>MU223335.1:2248252-2272218 GCA_018584345.1 Thuja plicata | reverse complement strand
TAAGGAGAGTCATACGCTTTAATTTGTACGTAGAGTGACATTTATAAACGATTTTGTTGAGATATTTTTCCCCGTTGCATTGTTTACTTTAACTCTATATCTGGCTGGTCTGATAGATTATGAGGTCAGAGGCTAAGCATGCTTATAGTCAGATTATTTTTCCTTTTTGGAGGAGTGATGAATGTAGCAGCTCAAGATCTCGCTATGCTCATCATTGGAAGAATTATGTGTGGATGTGAAGTTGGATTTTCTAACCAGTTAGACACTTTTTCTTATGACGAAAAATGTTATAATTTGTCAATTTCGGAGAATTAGAAAGGAATTAACCTATTTTTGTTGTAAGAGAAAAATTTTCATTGCATTTACATTCTTTTTCCTGAAATTATTTAGTGTTAATGATCATTCCTTCAGATACAAACAAAAAATTGCATCCTTATTAGCCATTTTGTATCTATGTGCTTCCAACCTACACTTCTCCTCAATTTCGTGTCTCGAAACATAATTTTGTTTTCTTGCAGTCATCGACCATCAAGGCCCATTGGACCCAATCCTCCACTTAAAATGTCTCACCTCTTCATAAAGCATAAATGTCTATTTAAATTTTATTTATTTCACTTCTGACAAATATTCGAGGTGTCATTCTTGTGCTTCAGTAAGTTATATACTAAACTACCATTTTAATTTTGAAGGATTTTTTTATTTATTTTGTGGTTTATGTATATTAGTAAATTAAGGAGTTGAAGGTTAATGTTTATGAATTAATTTTTTTAGAGTTGTATAAATTATATAACTTAGCATTTTTTGGTCTAGATTTATAATTTAATTCTTGCATGTGTAGTATTTTGATATGGTGTTTTTCTATTTTTAGTCATTATTTCATTATTTAATGTTTAATAATAATTTATCATATTTTTAATCAAATAATATAGTTAAATATATAAACATAAATAATAATAATTGTTGTGTTTGGGAAATCCATCAATTCAGTTGAGTCTTCTGTGACTTCTCTAGCTCTAGATTGCTTTATTTTGATCTCGAGTATTTTGTTACAATGTGATTAGTGTGCAGGTGATGATATCCTACCTATCCCACTGCTAAGAGTTATAATTTCTACTACTAGCATTGTTAACAATGAGCAAATGGAAGCACATGTTCTTGTTTGGGATGTTGATTCTTTTCTTTCTAATTAAAATAATTTAGGAAACTAATATTATGTACTGGGATGTTATCTTGGGTTAATATATTTGGTGTATTTCAGTGGTTTTGGATGAGGTGATATATATGTTATTGCTCTATGATAATTCATGTTTTTGAAAATTTGTACTAGAATGCAATTCTGGAATACAATTTTAGGTGTCTCTTTTGGGTTTTGGTTTGGGTAAAATATTTGAATTATACTGGGATATGGTTTTTTTAAATGACATGTAATTCATTGAAAATTTGATAATGTTAAGTTGAAGATGATGCAAAACATTAAACCAGTTAGTGGTTTGTATTGTCATTGATGTCAACTTGATATCATCTGTATGGTCATATACATAATGCCAAAGACTTCATAGAATCAATAAAATAGAGGTTATGCTTTCAGCAATGCATAAAAGTCAAGTATTCACTAAGTGACAGACCACACCGACGAAGTGCACACCATCGGTAAAGACAAAGATAAAGTTACAGTGATGCCCGATGAGTAGAAGACAGTGTTGCCTGATGAAGCAGAATCACAGGATGCCCAATGAGATAAAAATAGAGTAGCCCGACGAGAAAGATCCAATGATGCCTGACAGATGGAGATCCTAAAGCTAATTGAAGTTACACCAACGGAGCTGGCAGTTGTCACTGACAACAAACTGTAGAATTGACTGAAAGAATAGAGAGATCAGAAAATGATAAAATATCTAGCTGGCAAAGCTTAAGGATAGATTTGACTGGTTGTTTTATTTTTTTTATTCAACCACAGTTAAGTAATTGATTTAAAGAAGATTTATACAGCTGGCAAGAAGATAACTAATATATAAATCAGGAGATAAAGCCATAAATCAATTTGGCTGGATTGTTTTTCATGCCAAGAATCAAGAATCAAGAATTAAGGAATATCATGTCTATATAAGAGACAAGCGTAATTCATTACCGCATGCAATCAGATACACGAGTGAGTGAATAGAAAGAATATGCTGAAGAGAAACTAGTGAAGGATAAACTTCATACAGTCCTGATCAATCAAGCTAAGGGAGAGCTAAAGAATTTTGCAGACACCGACGAACAGTGGAGCACAATATCAAAGAGAAGAAAGTGTGAAGTACAAAGGAATTGAATTGATCCATTGATTAGAAAGGTATTGTACATAAATAGATCTAAATATCTGCAATTCAAAGTTGCATTAGAAACAGGTCATTGTGTTTCAGTTTAACCATTGAAGCATTAAGTCTCTTAAAAGAGGAGGACTTAACCATCTTCTATAATTGAGGTGTATCCTAACAGATTACCAAAAAGGTTGACTCATGATAGTAGCATTGGTCTTGCCTAAAGCCTAATGACAGTCTAAGAAGGAGGCTGATTCAAGGATGGTAGTAAGATTAGCATAAAGCCTATTGACAGTCTAAAGGTTGATTCAAGGATGGTAGTGTAGATGCCAGATACTAAGTGACAACCTATGTATAAAAAATCATCTCACAAGGTCACACTTAAGCGTGTGTTTTTAACCTTTAGCAAGGTTGGCTCCTAACAGGGCTCACTTCAGAAGAGAAAAAAATTTGGTTACTAATTCCACTGGTTTTTTCCCTTAACACAATTTTCATGTTAAAATCCATGTGTTATGTGTGTATGGTTTATTACTTTATTGTTTTACATTTCACATATGCATTTCTGGATTGATTGGTATACTCTGCATATTTACTGAGTATTGGTAAATAAGTTCTACTACTTATCAGTAATCAAGGAGAATAAGGACAGACAAGGTAAACTGACAGATAGTTAATTATTTCAAGTATTTCAAGGCACACATCTTATAGGGACTTAATAATCAGTTTATTGATTGGTGGATTAACTTTTAAAAGGATAAATTTGTTAGGCCACTGATTCCCCCCCCCCCCCCCCCCTTAGTTATTACTAACAATTGGTATCAGAGCTTGTGTGCTTAGAAGAAAGGTTTCAAGACCTAAGTAAAGATCACAAGATGAAAAGATGAGATGTGCCCAAGTTGAACAAAGACAACTTTGCTTCATGGCAAAGAAGAATAAAACTCCAGTTATTAGGTATTGGCAATTATATTACTCAATACTTAGATGCTGAATATGTGTTCCCTATAGGACCATTGATAGTAGATCAATTAAGAGTAAAGTATGAACATACGTGCATGGTTATAGAGCTATCTTCCTCACTCTCTGATGTTGAATTTGGGGATGTCAAAGATTGCAAAAATGTAAAGACAATGTGGGATAAGCTAAAACTTGTACATGGAGGTGATGCAAATGTTCTGAGAGCCAAAGCAGAAAGCCTTAGAGGAAATTTTGATGATCTTAGAATGAAAGAAGGTGAAAACATCACTCAGTACAACACAAGAATAAAAGAAGTAGTCAATGCTATACGAGGCGTTGGAGGTACACTTGGAGAGGAGACATTAGTAAGTAAAATCTTAAGAACCTTATTTCCTGTATATGCTATTAGAGTCTCTGCTATTCAGGAAATGAGATCAGTAGTAAACAATATAGTCACTCTTTATAGCCTGATTGGTAGAATGATTTCATTTGAGATGAATAATTTTGATAATAGTGTCTTACCAAGTTTAGAGTTTGAATTTAATTCTTCTATGAGAATAATAAAATCTAGTCAGAGACACTCATCTAGAAGAGATAGTGAAAGTGAAAGTGAAGAAGAAGATCTAGATGAAATTGAAGCACTCATGGCGAGAAGAATGCAATGAGGCAAAGGTAAATACAAATGGAAGTTATCACTTGTATGTTTCAATTGTAAAGAGATTGGATACTTTGCTGCAAGATGTCCTAACAAAAGAAAAGCTGACAGAAGTGATAATAGATCTTTTGAAAAGAAATCTGACAGAGGTGATAAAGATTACAGAGGTTACCGACGATTAGAAAGAAATGATACCTGAGATTACAAGGATAAAGGAAAGAAGGATAGCTATCTAGCTGCTTGCAAAGATGAAGATACTGACACTAAACCAGATGATGATATCGACATAGTATTTTTTTAGGATAATAACAGAAATACAGAGAGAAATAGGAAATGTTTAATTCAATGAGCAGGAGATAGGAGATTTACCATGAATTAGCACAAAACAAGGAGCATTCACCAAAGAAAAAAACAACAAGGAGACAAGATTTTGTAAGGGGGAAAAGCATGGAAAAACCTCCGTGAATAAGTATGAATGGGAAAATTGCCAAGGATGAGAGAGAGAGAGAGAGCCAAGTTCATACAAAAAATGAGTCACTTGGAGTGACGAAGTGCTACAACTAGTGCTTGAACTAAAGAAATGAGAAGAAAATATCTCTTAAGTAGAGATGGAAGAAGGAGTTGAAGTGTATCTCGCATGTGCATGTGAGCCACATTCATAAAGTGTGTGCCACTTGTGATATTTCCTCTTAGGGAGGAATCTAAGGGATACCTTGGTTTATCCCAATTAAATAATACAACCAAGGGATTACAAATTACATAAAATGAATCACCTACATAATGCAAGTAAAGATTAATTTCTAACATATTTGTAGTTGTGAAGGATGATTCAGATGAAGATAAAAGGTATGAAGAAAATGTACTCATATCTAAGATTAGTAAGAATGATATATGACTTATAGATAGTGGCTGCAATCACCATATGACCGGTGACAAAGAAAAGTTTAATACTTTTGAATACTATAAAGGTGGTATAGTAAGAATGGGAAATGATACACCTTGTGAAATTCAAGGTAAAGGAACAGTAATGCTGAATAACCTGATTAAATGTGAAAATGCTTATTGCATAAAAGGATTGAATTATAATTTGTTGAGTGTTTCTCAGCTGTATAATTCAGGTCACAGAGTAGAATTTGAGAACAAGAAGGCAAAGATCTTCAATGAATCAGGAATATTGATTGGTACCAGTGAAGAGACCAAAGGTAACTTATTCTATTTGAATGATACTAGCTCCACTTGCCTGATGACTAGGAATGAAGACATATGGTTGTGGCACAAAAGACTGTGTCATGTGAATTTTGACAATATGATGAAAATAAGCAGGAAAAGAACTGTAAGAGGCTTACCGATAATGACGAAGCCAGACAACATCATGTGAAAAAATTGTCAAAAAGGTAAAATGGCAAAATCTAGTTTCAAAAGTAAAACCCATACATCTGATGACATTCTAGAATTAGTTAATACTGATTTATGTGGACCAATGAGGACAAAGAGCTATTATGGAGATAGATATTTTATTCTCTTTGTTGATGATTATTCTAGAATGATGACAGTCATGTTTCTAAAAGAAAAATCTGAAGCATTCAAGATGTTTAAATGGTACAAGGCTATGGTAGAAAAATAGAGTGGTAAGGATCTAAAATGTTTAAGATCAAATAGAGGAGGAGAATTTATATCAGATGAATTCACTAATTTATGTAATGATCATGGTATAGAAAGATATGTTCTACACCAAGAACACCACAACAAAATGGGATTGCTGAAACAAGGAACAAATCAATAATTGATTGTGCAAGAATACTGATGATAGAGAAGGACATCACCTAGATCTTTTAGAGGGAAGCTGTTAGCACTATTGTCTATAAACTTAACAGAGTACAATTAAGAAAGGACTCAAAGAAGACTCCTTATGATCTATGGTATGGTAAAACACCCAATGTAAGTTACTTCAAAATATTTGGCAGTCAATGTTATGTCTTAAAAGACAATAGAAATGGAAAGCTCGATGCCACAAGTGATGAAGGTATTTTTCTAGGGTATTCTACCAAAAGCAAAGCTTTTAAATATCCACTCAAGGCTTCTAACAAAATAGTTGAAAGTGCAAATGTGAAGATTGATGAATTTTCTGAAAAGAATGAGCTAGAAAGGACAAAACAACTAGAGGACTACAACAAGTTTGAATACTATGAAGGACCCATAACTCTACCCGAGAAACAATACTTAAATCTAGAACAACAGAATGTTGCAACCGACGGTCAGAATGTTGTTACCGACAGTCAGGATAATGATGAAAATGATGTGTAAGGTAATGAAGATCAAACTGATATACAAAGAACTATACCTGTACTTGCAAGATATGAAGAATGAACCTTCTAGAGGACCAGATCATAAGAGATAAGAAATCTGGTACAAGAACAAGAAGTAAGTCTTTAAACTCAAATTGCTTAATTTGTGAGTTTGAACCAAAATTTGTCAATGCTGCACTAGATAATGAAGAATGGATAAGGGCTATGAATGATGAGATTGAACAGATTGAGAAGAACAAGACATGGTCACTTGTACCAAGACTAGATGACAAGAATGTCATCGATACAAAATGGATATTCAAGAACAAACTAAATGAGAATGGGGAAGTCACAAGGAACAAAGCAAGACTAGTATGCAAGGGGTATGCACAAGAGGAAGGTATAGACTATGGAGAAACCTTTTCACCCGTTGCTAGGATAGGAGTAATAATTCTACTTGCCTATGCTGCATACAAAGGATTCAAAGTATATCAAATGGACATCAAGTCAACATTCCTAGATGGAATACTTGAAGAAGAGGTATACATTGAGCAACCAGAAGGGTTTGTGGATCCAAACAAGAGGAACATGGTATGTAGACTTCACAAAGCCTTGTATGGATTGAAACAAGCTCCCAAAGCTTGGTATGAATGACTTCATTCCTATCTAATAAGTATTAGATTCATGAGGACTAGTGAAAATATTAATCTTTATTAGAAAGAAGATACTAATGCTAACACTTTGATTGCTGAAATATTTGTTGATGACATCATATTTGGAGGCAATGATATGCTATGCAAATCATTCCCTGATGAGATGAGAAAATAATTTGAGATGTCTATGTTTGGAGAGATCAAGTTCTTTCTTGGTCTACAGATCATTCAACAAAGTAAAGGTATTTTCATTACACAGTCCAAATACATTAAAGAAGTCCTGAAAATATTCAAGATGGAAGATTCCAAACCTATTGGAACACTGATGGCTACTAGAGTCAAATTAAAAAATAAAGACAAGACAAAAAAGGTAAATTAGACTCTATACAGATCAATGATAGGAAAACTCATGTATGTTGTACACACTAGACCAGATATTGCACATGTAGTAGGAATTGTTGCTAGATTTTTTGCTAACCCTAGGGAATCACATATAACTACTATGAAAAGAATTCTAAGATATCTGAAGAATACCAAGGAATTTAGCTTATGGTATAGAAGAGAAGGAAAATTTGAACTGAAGGTGTTTACCGATGCTGATTGGGTTGGAAATCTTGATGACCGAAAGAGCACAACTAGAGGAGCATTATTTATGGGTGATAGACTTGTCACATGGATTAGAAAGAAGCAAGGATGCATCTCTCAGCCTAGTGCCAAAGCAGAATATGTTGCTGCTGCAAATTGCTCAAATATTGCATGGATCAAATAGTTGCTGGAAGGTATGAATATGAAGATCATAGAACCAGTAATTATCTATTATGATGACACCAGTGCAATAAATATTTCCAAGAATCTAGTCATGCATGCAAAGACTAAACACATTGCCATCAAGTATCATTATTTAAGAGAACAAGTTCAATAAAAAGAGGTCATACTTGAATATGTGCAATCAAAAGAACAATTGACTGATATCTTCAGCAAGACACTACCCAAGGATACATTTGAGTACCTGAGAAAAAGACTAGGGGTCAAACCCATGTCTACCAGTCAGTAAAAGGACTGAAAGCTACATCATCCATATGTTATCAGAATATCATGCATGATTGATGCAAGTAGAAGTTGAACTTCAAAGCTACATCTATATACAAAAAGGTATATATCAGAACCAAGCACCAGAACATATTCTTATATTGATGATGGATAGGGGAAATTAAAGGAATATATTATGGATAGAAGAAAATTGTTTGACAGAATGTCAGATATTTTCAAAATATTTGTTTGGCATTGTTGTCAAAGGGAGAGAATGTATCCATATTATCATTAGAAACTATTCATTATCAGATTAATCCAAACAGGAAGAGATCATATCCATGGGGAGAGAATTTGTCTAAAAGTTGAAACAAAAGATAGTGACATCAAAAAGTAGAAAATTCAAAAGAGAGAAATTGATACAGACAGAGGAAACAACACATCAGAAGAAGAAAAAAGGAAATCTGCAAGAATGAAATCTAAGCTAACACAGAGCTTATCGACAATCAGACATTTTTATCAGTTATCAAAACAACTATTTGGTAATTTGATGTATCTAAAAAATTGTATTTCATGTTGTATAGTGTGATAATATAACATGTTGCCATCAATGCCAAAGAGAGAGATTGATGACATGTAAGTGATTGAATGTTTGATAATGTTAAGTTGAAGATGATGCAAAACATTAAACCAGTTAGTGGTTTGTATTTTCATTGATGTCAACTTGATATCATCTATATGGTCATATACATAATGCCAAAGACTTCAGAGAATAAATGGAACAGAGGTTATGCTTTCAGAAATGCATAAAGTTCTAGTATTCACTAAGTGACAGACCACACAGACCGAGTGCACACCATCGGTAAAGATAGAGATAAAGCTACAGTGATGCCTGACGAGATGAAAAAAGAGTTTCCCAATGAGAAAGATCCAATGATGCCCGACAGATCAAGATCTAGAAGCTAACTAAAGTTACACTATCAGAATTGGTAGTTGTCACCGAAAACAAACTGCAGAATTGACTGACAGAATAGAGAGATTAGAAAATGACAAAATATCTAGCTGGCATAGCTTAAGGATAGACTTGACTGGTTTTTTTATTTTTTTTATTCGACCAAAGTTAAGTAATTGATTTAAAGAATATTTATATAGTTGGCAAGAAGATAACTACGAGATAAATTAGGAGTTAAAGTCGTAAATCAATTTGGCTGGATTGTTTTTCATGCCACGAATCAAGAATCAAGAATAAGAATTAAGGAATATCATGTCTATATAAGAGACAAGCATAACTCATTTCCACATGCAATCAGATACACAAGGGAGTGAATAGAAAGAAGATGTTGAAGAGAAACTAGTGAAGAATAAAACTCATACAGTCTACTCAATCAAGCTAAGGGAGAGCTAAAGAATTCTACAGACACCGATGAATAGTGAAGCATAGCATCATAGAGAAGAAAGTGTGAAGTACAAAGGAATTGAATTGATACATTGATCAGAAAGGTATTGTACATAAATATATATGAATATCTTGAATTAAAAGTTGCATTAGAAATAGGTCATTGTGTTTCAGTTTAAGCATTGAAGCATTAAGTCTCTTAACAGAGAAGGACTTAACTGTCTTCTATAATTGAGGTATATCCTAACAGATTACCAAAAAGGTTGACTCATGATAGTAGCATCGGTCTTCCCTAAAGCCTATTGACAGTCTAAGAAGGAGGCTGATTTGAGGATGGTAGTAAGATTAGCATAAAGCCTATTGATAGTCTAAAGACTGATTCAAGGATGGTAGTGTAGATGCCAGATACTAAGTGACAACCTATATAGAAAAAATCCTCTGACAAGGTTGCACTTAACTGTGTGTTTGTAACCTTTAATAGGGTTGGCTCCTAACAGGGCTCACTTTAGAAGAGTGAAAATTTGGGTTACCAGTCCCAGTGGTTTTTTCCCTTAATAGGGTTTCCATGTTAAAATCCATGTGTTATGTGTGTATGGTTTATTACTTTATTGTTTTACATTTCACATATGCATTTCTGTAATGATTGGTATACTTTGCATATTTACTGAGTATTGGTAAATAAGTTTTACTGCTTATTGATAATCAAGGAGAATAAGGAAAGACAAGGTAAACTGATAGACAATTAATTATTTCAAGTATTTCAAGTAATACATCTTGTACGGACTTAATAATCTGAGGTGTATTGATTGGTGGATTAAAGTTTAAAAGGATAAATTTTTGAGGCCACTGATTCACCCCCCCCCCCCCCCCCCTCTCAGTTATTACTAACAATTTTCCATACTGGTAAAAGCATCTCTTAGGTTTTACATCATAAGCTATAATTGATTGTTTTCTTCACCCTTTTTTTTTTTTTTGTCACCCATTTATTTTTAGCCAATATGCTCCCCATAACCATGTTCAATGTATACTCGTTCTTTTTATAATTAATAAAATGAGAATACATTTTTTATTCAAAAAAAATCTATAATTAAATATTGATATTTGATTAATAAATAAGTTGTAAGATCCATATCCACACTTAAAGATTTTCTTTAACATGATCTTCTCTAGTGTATCTTATTCAGGAATAGTGATATGTAATCTTAATTTGATTATAGAAATTTCATAGCATTCAATGACGCAATTTTGTTTTTCATGGATAAGGTGTCGTAGCGGAGATGAAATTTATTAATTCTAATAAAAGTACATCATACCTAGTTCAAACACTCACTGGGAGGAAAGAACCATCAAGAAAACCTCCAAACATAGCCCATACAACCTATAGCTGAATTATAATTACATAAAAACAATATATATCCAATACCAAATCCATAGAACACTACACAAGAGTCCTCAAGAGCCTCAGGATTCAATATTTTTGATGTGATTCCAAGGTCACTAAATTTTTTGCCTCTTATGAGTCTAAGAATATTGAAACACAACTAATTGTGTAAGACTAAAGGAGAAGAAGATCATTTGCTGTCAATGTCCTCATGGGCCTCATAGCCCTCTTCCACCTTGTCAACACCTCATAAGGTCTTCACAACTTTCGTTGAAGGGGAAGAAAAAGGAGGAGAGTTCTCAAAATATTTTTTTAAAGAATTTTCCTTCCGCTCCTAGCTTTTTTATTTCATCTGCTTCTAAATTACCTTCCCTATATATGTTGTTAATCGTCACTTGCTCAAAATTAGCCAAGAGGCAAAAGATAGCATTCAGAACTGATCAAGAAGTCTACAGTTGGGAGTCAATTTTGATCTAACAACATTAATAGTGATGAGAGAGTATCCTTTAGTCTCTTCCTTTGATAAATTAAGCTCCTTACAGTAGGACAACCCTGAAAGAAACACTTTGAATTTTTCCACATTGTTAGTATCTTCCTCTAATGGTTTGGCCAATTTTTCCAAAATTAAGCCTATGCCGTAGTTCATTACGCAACCAACCCCTGATGCCATTATGATTGTATAAGATTTCAAATTAAAATTAAAAATTATTTTTTTAAATAATTTTGTTTACAGGTAAATACTTTTTGTTAGTATAGGTACCTTTAAATAGTTCTTTATAAATTCTTGTTTTCCTTTATATTTTAATATTTAAAAGGAATAATTACAACATTGATACCACCCTAGAGATTTTTTGAGAAAGCTTAATGATCATGATCCTCGTTATATGCTTGATATAGTCATGGCCTCTTCATGATGTTTTTTATTTTAACCATTTTCTTATTGTGATTTTAATGGACTTTTGAATGTGTCATAAAATATCATTCTCTGTTTATAAATATTGTACCATTTACATACATACATATACACACATACATGTATGTGTGTGTATGTATGTATATATACACACATACACACACATGTAAGTGTGTATATGTATGTATATAAATGGTATAATATTTCTAAATAGAGAATGATATTTTATGACATATTCAAAAGTGCATTAAAAACACCATAAGAAAAGGGTTAAAAAAACACATTGAAGAGGCCATGACTATATCAAGCATATGAGGGAGATCATGATCATTAAGATTTCTCAAAACATCACTAGGGAAGTATCAATGTTGTAATTATTCCTTTTAAATAATAAAATATAAATGAAAACAATAACTTATAAAGAATTATTTAAAGGTGTGTATTCTAGCAACAAACATTTACCTATAAACAAAATTATTCAAAAAATATTTTTTTATTTTTAATTAGAGTTTTTTTGTTGGATTATTTGATAGAAGATAGATTTTTGTTCAAAGAATTTCAGTATACAAAGATGATCTATGAAGGAAAGTTTTATTAAGGAGAAACATTGTGGAGGATTAACTTGACACTTTCAGATTGATAAGACACTAACAGTTATCAAGGAGTAGTATCATTCCATATAGATTCATAAGGATGTTAGGAATATTATTTAGAAGTATAGAATTTGTCAAGTTGCTAAAGGGAATAGTCAGAATACGGGATTGTATACATTATTTCTTGTACTAGAGAAGCCTTGCGAGGAGATTAGCGTGGATTTTATGCTTGGCTTTAAAAAGAATAAAAGAGGTAATGATTCAGTGTTTGTGGTGGTTGATAGGTTTTCAAAGATGGCTCATTACATTCCTAGTAAGAAAACATTTGTATACAATACTTATAGCTGATTTTTTTTAAGTACATTGTTAGATAGCATGGGTTTCATAAGAGAATTGTTTCAGATAGGGATACTATTTTTCTCGGTAATTTGTGGAGGACAGTTTGAATTAATCTTAGTATAGAATTGAAGTTTAGTTTGAAATTTCACCCATAGATTGATGGACAGACTGAAGTTGTTAATAGGAGTTTGCATATCTTGTAAGATGATTGGTTAGTGAGAAGGTAGGTAATTGGGATTTAGTTTCAGCACAAGATGATTTTTCTTATAATATTTTAGTTAATAGGAGTAATGGGAGACCACCTTTTAAGAAAGGGTAGATTTCCAGGTGGTACCTATATAAAGTTGAAGTTAAAGAATTTTGGACCATGTAATATCTTGAGAAAGTTTGATTATGGGAATGCTCATGAAGTTGAGCTACCAGAAGACATGGACATATTAAGTATATTAAACATAGGAGAATTGTATGAATATCATGAATCATATAGAAGTGAAGGTGGTGGACCAGTGAGTGTATTAGAGTATCTTAAGAAGAAGGAGGAGGAGGTTGACCAAATCGTGGATACCAGAATTGGTCCAAGCACTAGAGGAAAGTAGTATGAGGAATATCTTGTTAGGTGAAAGAATATACCAATTCATGATTTTTAATGGATTTCTCAGCTGGAGTTAAACTGATTGGGTTTTCCTTCATCATCAAAAAGTGTGAGGCTAACTTTTAAGATAACCATGGGTGTCTGATGCAGAAGCATCTTGGGTTTCAGTGCACTCTTGCATCAACCAAAAACATTTGAGTGGTTCTGTTCCTAGGCACCACTTATTGTGTTTCCTATCGCAGTCATGTTCTACAAATCCTTGGTGGTTAGAATTTTAATATGTTGTTCCTAAAATCATTTGGAATCTTTTCCTATGATCACAACACATTTGTAGTTATCACACCCGAGTTATGCTGGCTTCATTGACAATGTTTACAATATGTTCTTCACGTTCCTGAACTAGTCAGTTTTTGGATCTTCAATTGGATTTCCTTGATCAGAGGTTCTTATCACTCATTTTTCCATGTGTTACATTTTTGGATAACCTTTTTTTATCATCTCTCTTTATGATTTAATCATTTGTTAAAGATCCGTTGATCTAAAGTCAACTAGGTAGTTAGTTCGTACCTCATTTTGTTTTTCTTTGATTGTAATCTTGGAAACTGTAGTGGGGGTCCAAGAATATAATCTTGGAAAATTTAATCTTGATGGTGAGAATGTAGAGGGGTCCAAGAATATGTATATTCAAGATAAAATTTTCCAAGACAAACAAACCGTATTTCCAACTAACTACCCAATCGACCTTAGATCAAGCGATCTTTAAACAATGATTAAATCACAAAGAGAGATCAGATAAATAGGTCAGCCTAACATGTATCCACATAGGAAAATGAGTCATAAGAACTGTCAATAAAGGATATCCAATTGAAGATCCAAACACTGAACATTTCAGGAACATGAAGAACACATTCTAAAAATTGTTAATGAATCCAATATAACTCGGGTGTGAAAACTATAAATGAGTTGTGGTCATAGGAAAATATTCTAAATGATCTCAAGAAAAACATATTATGACTGCAACCACCAAGGATTTTTAGAACCTGACCATAGTAGGAAACACAACAACCAGTGACTAGGAACAGAAAAACTCAAATATTTTTGGTTGATGCAAGATTTGTAAGGAAACTCAAGTGCGGAAACAACTTCCTACACTAATTTCTAAAAGAAACTATTGTGCAAATTATTTTAAATCCTTACAATTTCAGATTCATTAACTAATTTAACAATGATATTACAGTCATATGCCATGCATATAGAAAAATAGAGAATGACACAATGATTTAACCTAGGGAAAACCTTTCGGTAAAAAACCCTAGCACTCCAAAACTTGCACAATGTATTATCTTCAACACAACGGTTAAAACACACTTGCAATGCAAGTTCTTTCAGGAGACAGTCGACACATAAAGACTAATCTAGTAGCACCTGATCATACCAATAGTACACTCTTTTCCTATACCTGTTTGCAACCCTAAAAAATGCTTATATCATGCGCTTTTCTTTTTAGGGCAACTTCCAAAGATAGTCGTATTAGGGTTTTACCATTCTTCGAGAAAATAGGAACTCTAACCCCACGATTGTGGAAGAGTGTACAGTACTCAACTTTATCAGTTTCCACATGTCATTGCATGTTGTCACCCATCATTGAATCTTCTATAAATAGATATTACGTGTCATAGGAATCTGTCATAACCATTTCAGCCATGATCTCCTTACACACAATTCAAGATGCCGACACATCAAGTGGAGTGACACATCAACATGCCAACTAGACTAGTACACTCACACTTAATTGCATTATTTGAAAAAAATACAATTTACAAAACAAATAATAAGAATAGGAATTATCCAAGGTTGAGACACCTTATTCCTAACATTCTCCCACTTGTCGAACACCTTGTAAGAGCAATAGGAACATAACAGGAACTAACTGCTATAGGCACAAAGGCTCATAGACTCTGATAACCATCTAAACTTCACAATGCCCACTGGTTTCATTAATTCATCTACAAATTTCTTCACAATATCTAACTTCTCCAAATTTACGTTTCCATCTTCCACCATATCTCTCACAAAGTGAAACTGCACATCAATGTGCTTCGTTCTGGCATGGAAAGTTGGATTCTTTGCAAGGCAAATAGTGCTCTGACTATCACACCAAATAGTAATCTTCTTTGCATCAACACCAACATCAGAATACAATATTCTAAGCCAAATGGCTTCCTTACAAGCATGAGGAGAAGCCATGTACTCAGTTTCTATAGTGGACAAAGCAACCACAGGTTGTTGCTTACTCATCCAACTGATGGCACCACCAAACATAGTGAACACATAAGCACTGGTGGATCTCCTACTGTTAATATCACTTGCCCAATCTGAATCCACAAATCCATGGATACAAATTGAAATCATAGATCCAGAAGAGTTACCATGGTAACATATGGAGTAGTCTAATGTACCCCTCAAATATCTGAATACTCTCTTAACTGCATCCCAATGTACCTGTCCAGGGTTAGCCATAAACTGACTCAGGACTCGCACTGCTTGGGAAATGTCTAGTCTAGTATAGACCATACCATACATAAGACTACCAACTGCACTATCATAAGGTACTCTACTCATGTCCTCTACCTCACTAGGAGATTTTGGAAAATCATCCACAGATAACTTTGTTCCCACTAAAACAGGAACACATAGTGGTCTACAATCTTCCATGCTGAAGCTGTCCAACACAGACTTTATATACTTACTCTGACTCAACCAAAGTTTTCTATTAGACCTATCTCTACTGATTTCCATACCCAAGATGTACCTTGTTGCCCCAAGATCTTTCATCTCAAAATGTGCTGACAAATGAGATTTAAAATCAGAAATCATACCCTTACCCTTCCCAAACAGCAACATATCACCAACATATAATGCAACAATAAGAAGGCAATCATTTTCAACTCTAAAATAAACACAATGATCTAATTTTGATCTTACAAATCCAATTGACAACACAAAGGCATCAAACTTAAGGTACCACATGCTAGGAGATTGCTTCAAACCATATAGAGATTTCTTTAATCTGCAAACTAAGGATTCTTTACCTTTAACAATGTAATGCTCAGGCTGTGACATATAAATCTCTTCCTCCAAATCACCATGAAGGAAAGTTGTCTTCACAGCCATCTGTTCTATCTGTAAATCATATGAAGCAGCAAGAGATAACATAAATCTAATGGATGTCAACTTTTCAATAGGAGAGAATATTTAACCATAATCTATTCCCTCTACCTGTGAATACCCCTTTGCAACCTATCTAGCTTTGTACCTTTCAATACTACCATCTGCACAGAATTTCTTTTTGAACACCCAATTACATCCAACTAATTTTCTCCCTTTAGGCAAAGGTACAAGGTCCCAAGTTTTGTTTTTCTCCATTGAAGCCATCTCATCATCTATAGCCTCAATCTAGGAACCTACATCTTCCATGCCCAAAGCCTCTTTCATAGATCTAGGCTCATCAGTGTTAGTAATCAAAGAAAAAGTACAACTGGAATCTAACATAGAATAACCAAACCTTTCTGGTTGCTTTCTTTCTCTCATGGATCTCCTCAAGGGCTGAGGTTGAGGTTGTTCTTCCTCTTCTTCTGAACTATAAGAGTTGCTAGAGCTCTCCTCGTTATTAGACCCAACATGGGCTCTCTGTTCAGTCTTCTCAAGGGTAGGAGGAAACTGAACAGCATCTTTTTCCTTCTCTTTTTTCATTTGGTTGTAGCACAATAGGAGAAGATGTTATCTCTTTGAAAATAACATTTCTACTATGCAACACCTTACTAGTCATAGGATCCCAAAGCTTGTATCCTTTCACACCAATGCTATATCTGATGAAAATACATTTGACAACTTTGTTTTCCAACTTAGATCTTTTCTCCTTTGGAATATGTGCATAAGCTTCACAACCAAAAACACGAAGATGTCTAATTGAAGGCTTCTTACCAGACCACACCTCCATGGGTATCTTTCCAACTAGAGCTGATGTAGGAGATCTGTTAACTAGATAGAAAGAAGTGGCCACAACTTTGGCCCAAAACCGTTGTTTTAAACCAGCTCCACTAAGCATACTCCTAGCCTTCTCCATCAGTGTCTTGTTCATTCTCTCTGCAACTCCATTTTTCTGTAGGGTATAAGGAGTTGTCTTATGTCTCTCAACCCTTTATTCTTTACAGAACTATTCAAACTCTATGGAACAAAACTCACCAGTCTGATTCTCCAAAAGAGCCTTAAATTCCTTGAACTGACTGAAAACCTATGTCTTACTTCTGAGGAAATATATCCAAGTCCTATTGTAATCATCTATAAAAGATACAAAATATATAGAACTAGAGATAAAAGGAACTTTTACAGGACCAAATACATTAGAATGAATAAGATCTAAAACTCTAGAAGACTTGTGAGAACTGGAGTAGAACTAAACACAATTTTGCTTACCATAAACATAGTGTTCACAAAAATCAAATTCAAGATTACAATCATTTAGCCCCTCAACGAGATTTTTAGTTTTCAAGGTCCTAAGACCCAATGCACCAATGTGACCAAATCTCATATGCCACAACATTGTCTTTTTTATAGGAAGCTTTCCTTCCAAAGTGTTTGCACCCTTAGGTACACTTACTGCATTGCCATCAGAACCCATTGCCACAATCTTCTTTACTACTCATTCAGATGGTGGAGATGAAGTGATATCCGCTCTCTTCTTTGAAAGAGAAGAACTATTGTACTGACCAATACATGCATCAAGCTGAAACAAAGTACCTCTCCTAGTACCTTTAGCAAGCACCATAGAACCTCTCATCATCTTCCATCCATCTTTCGAAAAGACAACTTGCACACCTACATCATTCAGCATACTTACAGATAATAGTTTTCATGCCAAACCCAGAATGTGCATAACTCCATTGATTTCCTTTACTCATCCATTAGGAAATCTAATAGTGACCCTTCTATGTCAAACTATCTTTAGGTGAGAATCATCACCCAAGTACACCTTTCCACTATCAAACTCTTCATATTTTGAGAACCAGTTTCGATGAGAGGTCATAAGAAAAGAAGCACCCAAGTCTACCAACCACACATCATTAGATGCATGGGCTGCCAAAGCTACAATAAAAGCATCTCCATCTTCTTGAGATTTTTCAGAAGCTAAATCTCAGCCTTTCTTCTTCTTCTTTGGTTCTTTGCAGTCCCTCCGAAAGTGCCCAAATTTATCACAATTCCAACATTTTGCCTTGGACTTTCCAGGAGTCTTAGATCTCCCATGGGATTTGGATCTTCCCTTCTTTGACTTATTGTCATTCTAATTTCCTTTGTCAGTGGATCTCCCACGAACAACAAGGGCTTCCTTAGATGAATCTGAAGTCTTTCTTTGCATCTCCTCAGATAGCAACAAAGACACCACATCATCCATATAGAATGTGACTATAGTAATTTTGAGAGCCATCACAAGATGGTCCCATGAATCTGGAAAGGAAAAAATCAGGGTCATACATCGATCCTCCTCCTTAATCTTGGCACCGGATGATGCCAACTGTGCAATCAATAAATTGAATACATTGAGATGATCAGTTACGGATCCACCTTCCTCCACTCTTAAAGAATACAACTTCTTTCTCAGCAATAACTTATTCACCAGAGATTTGGCCTAATACACAGACCCAAGCCATTTCCACAAAGAATTTGTAGTATTCTCATCAAGAACATTCAGAAGAATGACATCTGCTGGACAGAGTCTGATGAGACCCTTAGCCTTCTGATCCTTGATCTCCCAATCCACTTGAGATATCACTGCAGGTCTCACATCAAGTGAAGTAGCCTCTAATAGATCATGGTCTTCAAGCATGTCTTCCATCTTGAGTTTCCACAACTCAAAATTAGTGCCATTAAATTTCTCCACCTCCATTCTACTATATGAGGAACTTGCCATCTCAATCTACAAATAAGATTTAGAATGCTTTGCACAAAAAAACTCCCGCTCAACTTGAGATTAGCTCAAAAAACCCTACCCAACAACTAGGATCAAAAGTTGATCAGGCTCTGATACCACTTGTAAGGAAATTCAGATGCGGAAACAACTTTCTACACTAATCTCTAGAGGAAAGTATTGTGCAAATTCTTTTAAATCCTTACAATTTCAAATTTGTTAACTACTTTAACAATGATATTATAGCCATATACCATGCATACAGAAAAATAGAGAATGACACAATGATTTACCCTGGGGAAAACCTTTTGGTAAAAAACCTCTACACTCAAAAACCTGCACAATGTATTATCTTCAACACAACAGTTATAACACACTTGCAATGCAATTTCTTTCAGGAGACAGTCCACACACAAAGACTAATCTAGTAGCACCCGATCATACAAACAATACACTCTATTTCTATATCTATCTGCAACCCTAAAAAATGCTTATATCATGCGCTTTCCTTTTTAGGACAACTTCCAAAGATAGCCGTATTAGGGTTTTACCATTCTCTGAGAAAATAGGAACCCTAACCCCACGATTGTGGAAGAGTGTACAGTACTCAACTTTATCAGTTGCCACATGTCATTTCATATCTTCAACCGTCATTGAGTATTCTATAAATAGCTCTTACGTGTCATAGGAATCTGCCATAACTGTTTCAGACATGATCTCCTTACGCACAATTCAAGATGCTGACACATCAAGTGGAGTGACACATCAACATGCCAACTAGACATGTACACTCACACTTAATTACATTATTTGCAAGAAATACAATTTACAAAACAAATAATAAGAATAGGAATTATCCAAGGTTGAGAGACCTTATTCCTAACAAGATTGCAATGAAACCCAAGATGCTCCTACATTAGACACACGGGGTTATTTAAAAAGTGAGCCTCTCACTTTACTAGGATGAAGTAAAACCCAATCAATTTAACTCAACCTCATAAATCCATAAAGAATCCAAAACTTGTATATTTTTCTTCCTAACAAGGTATTCCTCATACTTCTTTCCTCTAGTGCCTTGACCAATTCCAGTATCCAAGATTTGTTCAATGCTCTCCTCCTTTTCTTCTTGTTAGGATACTCTAATTCACTCTCTGATCCATCTCCTTCACTTCTATTTGATTCATGATATTCATAAAAAAATTATGTTGAATATACTTGATATATACATGTCCTCTGGTATCTCAACTTCATAAGCGTTCCCTAAATCAAAATTTTGCAAGATCTTACATGGTCCAAAATTCTTCATCATCAACTTTCTATAGGTACCAACTCAAAATCTACCCTTTCTTAGGAAAACCATCACTTCATAACCAACTTCAAACTCTTATGTTTCCTCTTCCTATCAGCTCTCCCTTTATACTTATCATTCATGCCTTCCAAATGTGTCTTAACTCTATCATGAAAATTCTTCATATGATCGATAAACAGTTCTACTTCAACTCTCAGGTGCCAGCAAGAAGTTGAGTCCACTTTTTGGGCAAAAAGTCGAAGTGTTTTCCCTGATTTTCAAGTTGTCTATTAATTAATGTCAAAATTTGAGGCACTTAGAAATTGAATATAAAAAAAAAACCACTAATAGAAAATGTAGTGCTCAGAGTCTATTTTTCAAATATGCAATTTATTTAAATACCCACATAGTGGAAAATATATTTAGTAGGCATGTTTAAAAACCTCTTTTCCAAATGCCTATTTCAGGACCATACCCCGCCTGTGTACGACCACCCTATTTTGAATTAAATAAATAATTTTTTCTAAATCCTTTTGGGGGAAGGTACCTAACACATCAAAGATTGGTCAGAATATTTTTGCTTTTTTTTAAATTGAATATTTTTTTTTTATTAATTTTTAATTGACTATAAAGTAAATTTTCAAAACCTCTCGTGTACGACCACCATAATTTGATGAAAATTTCACTTTTTTGAGAAATTTTTTATTTTATTTTGAATAGAATTCTATGTAGATTGGTCATATACAATTCATTTTTTCAAAAACCTAAAATCAAAAAAGTTGTTAAAGTTTTAGTGAACCTTACTATTTTAAGTTTAGGTACCACTTTTGATTAATAAATATTGTAAAAATAGTAAAATTTATCATATCCCTATAAAATTTATATTTTTGATATCTAGACAGTAAGATCTCTAATGGGTTTTAATTTTATCAAAAAATTTGATTAGGAAGACCCTCAAAAAATTACGGCAAGACAAAAATATGGTGTTAAAATGCCTTAGCCATTATTTTGGAGGTCCAAGCATAGGCTTGGTCCCACCAAACCTGTCCCAAACCGAAATCCAATGCAAATGGTGGTTTGGTAAATTCGAATTTTAAAAAACGGGCACACGTTTAAAAACGTGTACCCGTTTCTTAAATGTAATAAATCGGCATAAAAAAATAATTTAAAATATATATATATATATATATATATATATAAAACGGGCACCCATTTTTTGAATTTTGGATCGGGTGTCCGAGCCTAAGACGGGTGCCCATTTTTTTTCAAAATGGGTCCCTGTTTCTAGCGGTAGTTTTCAAGCCCACAAGACTTCTGCGGAATTGGCACTCAACTTCTTGCACTTACCCACTCCTCTTTTCTTCAACACTGATATCCCTTAATTCTGCTATTCCTTTAGGATGTAAATGATAAACAATATTGAAAGGTGTTCTACCATTACTCCTATTCAGTAAAATATTATAAGAAAAATGTTAGAGTAATCATCTATTTACACTTATTAATTAGATCACTTTGATTTAATTAATTAAGTTGTGTATTACTCTAGGTTGCTTCAGCTATCTCTTAGGTGAATTATAATTAATATTTATATTAATTATTAATGTGCAAACCTAGCTTTTCTAGTTTTTAGGGTTTCATTCACCTTTATAAGTTGAACTTTGTATTTTTCCTTTTCATTAATTCAGATTATAATTTCACTCTCACTTTCCAAGAAATTTCTGAGTTCTTCTCTTTCCCTCTTTCTGCTTCTCTTCTGTAATAGGTTCTTGCGTGTAGGTGTTCTTCAAGTTCTGTGGATTTGTCTCTCAAATCCTACATGGTATCAGAGCCACACTACTACTGCCTAGTCTGGTATTCTTGAAGTGGAAAATTTTCTACTCTCTAGAGGGTTTTGGGCTTGCCCTTTAGATTTGGTAATCTTTGTAGGATGATATTTTAAGGGTTCTACGTAGTGCAGCCAGAGTTAAACCAGAGTGCACTACCCCCACGCCATCTCAGTGCCACCCCGACCTGGCCTGAGCCTGGCCCTAGCCAGCGTGCCACCGATCAGCCACCGAAGCTGCTCCCACCGTCGCTACTACTTGTGAACCACTCAGGAGCCGCTCGACCTCCACCTCAACTGGTGGCCCACCACCAGTCACCACTGCCCACCAAAAACTTGCACAGTGGTAGTGTCACTACAGATGTCACCCTCCTAGATTTTTTTTTGACCCTTTTTTCAAAAAAAATTGGCGGCTCTTCGACCTTTTCCGGCGACAAAATTTTTTTTCGGCAAGATGGGTATGTGACGGGTAGAAGGCCATCAATTTTTTTACCTATGTCTATGATGGTCATTTGACTGTTAATTTTTTTCCTGTGACTAGTATTTTCCAATGAGCTCATTTTTGGAGGAGCAGTTGGTTTTTTATTCATAACTTGTCCATACAGTGTCTGTTTTGAGAAAAAACAATATCATCGAAAAGGTGTTTCTGAGATAGATGCAATGGTGCTGGTCTTGATTGCTGATTTAGCCATGTGATCTCTCAATTTTTGTGTCAAAGTAGAGGCTTCTTTTTCCTCCATCTCTACATTTGGTTACAGGTTTTCTTCTCATATTTTTTTTCTTTCTATAGTTTTCTTTTGTTCTATGGGAGGATAGAATTATACATTGCGGGGGGGTGCATTTGATTTCTATACTTTGATTTAGAAATGACCCTTCTACTTCTGTCTACTTCTTCTCTCAATGTCGGACCCCTCTATGACCTTGCTGATGCCACAAAATTATCACACCTTGAAAGCACACATGACTAGGCTACTCATGTCATGTGGCTTATGGTCATTGTCTTATGTTAAATGTGGACCTCTTAATGCAACACAAACTCAACATAGTCCTTATTCAATCAATTAATTCGCAAAGACAAACATGAATTGTTTTCTCTACAAAGGTGATTGAGGTGACCTGTTGCCTCCTAATTAGGTGTGATTGTTGCAGTTTACCCTCAGAACGAGAGCCAACAACATAACCATCTCTAATACGGAGGATTTTATAGTGCAAGTAAGTGAAGAAGAGCCATCAATTGTGAGAAATATGCATCTAGATATGAGAAAGTGCTTCTATTCTACGAATTAAAACATGATTTAAGCTATGAAAAATGAATTGCAATTAGTCTAGAAATGAAATGAAACTAGCTATGGAAGTAAAATGCCATTAAACTAAGAAATTGAAATGTTTCTAGTCTATAAAAGAGAATGCTTGAAATCTGGAAAATAATGCTTTCTAGACTAGAATTTGATTAGCAATTGCATTTAGAAAGCTTTAGAACATTAAATTGAATGGTTAGCTCTTAGAAATAGATGATAAATCCAAGCTAAACTATATTCAATTACAAATAAAGATTATGCTAATTATGCAAGAAACAAAGCTTAAAGCATGAAATCCACTAAATTTGCCTATAGTAATGGTGCTTAAAATCAAGGATCTTCACAATGAAGAAAAGAGGTCTCATTTATAGAAAGTCGAGGAGAGAGGATGAAGAGGTTCTTGAAAAGAAACAGTTGTCTCTTCATTCTCCATTTGAGACAAATATGCAAAGATTTATTAAAATAAAAGAATGAATTATTGACACATAAGTGTCTTTTCATAT
>MU223335.1:2233781-2247208 GCA_018584345.1 Thuja plicata | reverse complement strand
AATCGAAAGAAGACACATCAGAAAGATGAGAGCGAGAAATCACAGAAAAGATAGATCAAGAGAGAGCATAATCATTTTAGAGCGATCGAGAGGTCTTATTGGTTAGGTTTGACCACAGTTGACTAGATTGACTAGAGTTGACTAGATTGACTAGAGTTGACTTTGATGAAAAGATTGCAGAAGCCGAGAAAATGATGACCAGAGAAAAACCTGACAAGAAACCATCATCAGAAAAGTGACTGCATAAGCGTCCGATCACGTCGGTCCCATGATTTTAAAACATGATTTTGAGCTACTTAAGAGTGTTAGATTTCAATTTCAATCACAAAAATGGATCCAAAATGGTCCAATTAGCCAAGGGTGCAATTTTCATGAAAAACGGAGCACTTTGAAAAATTAGGTCAAATGCTATATAAGGCCCGGAGGGGTCATTTTCAAATCATTATTCACCTTTGACTTTAGAGATGGCGAGAATTCCAGCTGAGCTTCAGAGCATTCTCGTGCATATGCATCAATTTGAGCACACCAGACGGCACAACCGACCAGCAGGATATGACGCACCTGTGAGTGTTCGTAACACGATCCTGTATTTCTGCAAAAAATTTCCCATTTTTTGTCATTAATAGCATTTTTTAGCATTTTTAGGGAAATTCTGCCAAATGTCGTGTGAGGAAACAGTTTCCTTGTGCCAAGGCTGATCGTTCTTTGCGCGAGGAAATAGTTTCTTTGCGTCATTTAGGGTTTCTTCGCGCGGCCTGTGCATAAAAGTTTGCATGAAGTTTGAGCAGTTGGCGCGCGAGATTTCTAGAATCTCGTGCGCAAGAAAATTCTGCTTTGCACGAAATTTCTTGCAAAGGGATTCTTCACGCGAAGAAACAGTTTTCTCGCATGAGAAGAGGCAAAAATCATGAAAAAAGTTAATTTCTTGCGTTGTAGAGTCAACCAGTTGGATTGCGTGTTGAGTGATTTCGTAGCTGCATGTGTTGTCTTTTGCTTTGAAAATCATCATTGTTGAGGTACTAATCCCATTTTGTTCCTTTGTATTGCAGGTTGATCTCCCAGATATCAGTTTTAGATCTCATCATCTTGTTATGCCTGAGTTACTGCAGAGGCTGTCAGATGTTGATGGAGCTCACATTGACGGATTGGGGTTGACATATCTGCATGATGTACCTGACATTCAGGTAAATCATGGATTACTTGGTGCCTTGGTCGAGCATTTCCATTCGGAGATGAATACCTCTCATTTGCCCTTGGGAGAGATGACAGTGACTTTGGAGGACATATACCAGATATTGAGAGTGCCTTTCCATGGAGCTCGTGTTGAGTACTGCACGCGGCTGATAGAGGAGACACAGGCCTTGAGGGCCATATTTCATGATCAGTTGTTATTGGGCCGAGCTATCTCCTGGGAGGAGTTGATGTGCACTTATGGCTAGGATTATCGATTGGCAGTCATTCTGGCACTGTCTCTAAGTTGTCATTTGTTACCAGATCGTGGTCAGCACGGTTTGGAGTGCAGTTGGGGTGTTATGCTCTAGAAGATATTAGATGTTCCCACAGTGACATATGGATGGGGCGAGTGTATACTCGCTCAGATGTATCATGAGATGCACGAGGTAGTGTATCAAATTTCCCGCACTATGGTAGCGGGGGTCATTATATTACAAATCTGGGCCTGGGAGAACCTCCCTGTGTGTAGGTCAATATTCCAGGATACACAGCAGCCATTAGAGCCTTATATTTATAGATATGCCAGTCAGATGACCCAGCCTGCGCTGGGTAAGACATCACAGTGGCGAGGAAAGATAGATGACATGGTTGCAATCATATGGAAGCCATGGGCTGCTACTGAGGTCTGGGATGATGCTCGTCATGAGTTGTCATTCATGTTCTATTCGTGCCCTCTGATAGGGTGTACCATTACAGTGATTGAGATATTTCTTCTTACACGTGTGATTCGCCAGTTTGGGAGGCTGCAGGATATATCACTTGAGTATTGTCCATATGCCCGATTCATCGATGAGACAAAGAAGGGATGGCAGAGAGTGCTAGAAAGAGGGCGCAGTATGATAGATGTCGGGGTGCCACCAGCTCGATGGGATTACCTGGCAGCGGTGACAGATGCAGGTGTGACTCCTGCTTATAGAGATGAGCTCCTAGCACATCCATTTTCAAGATACACGTCACTAGTGGGTCCTATTACTTTAGGGGTGTAGCCACAGCAGCAGGCACAACCGGGTCCTCCTCCAGGACAGCAGCCACAGCAGCAGGCACAACAGCCACCATAGCAGCCTCCACAGTAGTAGGCACAGCAGCAGGCATAGCAGCCTCCACAATAGCCTCCACTATAGCAGCAGGATAGAGTGGTATGACCACGGACATAGCAGACTGTGATTCCTATGTAGACTATGGGATCAGATGTAGGTGCTGGCCCTAGTGGTGGCTAGGATAGTGCTACAATTCAAGGTGAGGACACTTCTATGGCCAATGCAGTTCCTACTGATGCTCCAGCAGGTGGCCAGGTGGCTCAGTTACAAGAGGCTCTCCGCAGAGTGAGGGAGAGAGTGAGACATATGCAGAGGGAGAAAGATGACCTCAACATTTAGGTGGTCATCAGAGATACACATATATCTGAGCGGGACCGAGAGGTCCGAGAGCTGCGCGAGGCACTGTCGAGAGCACAGTTGGACATCATTTATGAGGCTGCTCAGGTGTCTTATTATTATGCGGCATATACTCTTGCAGTTCCTGAGGCTGCAGATCAGATTCTTCCATTTGTAGAGTATGCTGGCGCTCAGGCTGTTCCACAGGGACAACCTCCAACAGGGCCACCTCCAGCGGGACCACCTCCAGTAGGACCACCTCCAGCGGGTCCACCACCACAGCAGTAGGGGATGCCCCCACCTCCACCTCCTCCAGGTGGTTAGGTGATGATGCAGTTTGTACCACCATTTTGACCCATTGTGCTCGAGTAGCACCCTTGTATATTTGGACCGATCGATATATATATGAGCTCAATTTTTTTTTGGCATCATTGTACTTGTGTATATATTGTTTTAGATTTACGTATGAGATGATTTCCTATATGATTTAGATGTATGGATTAGGAATGCAAATGTTTATGCATATGTTTTATTGATGTATGAAAATGCTATGGTAAATGTTAGATGAATAATTGTTGTGTATGACTGGAGTTATGCTTATAATGGATGCAAATGGATAGTGAATATATATGTATGCAGATGGATTTATGGAAATGCAATGAATAAAATGCAGTGGTACTAATCATCTCTTGCAGGTCTTCACAATATACAACAGATACTAGCCAAAGAAAGACGCGCGAGAAGATCGAGAATGAGGATCGGACACTCATGCAGTAGAGAAGAACCATGATGAAAGATGAGGACCTTGAAGAATGAGAAGACCAATGAAGAGAGCACCAAAACTTTGACAATGCAATCCTAAAATGTGAATGCAAGCCTATAATGCAAATGCAAGCCTAAGCTAAATGCAATCCTAGGACTTTGGTTGTTGGACTCATCGTATTTATCATCATCGGGTGCTTTGGATCATCGGAGTCAATACAATCCTTATTGGTCCCGCTGCGACCATAAGAATATGAATATGACTTTCATCGGATAAAATATAGGAAATGAATGTAAGCACCAGAGGCACAAAAGCCAAAGTGACCTGAACATTGTTTCCAGTTTGACATAGTAACAGTTCACAAGTAAACAAACACAACAATAACAGTGAAGGAGATAGTTCCAACCTCCCCTTGGCGTACAAATAAACAAGATCGAGGGATGTGAGGCTTTTCCACCTTAATGCAGAAGCTCTTATAACATACACCCTATTTATTTGAAGTTGTCGGATCATTGAAACCACACCAACAAGTAGTAGACAAAGAAAATATCAATGAAATTCATAAGAACAGACATCACACCAAGAAAGCATCAATCATATCTCAGCATGTTTCAAGGTTTGCGAATGTGTCTATGTTTAGGGTGTTGAGAAACACCGTTGTGCTTGTGAGTGTAATGTGTTTGATTGTTATCAAGAGATGTTTACGTCGTGAGAAAATATGATGTGTGTTGAAAAACACAGACGTGTCCAAAGAGAGTGTTGAGAAACACTGTTGATTAAGGTGTTGAAAAACACCAGTTTGCGCCAGTAGAAAGTTGTCCTTCAGGACTGACAAGATTACTGACTCAAGTGTAAACCAAAAAGTGATCAAAGATGGGGAGCCATGCCCCCAAGTAATGAATGGATCGAAGCAAATCCACAATGGATAGTGGCATGATGCAAGAAATCTCAACAGTGTAGCGGCAGTAGGCAGACTCAGTGACTATCGCAAGAGATTTGCAAGCATAAAGGATCAATAACGAGATCGAAGCATCAGCAGGCAGACACAGTGAGAACCACTGGTGACTGATGCAAGAGGAGAAGGACTCCTAAAGATAAGACCATGCCCCCTAGACCAGGAACATGCCCCCTGAGTATGACTAGTTTCAATCCATGGGAGATCGAGCAAAATCTCGAAGATGGCTGAGTGAAACACACACTAAAGCAGGAAAGCAAACTGCAAGAAAGCCAAGATATGCTGGGACAGATAAAGCATTGCAAAACAAGAGGCGCCTGTTTACCAGGTTTTCACCATCTTGGCAAAAATTATATTTTTGCTACCATGACGCCTGTTTACCAAGTTTTCGTCAATGGCACATTTTTCTCTATTTCACTTTTTTGTTTGATTTTTTAGCTTTTCAATTTTTTTGTTCTTTTCATTTTTTTTATTTTTTTGTATTTTTTGAATTTTTCAATTTTTTTAGTATTATCAAGGCGCCTGTTTGCCAGGTTTTCACCAAGATAATAGATACATCAAAGCACCTGTTTGCCAGGTTTTCACTAAGATGATCATTTTTTCAGGACATTTTACAATTTTTAGGATTTTTTCAGAAATAAAGTATGTAGATGAGTATGCAGAAGATATCTCAACTGTAGAATTTCTTCAGGTGAAGAGCGTTGATAGGCTCTTTGAGTGGTTCACCTTTTGTAGTGGAGAGTTGATAGGCATCGGACCCAAATACTGGAGTAATGATGTAAGGACTAAGCCAGTTGGGTTCAAACTTCCCTTTCTGAGTCCGTTGTTGTTGATTTTTAGGATTCTCTCTCAGGAAGAGATCACCTGTTTGGAAGTCTCTTGGTCTAACTTTCTTATTGTAGCTCTTTGATATCCTCTTTTGGTATGCTCTGAGATGATCGAACACCACCTTTCGACGTTCATCTAGTAACTCAAGCTCTTGAAGCCTAGATATTCTCATGTCATCATCTGCGATGAGGCCTTTTAGAGAGACTCGCAATGTAGGAATCTCAACCTCAATAGGCAGTACAACATCTGTGTCATAGACTAAAGAAAAGGGTGTGGCCCCTGTTGGAGTTTTGATAGTGGTGCGATAGGCCCATAAAGCCGAATTTATCTGGAGGTGCCAATCCCTTTGAGACTTGTGTACCGTATGGTGCAGGATCTTAAGAATTGTTTTGTTAGAAGCTTCAGCTTGCCCATTACCCTGGGGGTAATATATAGAAGACTAATGTTGGATGATCTTGAACTTAGCACATAAATTAGTCAGATCTTTATTCTTGAATTGTCCCCCGTTATCTGTGATAATAGAGGAAGGTACACCATACCTACAAATAATGTAGTTTAAGATAAACATAGCTACAAATTTTCCATCAGCTTCACTGAGAGGCACTGCCTCAACCCATTTAGTAAAATAATCCATAGCAGTTATGATGTACTTGTGTCCTTTTGAGGAAGATGGATATATCTGACCTACTAAGTCAAAATCCCACTGTTGGAATGGCCAAAAGGTGATAAAAGGAATGAGTTTCTTAGCTGGAACATGAATCAAGTTTCCATGAAGTTGACATTGCTTACAAGATTTGGCAAACTGCATAGCTTCTTTCTCCATATTGGTCCAATAATAACCAGCTCTAATAAGCTTACGAGCCAATGTCAGGCCATTTGAGTGAGAACCACAAATGCCTTCATGTACTTCTTCTAACGTGCACTTAGACTCATCAGGTTCTAGACACCTAAGGAGGGTACCGTCTAGACCCCTTCTATACAAGTTGTTTTCTACAATGACGTACCATGAAGCACTACGGATTAGATGGCATTTTTCATTTCTATTATATGTGTCAGGGATAGTTTGGTCATGGAGATAAGAGTATATGTGGTGGTAACGAGAGGAGTCGTGTCCAATTGCTGAACAGACCATCTGGGAGTCAAGAGAGTTATAGGCAGGGTAGTATAATGTCTCCACTAGGAACTCATGTCTGAAATCATTCTCTGGCATTTGCAACATAGAAGCCAGAGTAGCCATAGCATCAGCCACTTTATTATCCACCTGGGGAATTTTCTGAAAAGTGACATGTGAAAAATAGTTCTTAAGACTGTCAACCATCCTCTTATAGGGTATCAACTTCTCATCTTTAGTTTGATAATCATTGTTGATCTGATTGATAACTAGTTGTGAGTCTCCAAAGACTTTTAGTTCATCCACTCGCCATTCAATAGTAATCTTGAGTCCATTAATCAGAGCCTCATATTCAGCGGTATTATTAGTGCAAGGAAACATCACTTTATATGCCTTAGGTAAGGAATATCACTGTGGTGTGATAAACAAGATCCCAGCTCCAGGTCCTTGTTGAGTGAATGATCCTTCAAAGAACATTGTCCATGTCTGATGCGTGAGAAGCATAATGGAATCATCAGGGAATTCCATCTTTAATGGTTGACGATCTGTAAGAGGTGCTTCAGCCAATTGATCCGCAATCGCCTGTCCTTTAATAGCCTTTCTCTCAACATATATAATATCAAACTCACTAAGGAGCATGACTCATTTTTCTAGTCTACCTGTAAGAGTAGCTTTACTAAGTAAGTATTTCAATGGATCAATCTTTGCAATCAGTCTCATAGTGTGAGCCAACATGTAATGTCATAACTTCTGGGAAGCAAACACCACTGCTAAACAAGCCTTTTCAATTACTGAATATTTCATTTCATAAGAGACTAATGTTTGGTTGACGTAGTAAATAGCTCTTTGTGTATGATTTGGATCTTCTTGGGCCAAGAGAGCACCCAAGGATGTTTCTGTTGTTGAGATATATAGAATCAAAGGCTTCCCCTAAATGGGAGGAATTAATATGGGCGGATTAGCCAGGTACTGTTTAATCTGTTGGAATCCTTTTTCACACTCTTTGTTCCAGTCATAAGTCACACCTTTATGTAGAGTTTTAGTGAAAGGTTGTGATTTGTCAGCCAACTGTGAAATAAATCGCCTGATAGATTGAAGTCAACCTTGAAGACCCCTGATTTGTCTAATGTTGTGGGGTGATGGCATTTCCATTATAGCTTGTACCTTTTCTGGATCTACTTCAATTCCTTTTGCAGAAATAATGTAGCCTAGTAATTTTCCAGAAGTAACCCCAAATGCACATTTCTTAGGGTTTAGGCATAATCTGAATTTCTCCATATGATCTAGTATAGGCCCTAGATCAGTGAGGTGTGTTTTCCTGTCCATACTCTTAGCAAGTGTATCATCCACGTAGTCCTCCATTGTCTTATGCATCATATCATGAAATATTGTAGTAATAGCTCTTTGATAAGTACCCCCTACATTCTTTAAACCAAAGGGCATGACATTCCAGCAAAATGTACCCCATGCACAAGTAAAAGCTATTTTCTCTTGGTCTTCTGGCACAATTTTAATCTGATTATAGCCAGAAAAGCCATCCATTAAGGAATACATCTAATATCCCGCTTTCATATCCACGATCATGTCAATATTTGGGAGTGGAAAATCATCTTTTGGGCATGCCAAATTTAGATCTCTAAAGTCCGTGTAGACCCTAATAGATTTGTCATGTTTGGTAACTGGAACTATATTAGAAATCCACTCTGCATAATCAATCACTCGAATGAACCCAGCTTTTAGAAGTTTTTCCAATTCTTCTTTGATCAGTAATGCTACATGCGGATGCATCTTTCCAAGTTTTTGTTTAACAGGCTTTACACCCGGTGCTATTGACAAGTGATGCATAATGAGATCAGGATCCACACCCGGCATGTCCGAGTATGTCCATGCAAAATTTATCTTTTTTCCTTGGAAAAAATCTCTAAATTCCTTAAGTTCTTCTGGAGATAATGACTTGGCCACATGAATGATATCTGGATGCTCTTCTGTTCCAAGATTCACTGGCTAAGTAGGCTCAATTAACACTGATGAGCATTCCTGAAAGTGACTCGGAAGTGCATCAAGTACCTCACCCTCAGGTGCCTCAGAGAGGTTTTCACCTTTGGGTACGTCTTTTGTTTTTACTTTTTTGGAGTTTGATACTTCCACGATGTGGTTTTCACCATCAGAGTGCTTGTTCTTTTTTCTTTTAATTTTTTGACTAAGGTACTTGATGTCAGCCTCGGTCATGTTAATGCTTGCTTCACTAGTGGAGGACATCATGGGCTCAATAGCATGAAGGTAGCAGGCTAAGGTGTAATCATTCTGGAATGTAAGGACTTCGCTGGATGAAGAAGAGGAATTCCAGTCTATTAATTCAGGATGTTGGAGGGAAAGAGATGTGACAGGTTCAAGTGCGTCCACAGTATAGTCATCATTGAAAGCGTTAACTGGTAAGAGGGGATCTAGACCGATCTCATCCAGAGGTGTGTTTGAATCCTTTTGATTCTTGATGACCGAAGTAGAAGACACGTCAACACCTACAGACTCAGACTCATTAGGCTTTTCACTAGACTCTTCACTCACGTCGAGAATTCTTTCGTAAGATCCTGCTGACAAACTATCAAACTCATACTCATGAGAGTCTATTTCTGAACTCTGACTTGGGTGCTTGCACCATGAAGGTTTTTGAGTTCTAATAGTACTATTCTATTCTTGTGTCCACTGTTCTTGAAATTTGGGTGGCATGTACCTTTCTCCTTTGAAGTTAGGATCTTGTAGGTCTTTCCATTGTTCATAAGTGAGTGTCTCACATTGAGTAGTTTGATCAGAATCACTATCTGTCTCTGCTGTGCAAGCACATGGTACAAATTTATCTGGCTCAGCAAAGAATGCTGCTAAGTCTCGAGGGATGGGATAAGGAAAGCAATCCTCATCCAAGCTATCTTGTGTAGTATCAGGTACAGTTGTACTTTCAGGTTTTGGTGCATGTTCTACCTTTGGCACAAATTACTTGAGTCGTAAATGAAACGAAACTTTTTTGAAACCTAACCCAGTAGTATCTTTTGTCTTTTTACCTATAGCTTGAATAGGTTCTACTAACCCATTGCCACTCGTACCTAGAGGGCCCTTTCCTTTGTACCCAAAATGTTTCATAATCTTGAGACCGTCGCTATTAGGATTCAATTCAGGAGCCAAAGTAGTTTGTTCAGCTGTGTTCTTTCCTTTACAAAGCCAAGCTTTGACAGCATTATCCTCATCTTCGTCTTCTAATGGTATTTTAGCCCTTACAAATGTACCATCAAGAACTACCTCAGGAGTAACAGGGGGTTTATTGCGTTCAAAAGGTCTCCCACAGGACTTAGGAGACAGGGGAAGACTAGCTAATGACAGAATGGGCTCCATTTGATATCCCCCGATGCCCATATCTGTGAGTTTTAGTTTCTGTTCCATATCTTTGAGCTTAGCATCACAGAGTTCAGTGTATTCTCTATTAGTTGGAACAAGACTGTCAGCTGATTGAGTGAGAGAATTGCAAGAAGATCCCAGACTAGCGGGAATAGTTACCTCTGCACCTTGAAAAGTAAACTTTATACACTGATGGTATGTGGAAGGAACTTCTTGCATCTCATGAATCCATAGCCTTCCTAGAAAAATATTATACACGAGAGGGAGATCTAGAACCTGACATATGACATTTCTTTCAAGTAGACCTTTAGATGTTCTCTCTTCCTCATCATAAGATTTTATGGTAATCTTCTTGCGGGCATCTATGCGATCCTTTCCATAACCCAGTTGTGTAAGAAAATGAGCAGAGAAAATATTAAGACCAGCACCATTATCAATGAGCACGCGACGGACTAACTACTTACCTATCATGACTTCTATGTGTAGAGGAGAATTATGTGGGTGACTAATTGAGTGATCATCTTCTTCAGATAAGGATAAGTAATGCGGTGAAGTCAGATGACCCACCATGGATTGAAACTGATCCAAGTTGATATCTTTGGGGACATTAGCTTCGTTGAGAGCTTTGTCCAGAATCTGCCTATGAGCAGGCGAGATTTTTAATAGCTCAAAAATAGTTATTTGAGAATTAGTCCTTTGAAGCTGGTCAAGGATGCTGTAACCAGTAGCAGGAGGCATTGGGACCACCTTCGTGGTCTTTTTGGTAGGACCAACAATAGCCTTCTTCGCAGTTTGTTTTGGAGCAGATGAAGCAACAGGGGGTCAGGACCCCTTATAGTGATTTTAGCATTAGATTGAGTAACAACGTTCGCACAATCTCAAGAAGTTTCAGATTGAGAATTAGGACCTTTTATGACGAACGAGGTTCTGGGTTTGAAAACATTCCCATTTCCTTTGCCAGAAAACATATTGCAATATTCTACTCCCATTGGTTCAATCATGTTGATCACACTGTCATAAGTAGTATTGGCATAATTGACTTTAGCATCCTTATCATTCTGAGAGTTGGAGGAATCACCTTTCTCATGATGAGGGAAGGATTTTGAAATGCTTGATGATCCGAATTCTGGTTATGATCCCCCACACAAATGGTCTGGTCATCAATCATGTCTTGAATCTTATGTTTTAGTTGGTAACAGCCAGCAGTCTTGTGACCTTTATTCTGATGATATTCACAGTAGTCATTCTCTTTCCACCAAGAAGGTCTTGGTTGTGGACCAAAGAAATGTTTCTCCAAAGGTTTAAGCATGTGACCTTGCACCAAATCTTTGAAAACCACGCCAAGTGTATCTCCTAGAGGGGTAAATTCACGCTTGGTCCGTGGTGTCCAAGGTTTGTTACTAGAAAATTTAGAAGGCTGTTGAGTATTAGTTGCAGCCTTTGTGATAGATTTGGTTGCTTGTATACCTGCTGTGAGATTAAAGATTGGTTTTGAAGAAGCTGAGTTCACGTTATCAACTACCGCATCGTTCACAACATCTCTATTTTTGTTGGGGTATTTATCTTTGTCTTTGGATGATGACAAATTATGCTTGTTATTCTTATGTAAAGTCAGCTCACCCTTTTTAACCATAAAGGCTTCTATTCTCATAGCCTGTTTAATCCTACTATCGAACTTAAGGGGACCTTGAAGTTGAACTTGATACCCGAAGTCAGGGGTGAGATTATCCAAGAATATGTCAAGTTTCTCGGACTCGGGTATTTTGTTAGGGTACTTTGTGCAAAGTTGTCTCCATCTTTGGAGAAATGTCAAGAATGGTTCCCCTTGTTTCTATTTAAGGTCGCAGAGATCCCTTATATTAACAAGGTGTTGAATATTGTGAGAATAGTGTTGCATAAAAAGATTAGCAATTTCATCAAAAGTTTTGATTCCAGTGGGCAATCGTGAGAACCATTCCATAGCAGGCCCACCTAGACTTCGTGGGAAAAGATGCATCAAATACTTTTGATCATGCATAAACTCCATGGACAAGGCACCAAACTCTCTCAAATGATCCTGAGGATCAGAGGTGCCTAGATACTGTCGTATTTTGGAAGTTCTATGCCTTTGGGAAAAGGTTGCATAACAATGCTCTTATCAAATGGAAAAGGACATATACTTTCCATTGTGAACTGTTGTGTAGGATTGTCCTTTTCTTTCATAAGTTGACTAAGTTGACCTTGTATGTCATTCATCATCTTATGCATCTTAGAAGATTCAGTTTCTTCTTCCTTAGTGACAAGTGTGTCTACTTGAAAGTTCGCAGGTAATTTAACTCCTTGATTTGCTAAGTCTAGGAAATATTTTTCTTTGTCTTCAACAAGGAGTATCTCCATCATTTTGATAAGAGCTTTATTAGACTTAGCTGCGTCTATGTCAGCTTGAGTGATAGGGTCATCGTCATTGCCAAGAATTTCATAAATACTTTGAGTTTGATCTTGACCCTGATGTTGCTCTTGACCTTGTTCATGTTGAGATTGGTCTTGACCTTGTGTGTAATCGAAAGGGGACGTCATATTGTTAACTTGAGATTGGTCTGTATGCACTCTTGTAGTATTGGTGTAAGAACTCATAGTTGATGTGCTCTTTGGTGAATAGAAAGGATTGAACTGTGAAAAAGGATCACTAAGGTGATGAGAATCATTAATAGGATCAATCCAAACAGGTGGTTTCTTTGAGATAAAAGGATGATGTTGATCTTGAAACAACAGATTAGAAAAAAACTGAAAGACTGGTGGAGGATTCAAAATTAAGTCCAAACTGAATGGAGAAGAGGAACGTGATGATCCCTCTTGGTTACTCACTTGAATAATAGCTTCATAATGAGCTTTGCCTTGATCACTAGGTTTACTTTTAACTATTTCAAAACCTCGTATAGGAAAGATAGTACCGCTCCTAGTTGTAACAGGCATAGACGAAGCTGGTATGAGAGGAAACTTAAGATTTGAATTAGACTGTGTCTCTAAAGATATCAAAAGGACAAGGTAATAGGCTAGAATAGTCGAGGTACGAGATGCACCTGGTACCAGTAGTCGGGAGTATGGCTAGAACAGCCGAGTAATGACTATCGTGTTACAAGGTACAAAACATAAGAAATGGGATGGAGACAAAGAGACAAGACAAGTTCAAGTATGAATCAGTCAGTTTACAACTCAGAACAACTAGTTTCAGTCCGCAGACAATGAAGGAACAAACACTCAAATTCAGACAAGAGGTAGATAAAATAGATATGCAACTCAGTTTCAAGGTAAAGACTAGGTTTCGAGACATAGTGAGAACTGTTCTCTAACAAGATATCTAGGCTTAAGACAGTTTTAGGATGATGTAATTCAGAAATATTTGTTTCAAGGTGACAAGCATTCGTTTAAAGACACAATGTTTCAAGCAGGTAGTGATGCAAACAATAGTCGAAAACAATTCCACCAAGGACAAAGCAACTTGGTAGAAATATGGGAAGTATTTGTTTGAATGATAGAATGGATAGTTTAAGACTCGATAAAAAACACTCAATTATCCCTACAAAGAAAATTGGTTGAGAAGACAAAATCTGTGCCCCGCTGTCTTATGCGTATGTGTTCACCTCACACAGCAGTGTCACTCCCGAAAGAGTGCCCGTGTTTTTGGTGTTTCCAAGGACTAAGTATATATGTTTGAAGGTAACCCTTAAATAGGGGCCAGCATCATATACCACTTCAAACATCCAGGTGCATACCTATGTCAAGAATCTAGGGGAGAGA
>MU223335.1:2217620-2231615 GCA_018584345.1 Thuja plicata | reverse complement strand
TAATCATAGGGATTTTAGCTAATAATCATTTAAGATTTAGGAATTTAATTGTAATGTTAGATTTATGCAAATTTGGGTTTTCTGCATTTGAAACTTAGTCAATTAAAGTCAATTAGGAGAAGAATTTGCCTAGTGCAATAGGACTTCGAAGATAAGAAAATGCACCAAAATTGATTAGGTTGTTAGGTGCCAATTTTGGGGTGTTACAGTCATGTTTAGATGAGAACCAACCTACTCTGTAGAATCCGTTTGAGGTCCTTCAGCACAGAAACAAAATGGATGAAGCCATGGGTTTGATTGTACTACACATTTCAGATAGCCTCCTATTTCATCTGGATGGTTTGACCACTCCTCGCGCCTATTGGGGAAAGTTTGTAGATCTTTTTGGCACTGTGAATGCATTCAGGGCACTTCAGCTTGATTCAGAGTTGACATCCTTGTCTCCTAAGAGTTTTTCCATCATTGAGGACTTCTTGATGAAGTTCAATGCTCTCCACTCACTTTTACATGGATGTGGGAAGACCAAATCTGATGATGAGTGTATCTTTTTCATACTCTCAAAGCTTCATGGAGAGTTCCAGATTTTCTCCTCCATTTTCTATTTCGCTATGGATGCCTTGGGTCCTAGGAGAAATATGCCTTCATTTGCGGCCTTCTATGATTGGTTGACTCAAGAGCAGTTAAAGATTCAACAGCTACAAGATACTTAAGGCTCTATGAGCCATGCCTTGGTTGCTCACCCATCTCCATGGAAACCAGAGCAGAAATAGGTATCATCATCCACAGAATCTTGGAAGGATTCTCCTTCCCATCATTCCTCTGGCCCACCTCCTTCACCTAAGGGGAAATTGAAGACAGACAAAACCAAGTGTACTTATTGCAATAATTTCAATCATGATGAGTCTTAGTGCTTTCAGAAGAAGGCAGATGGTTATGCCCAACAAATTGCTGATTTGACAACTCTTCTTCATAAGAGAAACATTGACATTCCTTCTTCCTATTCTTGCTGGTCTTCTTCATTATCGTCTTAGGTAGATGGGTCAAACAATGGAAAGGGTCATGCCTTATGTGCATGTACTATAGCTACCTCTTCTCAGTGGTTGTTAGATTTTGATGCTTCCCATCATATTGCATCTTCTCAGAGTTCCTTCTCATCTTTTGCGGCCTCTCCTACCCCACACATCTTGATGGGGAATGATACTGTTATGCCCATGTGTGGTCAGGGTTTTATTGACATCGATGGTGGTGCATTCCATGATGTACTATGTGTTCCATCCTTATCATTGAACCTTCTCTCCATTTATTAGATTACTCACAATGGGACAAAGAAGACAATTGAGTTCACTGTAGATTTTGTACACATCTGAGATCATGCAACTAGCCGCATTATTTCTACAGGGATAGTTGATCATGCCACCCACCTATACTCCTTCCCCAATTTTGGTCCACCATATCCTGTGTCAGAGAATATCTCTCCTACTTCACAAGTGCCTAGGGAGAAGAAGTTGGGTCACGTGAACTTCTGTGTTGGTCCTGAGATCAGTGTTGTGGCTTATGCACCTCCTCCTCCTATTGCAGCTGCCTTTGTTCAGCATGATTCTTCTTCACCAGTTCCTGTTATGGTCACTCCCTACACTGAGTCTTTCCCTCTAGTTATTGAGGGCATATCCTAGGATATTCATCTCCTCTCAGCTGACAGATTCAGCCCATCTATTGGCCCACCCTCATTGGGGATTCCATTCTAGGAGTCCCATTCATTCTCCTTTGAGCACCAGCTTGGCCTTCCAATTTCACCACTCATTCAGGGGTTCCCTTGTTACTTTGTGCCACTGTTTCTTCCACATTGGAGTTCCATTGGTTCGATCATTCCTACAGGGGTTCCATCATTTTGGGGCAGCCTTGGTGTCTCATCCCTCTCTCATGGGGGGTTTGATTGTACTTATGGTTTTGAGAGAGTCTCTTGAGCCATTTTTTTCTACTTTTTCTTCTATCTCTTCTTAGAGTAGGGTTTTTCCCATGTTGTTTTCTCTATTTCTCTGCTTTACAGAGATTTGGTTGTGCTTGGGTACCTGATCAAGCCTTATTGCTGGGACCCATCTTTTCCTTCTTTCATAGCTATGCTAGGTTAGCTTACCTCCTGAGCTTCGCTTAAGGGGGGGTGTTAGAGTAATCATCTATTTACACTTATTAATTAGATCACTTTGATTTAATTAATTAAGTTGTCTATTACTCTATTTTACTTAAGCTATCTCTTAGGTGCATTATAATTAATATTTACATTAATTATTAATGTGCAAGCCTAGCTTTTATATTTTTTAGGGTTTCGTTCACCTTTATAGGTTGAACTTTGTAGTTTCCTTTTCATTAATTCAGATTATAATTTTGCTCACTTTCTGAGCAACTTCTGAGTTCTTCTCTTTCCCTCTTTTTTCTTCTCTTCTGTAATATGTTCTTGCATGCAGGTGTTCTTCGGGTTCTGTGGACTTGTCTCTCAAATCCTACAAAAAATAAACTTGTTCCAAAACCAAATCCCAATTACCTACCTTCTCACCAACCAAGCATCTTAGAATATTTTGCAAACTCCTATTAACAACTTCAGTCTGTCCATCAGTCTGTGGGTGAAATGTAGAACTAAACTTCTATTCTATGTTAAGATTCCTCCAAAGTGTATAAAATCCCATATTATTACTATTCTGACTCTTATTATCAATGACTTTGACAAAAATAATGACAAAAAAATAAATCTTAGGAGTAATACTACCTGGTTAAGGGATTTTTCTTAGGCCTGTTAGTACCTTTACCCTAATAAAATTATCCATGTTAGAGGAATTTAAACACTTGTCAAATTGTCACCTTGTTAGAGGATTTATAACAAAGATCTGTTAGGATTTACTTGTTTAATGGATTTAACCTATTGCAACTATTAGGGAACAAAAGAAACAATGATCTATGAAAAATTACTACCTTTTCTTGATTAGATCTACTGAAGCACATAATATCTTCTAAACACACTAAAATCTTTTCTAGCTTGATCATAACTCACACTTTGTACCACACTTGTCTTAACACACGATCAACACATTCAACCTTCTTCTTCATCAATTATATACTAAACAGTCAAGTCCATCCTCTTAATCAAACGCTAAAACAAATTTGAAAATATCTTTCTTAAATCCAATGCGCTATATAAAAAATTAAATGCACAAAACATGTTTCCAAGAATGCTTCATCCATTACATTGATTTACATAGGATTTTGTGTAAAGGACTAAAACATATTTTGACCAAACAAAAGATTCCTCCAAAATCACCTCCACATGCTAGCATCACACAATGTGATTCCAAATCATCACCTCCAATCTTGAAAACACGTCACTACATCATGACTAACTCAACTGAATTCACCACAACCTCAATACCAATCACCGATCAAATATTTATCAATTGTCTCTTATGAACACTAACTCTGTAACCTCATAACAACTTTTTCTCTACTCACCGATCATCTATCCTTCACACCGAACACTGGAATTAGTTGTGGTTGCAACTTTAGCATCTGAACACTATTGATCGCCATATTGTATTACCACATCACAAGATCTAACTAATATTTTATAAGACATTCCAATTCCCTACCATATTTCATTAACTATTCTAGTAGTTACACTGTCATACTTCAACCAATCATAAATTCAACATAATATCACTTCAGCAGTAGTGGTCATGCATTAGACATCCAGAGACACATGTAAGTCTCGTATAATGATAGAAACCATTGAAACTCATTGCAACACTTCATTCAACATAACTATCCTTGGCAACATCAATGACAACATAATATTTGATCATCTTGTTGTCAAATCTTCATCATAGCATCTCCAAAAATCACTTACCATCAATACAACTAATATTCCAACAATCTCCTCCTTTCGGATTGATGGAAACACTCTATAAAAGATTGTACCTCACCAATGATGGAAACACTCTTCCTTAAAAAAAAATTCACTTCTTTCTTTCCCCTATTCTGCAATTACTCATCTTTTTTATACACACAATCTCCAATACCATGCATATACCTTTAGCATACATTATTCTCCACCTTTGACAACAATGGAAAGGGTGTCAATCACACCTTATATCTATTCTTCTGTACCTAACTAACCATTATACATGACTTCATAGATTGCTCCCTATAGAGTATCCTCACAACATCAATCCAAACACAAAGATATTCAATTAATACACTAGGATTGATGTAACTACATCTTCTTCTAATTCAACTTAGATAAGGGAATGACCCCCATCCTACCTCTTAGATAGTTAAATGTATCCTTAGGAAATATTTTTGTGGAAATATTAGCAACCTACTCCTTACTTGGTATATACTCCAACCTCACTTCCTTTTCTTGTACCTGTTCTATAAGAAAAAAATATTTGGTAGTTATATTTTTAGTCTTAGAGTGAATCATTAGGTTCTTTGAAATATTATTAGCACTTTTATTGTCACAATAGATAACCACCAATTCAATTACCTTCTCTTGAATTCCTTCAAAAACATTCTTGGTCCATAAAACCTATGTATAATTAATTATAGCAGCAACATACTCAGCTTCAACTATTGAGTGTGATGTATAATGTTTCTTATTGATCTTCCACGATACAAGTCTCTCACCAAGAAATAATGCACCTCCACTTTTTCTCTTTTAAACATCAAAATTACCTACCCAATCAACACCAATAAACACATTGAGAGACAAAGCACCCTTATGTCAATACCAGAGACCATAGTCTTTAGTTCTGTTAAGATATCTAAAGATTCTCTTTAATGCAACCAAATAAGATTCCTTAGGATTAGAAGAAAATATTTCCAATAATCCAACTACATGTGCACTATGTCTGGTCTTCTATGTACTACATAATATACCCTACCAATCATGGACTTGTAAACTATCTCATCCACCTCTTTTGATTCATCTTCCTTTGTTAATTTTCAATCGGTTACCATAAGGGTACCAATCTGTTTGGAGTCTTCTAACCCAAAAGTCTTCAATGTTTCCCTTACATATTTGGACTGACTTATGTAGGTATCAGTTTTCATCTATTTAACCTACAATCCAGTGAAGAATTTAATCTCACCAATCATAGACATCTTGAATTATTTCCTCGTCTCATCTGCAAATAAAATTTTCATCTCTTCATAGCCACCAAAAATGATATCATCTACAAATATGACAAAAATCAACAATATTTCATCTTTATCAATCTCCAAATACACATTATTGTTATCACTAGTCCTTATGAAGCCAATGTCAATCCGATATGAAAGCAACCATTCATACCATTCTCTAGGTCCTTATTCAACCCATACAAAGATTTCTATAATTTTCACACCATGTTCTTACCATCTGAATCATCAAATCCTTTAGGTTGTTCATTGTATACCTCTTCTTCCAAAATACCATTAAGAAAAGATGACTTAACATCCATTTAATATGCTTTGAATCCTTTATATGAAGCATATGAAAGCAATATCCTTACAAATTGAAGTATGGCCATAGCTGTATATGTTTCACCATAGTCTAAGCCTTCCTCTTCTGCATATCCTTTACACACCAATATTTCCTTGTTACTTACCACTTCACCTATCTCATTCATCTTGTTTCTTCAAAATCTACTTAGTAACAATCATATTCTTGTCCACCTGTCTTGGAACTAATGTGTAGGGATTGTTCTTCTCAACTTGATCTAAGTGTTCTTCCATTGCTTTTACCCAATCTTCATCTTTCAATGTATCTTTAGGTTTTTTAGGCTCAAATTTAGATAAAATTTAAGTACCTTCTCTTGCCTTCCTTCTTGTTATCACACCAACATGGCTAAATGCATGTTGAGGAATTTTTTTTTTATCGCATGTTGTGTGATTGTTGGTGACATCAGTTGTGGCATGTATTCTAGAGGAGACCTATTTGGGGCCGACCTCAGAGATGTAGCGTGAATTATAGATTGCGAGCGTGGATTGCAAATCTTTGAGCATATTTGATATATTGTAATTGATGTTTACTTGTTTTAGGTACCTTGTGTATCTTGGTAAGAGGTTAAATAATTATTTGTATATTGGGAAATTTTAATTGGCTGACCTAATCAATTATTGTAATAGAGTATATATGAGAGATATTTTCTTTTGAAAAGATGTAGTATGTGATAGTGGTATAATGAGAAGGTAATTGAAAGACAAAGAAGTGTGGAAGCTACAAAGCTTGATTGGCCGCTGGATGTAGAGAAGAGTTTGTGACTATATTACTTCATTAGAATTGACCAAGCAAAGATAGTTGCTATCAGATAGTTCACTAGATTGTATATTTCATATATACACTTTTTTGGATTGATAATCCTTGAGGGTGGATTTAAGCTTCTTTGGGAAGTGTGCCTGGGCACTAAGCCCGTTGTTACTCTTGACTCCTAATAGGGTCTATCCTTTAACAGGGACTATGTACTATCGTGTTGTAATAAGATCCTAATAGAGCTAAATATTTTAACATGGATACTATACTCTTATTACATCATTTGTGGATGCCAATTCCCACCGGGGTTTTAACTTTAATAGGGTTTCCTTGAAAACAAGGATTTTGTTATTATATTGGAATTTACTATGTTATCATTTGCATTGAAGTTTTGGTTTATAAATTTTAAAGTTTAACAATATGTATCACAACTAATCCACCCCCCCTCCTCCTCTAAATTGTTCTTGTAGACTGTTATTCCTAATAATTGGTATCTCAGTCTGCTTTGATACCATATAAGTAACTTACAAGATCTATTTATAGATAAATGAGAACTAAAAATAGCAATTACAGTATAGTCCAGCATTCAATAATGAAAAATAGAAGTGTATATACAGATGTGAGTGATTGGGTCAAATCAGAAGTTGAATTCAACATTCAACGAGGGGTGGTGAGTTGCCTCCCACAATCCTAAGGTGAGGTATTGAAATGAAATCGACACCTGTGTAGACACCTCTATAAATAATTCCTAAATAAAGACAACTTGTAGAAAAGTGTTGAATGAAAATGTATGACTAAGTAGGCTTAATAAGCCTAAGGGAATGAAATAATTAGATCGAGAGTACCAATACGTTTGTCCTTTTGCATTTTGGTTACTTGAAAAAGATAAATATCCAGTCTATGATTGCTAATTAGATTAAAAAAAGATCGTATTTCTGAATGTGATTAAGCCCCTTTATATTCTAGGATAAACATTTCATTTAGAAGGGGGAGTGAGTTAGAGAGGCCTATATCTTCTGGATTTATCTACAAATCACTTGGTACAATGTATTTACTGTGTTTGTCATAGGTTTGAATAGAATCTGGTCTACTAGCATGCTTTTCATTTTCCCCATAATCTGCCTTCTTTCTCTTCCTAGTCTTTACATCTATAGATTGTAGACTAAATTTAGGTTTGGTTTTAGGTTTAACCAAAATAAAAGGCACATCCTCCACAAGAGGCTCACTAAAGATTAACTATTGAAAAAAAACCTTTTTATTTGCTATAGATTTATTCTCCTCATGAGATGCATTGGGAATCAATTGAGCCAAAATATCCTCATCCTCTGGAAAAACTTTAATAGAATGATCAACCATAGAAATAGATTAGGCCACAAAATCATTACGATTTCAATCTTCTTGGGGCCCTAGATATGTTTTTTATGTTATGGTATGTGATATACCTTTACTGAAATATTCTACCCCTTACTAAATAAGAATGATTAATAGCCCAGCTATGAATCAATTATTCTAATTTTGATGCTATCATCATGAGTACTCACTTAGTTATCCCCAACAATGATAAAATGTTAAGTTCATGCAATACATACTATGATACAATAATTAATGTTCGATAATGAGAGTAGAAACATGTGTCCATTTGTTTGCAACAAATAACAAGCAATGATAACTTGGATAATAATGGTTAATATTTATAACACATACATAAGATTATTATTGGCTTTATCCCAAGGAATTTAATGACATTATGCATACCCAAGTATGAAAGAGGACACGAGGTTTGCTGATAAATCCTATGGTCATTTTCAATCACTAAGAATGAAGGGGTGACAGAGTATGAGATTATGATAGTAGGATCTCACAACCATACTTCAAGGATATTTCTTTTAGTAATGTATTGACATTTTAACATAATAGTACACAACACATGATCATTATGGGTTAAGGATGTTTTGTCTACAAATATCACTAGGCTAACTTAATGGTGGAAGATTCAATTTGCTAACCAAAATTAAATTATAACAATTGAAATGAAAGAGGAGGGGCCTTAGATAGTGTGTACACAAATACATATTGAATGAGCAAGAAACAAGTATGTAAGGTGCAAAAGGGAAAATCATTTTGACCATTTCAAAAGATCAAAACATCTGGTGTTTGAGTGATTGGAGTAAACAGTAATAGTATAAATTAATATTAAATATTTATAACTATGGCTAAAAATGTCAATAAAATTCCAAAACTTTTTTTAGTATGTGTCCAATTTATTGAAGAAATTAATCAAATTTATTGCCTCATCTTTTATTTTCATGGACTAGAGCATTGTTTAGCATTAAAATTTAGATACTGAAATAAATATCTTAACTCCTTAAATCATTAAAATTTATGGATGGTAATTAATCTCTTAGTAGATTCTATTAGATCATGTACATGTTGTCAATAGTCAATGGTTTAGCAACTACATTAACTAGAATTTAAGAAAATATTGGTACTTGTACTATAGTATATAGATTTGATAGTTTGTGGTATAAAACCATCAAATCCTCTTTTCCTACTTAAAATTTAAATTCTATTATCATGTGTGTTAGATTTCAGCCCTTTCCTATCTTTTTACACTTTTAATATGTTTTAAAACCTAAATAGTAACAATTTCCTCTTTGCAAAATTAATTATTCTTTTGTTAACAATGCTAGATTTTTAGTTGGTTGGAAAACCTATCAAACTTGTCATAATATTTCACACTAAGAAAATAAGTGAACTTTTCAACCTTATCATACTTTTCTATATTTAGTGAATTAGAAAACCTGTACATTTTCACACAGATTTACACTTTCAATTTGATATAATTAGAATAGAAAAATCATAAAGAGATCATAATAGTTGCCTATAACAGTGGCAAATTACATGGACATAATTACATGCTCGCACTAGAATCTTAAATGGGCATAAATCACCATATTAAGAAATTCATAAGGTATACACATGAGTTTAATAATTAGAGTGTTATTGCATTCATTTGGACTTCACCAAGTTGAAAAACCCATAAGAATTTTCATACTTTTCCACTTTAAGAAAACAAGTGAACTTGCAAACTTTATCACACATTTCTACATTTAGAAGATTAGATAACCTATAAATTGTGTTACAAATTCACACTTTCAATTTGATATAATTAGAAAGGGGAAAACACCCAAAGATTGGAATTGACACTTGACATGTAAGAGTCACAAATTACATGGACATAATTACATGCTCACACTTAAGAATCTAAAATGGGCATAATTCATGACATTAATAAATTTATAAGGCATGCACATGATAGATATAGTAGAGTAAAATATTGCATTCATTTGGACTTCACCAAGGGTCAACCTAAACTATTTTTTTTTATGATTCTTTTGTACTTTCTCGCTTCCATTGTAAATGTTTTTATTTCTTCCTTATTGAGTAGACAAACTACACATTATCTTTTTTGGTGCAATGGACTTCTCCCCAAATTTTGTGTTTATACATGTATGCTAGTGTTGGAAATACAATAATGGGAAAGCAAGATACTGAGAGGGGGGGTTAATCAGATCTTCAAAATTAAACACTTAAAAAAAGATTATGCACATTCATACATAAATGAATCTAATGTAATCTCAAATAGCATCCACACCATGAAATAAGTAACACATTACACAATAGCTTGGTAACCCATAAACCCAAATAGGTAAAACTGGGGTGGGGATGACACCCACAAAATTATCCACTACTACAGTAATAAAGTGTACCGGTTAAGGTTACAATGTTTGATTACAAAATGTAATCTACCCTGTTAGAGGTCTGCCCGATTAAGAGCTTCAGATCATTACAATCTACCCTATTAAATGTTTTATACTTACAATTAGGTAAGCACTCTGTTAAGAGATAAATAAAGGCCTGCTAAAACCACTCTGTTAAGAGATTTTCACCTAATACAATGATTAAAAAGTCTCAAGTATTGATCCTTTGATATGCACTCTAATGCTGATGATGGATCTCCTCTTTTCAGTATCTCTTCTGATCTTATAATTTGATATACCTTTACTCTATTGTTCATTGTGTTATGCTCTACTTGATCTCTTCTTCTAAACAAAATAACCCTCTATGCATTTCAGTTCAAAAATGCAGTCACTACAACAATTACTCTTCTACCTATTGCACATACATAAATAGGGTTTCGAATAAATCTAATATATCTATATAGATCTAACAGTGAGATCTAGATCAATGATCAAGATCCAATACCCATACCATGATGGTATTACAATTAATGGTTACAATGAGTCATGCATAGGATAAAATAATTAAATGCATTATTAACTCCATATAAGAATATTAAATGCATACATAAGTCAGCCAAAAAAGCTTATACAAGTTAGCTGTATCACTTTTCCTTGAAGTTTGTATCATTCCTGATAAGTATACAAAAATTGTCCTACTCGGCACTTGACTGTCTGTCGCTCGACACTTAATATCCCTATATCCTTCTCGGCTCAGCAATGTAACTTGGCTTGGCAATGTAACTAGGCAAACTGAAAACTGCTCACTAATGTTGCTCAACCTTGTATAGTTTTAGCTCGGCCACAGTGATAGCCAACTAAAAATTCCTAATGAAATTACTAAGTGTTGGGCACTAATCATCAACAAAACTTACAAATTAACAATCTCCCCTTTGATATTAGTGGCAAAAACACTTATCATTACTTCTGTAAATTTCATCATAATATTGCCTAAGTACGCTAAGTAATCCCCCTAGGAACATAACTATACAAAAGTTTACAATGCCTTAAAAAATTATATACAAGTGTACCTTTGCTGTACTGATGTATCCTTTCATAACTCTTTACTAACTTCCTCCTTCCGTAGTACTAACTTCCCCCTTGTTTTTGTCACTGATTGCTGGTGGGGTTAAGTTGTACTTATCCAAAAATTGCTTATGAAGCTGTAGGGTGGATTCAAATGTTGTATCCCAGCTTTCCTTTGCAACCTTCATAACTTCCAGTTTTATTTCTAGCTCGATAGCTAGACTCACTAAACTTTCTATAGTCGATAGATTTGCACTGCTCTATGATAACTCCTTAGCTTTTAAGAGTTCCTTCTATATTACCTCCAAATAAGGCAACAAGCTTGTCTGAATAGTTATGAACTTGGCCCTTATGCGGCCATATTTAGTCATAAGCTCGGCTATTCTCCTTTGTGCATTTATCAACTTATTAAAATGTAAAGAACTAGAAGTAGTATCTTTACCTAAAGTAGTACTAGTTGATCTCAAATCTAACTGTAGCTTCTCAACAAGTTGTAAATTATCCTTTGTGAAAAATTCAACATCACATAATTTCTTATACAAAGAATAAACATTAGATGTAACTTTCTCTAAGATTTCTACAAGAACAGAAAGTTCAACCTATTTTTTTGCTATCTCTTCTGAGATCTTCTTTAGAAATTTTCTCTCAAATCTTCTCTGGGACCATTGTAGAAGCTTCTCATTGTTGTCTATGTCCTCATCTATTACTTTTTGTACAATGGTGACTAGTTGATCTATGATTGGAGCTTGGGGCATTTCATCCTCTAAGTTAAAAGCCTTTGTGAATATGTCTTTGATGTCATGCGACACCTACTTCTTCTTTTGTTCTATCTTCATCTCTTCCTGTCTCTTCTTCCTGTTAAGTAACTCTTGAAGAGTCCCAATTTTTTCAAAAGATAACTCATTGGGATCCCATTGTGGAATCATAATGACTTCATCTAGTGTTACATCTAAAATCTGTGACTTCTTCTTCAAGGTCTTCTTCTTCTTCATTTTTGGAGAACTTATGCTCGACAGCATAATATCTTTCCCTTTGATAGTTTCAGTCTCTAATGCCTTCTTCAATTCTGTCAATATAGTCTATGGATTCGACATACCACAAGTTTTAGGACCTATGGGAGTGGATGATGCAGAGTGTGGTAGCTCAACCAACACTTGTGCTACCTCTTCTTCTTTAGGCTTATCAACAACATCTGTTGTTACTACTTCAGTATCTAAAACTGTCTTCACAACCTCTAAAATAGGTGGATCTTGTGAAGTTACCTCTTTTTCATTTGCTTGTTGTTGTCCTTCACTTTGCTGAATACTGCCAACTTCAATTTTCTCACCAAATGTTGTGAACTTCTCTTCTTCAGTATTAATTGCCTTAATAAGCGAATCAATGTCTTTTCCAATCGGCATCTATTGTTCCTCGGCATTCAAATTTCTTGGATCATCAAATATATAATCCTTAGGACTATTTGTAGTCAAATCAAAAGAGTTTTTTGCATCTAATGCATCCTTGGTCATGTCCTTTTCTACTACAATTTGATCTTTAAGTATCTGTGGTTCAGGGGTAGTCTTTTCTTCAAGTTCTTATGCCTTTGGCTCGAATGTCCCTTCACCATATTTCTTGTCTTTTGGAACGGCTAGTAATAAAATCTCTTTCCATATCCTTGTGCTTTGTTGTACTACACCTTCTATATCATTCTTTAGAACAACATATCCTCTGAGTTTGGGAACAAACGTACTCTTATAATCCTGTATGAATTTGGTTCATTGTTTAGAGGTTAACTTAGGAATTATCTTTTCTAGGGTTCCTTCCCTGATCTTTATTTTAGTGGAAAGTGTAAATTCCCATTTTCTGGATAGAAAGTCATATATATTCATCAGGCACATGATTTCCTATCTTTGTACGAGTCAATTTGAAGGTACTCATCATGTCCAAGAGTGCTTCCTAAACTTTGTGCCTATCTGTTGTTTTCAACTTGTCATATTTGATGAACTTAAATGTTGCTAACCCTATTGAATTCCTTAAAGTATCACATACCTCATCAATGCTTGCTGGTTTCTTGAACTGAGATGTAGGTATGTTTGTGGGTTCATCAGTTTCTGTCAACTCCTCATCACTATCTGGCCTCAGATTTAATTTCCTTCTTGGTCTTTTTGCTAGCTCACTCAGCTCAGCCTTAGGAGAAACCTTTGCTTCCTTACTAGAACTACTCTCTGTAACTTTTCTCTTACCATATACTTTTGTTTTCACTTCTACTGGGGAAGTAGTAGTAGATGCTCTTTTCCTTGGACGATTAGTTGCAGGAGGTGTAACCTTGGGTTTGGCTCAGCTAGGCTTGGTTACTATGAAAATTAATGGCTTCTTTCCCTTAGCTATCTTTGTAACTTCTTCTAATGCACTAACTTCCTCCTCAGTAGAAATATCCTCACCTTGTCTAGTGGTCAAACCTAGAGGTGCATCCTTAGGTTCTTCATCACTATCCAAGCCAACCATTTTCTTTAGATTTTTCACTATCTTCCTTCTTTTCCTCTCCATAGTTCCTTCAATCAAACTTCTAGAGATCTTAGCCTTTGCTTCATCAAATTTTCCAAATCTCTCTGCTGTGGTGTCAATTGCCTCAGCTAGGAGTGCAGTGATGGTGGCTGATGCTTCATCATCATTAATCTCATATGGAAATGGCTCTAAACATGTTATTCTAGGAGTCACTGGCTTGATATAAGTGTTATCTGTATCAACTAGAAAATAGATTTCCTCATAGTGCTTCTCCACTAGTTACTTAGGAATCCTAGTCCTTAATCTCATTCTCTTCTTGAATTCTACAAAATAGCTACCCATAATGCTATTGAAATTGCTTCCTAATTTCTCTATGCATTCACTAATCTGAACTGTAATGGGTCTATC
>MU223335.1:2205401-2217570 GCA_018584345.1 Thuja plicata | reverse complement strand
CCCAGTGTAGGAAATGTGTCCTGAATGTAGAAAAATATACATGCTAGTAAAGAACCAAACTTACATGATGAGCTCTTAGCCTTTCTGATTGATGCAAGGTTCTCAGCTAACTATGTCTATTGTAGCTTAGAAAGATCATATGTGTGATTCTTCTTCACAATTTTCCATGCCTGATTAATTATTGTACAGGGAACAATGTCCAATCTACTGGACTGATAGAACTTATTTGCAATTACCCTTACTCCAAAATCAAGTTCTAGGTCAGTAATTGTAGAGATAGTCATACCTCTATTGTTCCATACCGCTCCAGTGTTCAATGTAATTTCCTCTTTTTTTTTATCCCTCATTGTCCACTTTCCATTCACTACAAGATATCCAATCACCCGATGAATCCTGCTTCTGGTGATCTTGACTGGTCCATTATCTAGCCACATGCTCATGTCATGAACTTGGCTAAGGATAACTTTTATCCATTCATCTTTGAAACCTTGGGGAAAATCTGGTGCACGAGGTAACCCTTTTTCAGCTAAGTGTTTGAATTCTTCCTTCATAACTCCATTATCACAAAGTTTTTTGTAGGATTTCCTTAATTCATTATCACATACTTCTCCAATTTTAACCATATAACATGATCTAACATCATGAATCATAAGTACCTTTGGAAGGATGGATGAGAGGGATCCCATTAAATCACTCTATATCACACTTTCAGGGACAGCTCAAAAGTTGAGAGGTTCACATTCATCACTTCAAATCAACTAAATTTGTTCTTGTTCTACCTCCATACTCTTGGCTGGTGCAGAAGAACTTGCAGCGATACTTCTAAAATTTAGGGTTTGAGAGATGGAAAACAAAATACTTCGGTAAGTGATGTTTCACACTATTCTCTGTTCACTATTCACTTTAGGAATGTTGATGGCACACTGATGAAATCTTCATTCCTAGCTTTGTTAAGATCAATTCTGCAAATCACTTCAATCACTTCGTAAATAGTAAAATCACAATGTAAAAATGAAATATCAACTGTTCATCCTTTATAAGCTACGAAAGGTCAAGGTAGGTTCCCGTTGAGTTAGTGTAAGCTAGCTGTCCTCAGCCTTAATACAACTTTTATCCCACTCGGGTCACTACACTCAGCCTTCACAGAACTTTACTCGGCCAACAAAACATGGCACTTACTAAAGAAGTCGGCTTTAGTGTCCATGATAGATGCTTGGCACTTATAGTGCAATTTTCTCATCTTGACATTTTGTCTTCAAATATGTCCTGTGCATCTTAACATATGCAAATATGGACATTTTGTATAGTTCATGTTAGGAACTGGTGTAAGATAAGAATTTTTAAATACAGTTCCTTACATATGTCTTTCTCTTAGTTGGAGATGATGTGATCACCTGATCCATTGGATTGGGTGACCTTGGCTTCATTAGCTTCACTACTACATGGTTTAGAATTCTTAACCCATGTCTTGTTCATCTATGCTCTAATTTTCTCAACTGTAGGTGCATGTACTCTAGTTTTTCAATCTTTCCTTGTATGGCCAATTTTCAGACAGCTATGAAAAACTAGACTTCCATTCATCCAACTTTTAGACTTTCTTCTAAAATGTGGCCTTATGAAGTTTTCTAGAACATATCCATACTCACCACTACAATGAAAACTATGGCATGTGTTGTAATCCCAATTGTAAGTATTGCCTTTTCTTGGTGATTTCTCTTGTACCTTTGATGTCCATTGTTGTTTACCTTTAGATCTGTAATCTTCTGCTCTATGACCATATTTGTGACAACTATAGCAATTACCATTGAATCTAGGTGTTTTACTTTCCTTTGCCTTACATTCACGTGCTTGATGTCCAAACTTATTACAGTTAAAGAAATAACCATTAAATTTTTTTCATGGCTATTTCTTGTTGGGTGAGTAGTGCCTTCACTACTGAATCAGGGACAAACACTATAGAATGAGAATGGAGGATATAGAATCTGAACTACTTAACTGATTTCACCATAGAAAAGGCTTGTTTTTTAATGGGGTAATACTTTATTTCATTCTTTTTTAAAGGTGTACTCATGAAAGAAATGGGAGCTTCATTTCCTGAAACATCTTTCTGAGTCAGAATTCCAAACAATGTGTGTTCAGAAGTGTAACAATAAATGATAAATTATTTTTTGTAATCTGGGTAAACTAGAGATGGGGCATTGGCCACAGCTATCTTAATTTCTCCAAAAGCCTTTCTACCTTCTTTTGTCCACTTAAAGGGATTCTTTTCACTCATCATTCCCACTATGTGCCTTGTTAACTTAGAAAAATTCTGGACAAAAGCACTAAAAAATTTAATCTGACCGAAAAAATATTTGACTCCTATCCTCATTGAAGGTAGACTGATCTATTGAATAGCCTTTACTCTTTTAGGATCAATCCTAATTCCTTCTTTGGATATGATATGTCCCAATAATTTTCCCTTAGTCACATGAAAAATTTATTTTTTAGGATTAAGAGATATGCCATGGTCTCTACACCTCTAAAGGATTGATTTAAGATCCTAAACATGATGTTTCCTTCTTTTAGAGTACACAGTTAAATCATCAAGGTAAATTAATATAAGTCTATTTTTCAAATTGGCAAAAGAAGAATCCATTGCCATTTTAAAATTTTCCCCTGCATTGATCAGGCCAAAGGGCATCCTATTGTAATCAAAAGTTCCCCATGGTGTAGTAAAAGAAGTCTTCTATTTATCATCCTTAGCTACACTTACCTAATTATATCCAAAAAACCCATCAAGTAGAGCTATCATTTCTGACCCGGCAACCGCCTTTAATACGTGTTCCATTTTGGGTAGGGCATAATTATCTTTCAGACTGGCTTGATTTAAATTCCTAAAGTCTACACAAATTCTTATTTCACCATTCTTTTTTTTGACAAGGAAAATATTCACAATCCAGGTTGAATGGTGAATAGGGTAGATGATTCTGGCTTTTAGCATTTTGTCAACTTCCTTTAAAATTGCTTCAGAGACCTTATGATTGTAACTATGAAGCTTTTTCCTAAAAGGTTTTGATTCAGGCTTGAGAGGGATATGATGACTAAATTTCCCTTTTTGAAAATCTTTAAGATCACTATAATCCCAAGAAAAAACATCAATGTAGGCTGTTAACAGGATCTGAAGGTTTTTATTTTCTTGGACAGACAAAGTTTTACCTATAGAAATCCATTTGGGGTCAGCCACAGTGCCAATGTTCACCTTGTCATATTCCTTTTGCACTTCTGATTGAGAATTTTTTCTTGAAATGAAACTATCATCCTTACGAGAAAACAAGTTCTCTAAGGAAACCAAACTTCTGGGAATTTTATTGTTTTTCAACTGGACAACCTCTTCTTCTGGTAAGAATTCAGGATTTGACCCTCCACTGTCTTCATTCATTCCTTCAAAGTACATGGAAGAGAAAGATTCTACACACGCTATAAAATCCTTTATCCAGGTATCATCTTCAAAAACTTACAGGTGTTCAATGTTATCTGGGACAACTGGTCTATATATCATCTCAACCCTACATGTTCTTGTTTTGAAATCTGGGTGAGGGAAGAGTAGAGATGCTGATATGGCTAGGGAATCATCCCTTGTATTGATACTCCTAGGAATGGATTCTATGGAAAAGGCTTCAAAATAATCCATTTCATCCGACACCAAATTTTTTTAATGCCTCAAACGCTCATTTTTTATGAAAAAATGACCCTTTACTTGTTTGATGATAAGCTCAGCGTCACCTTTCACAAGAAGTGCCTTTATTCCCAATGCTTTGGCTTCTCATAGTCCTAACAAAATAGCCTCATATTCGGTGGTATTATTGGTATTTTTAAAATCTAGTTTGTAAGAGAAAGGGATATATTTATCATCAGGTCCTTTAAAAACAACACCAACTCCAGAACCCATAGTAGCGCAACTACCATCAAACTCCATCAACCAAATTTTCTCATTTCCACTAGAGTATTCACAGATAGGAGGGGTTTCATTTGAGAAATCATGTAATTACCAAACTCACAATCTTCAATTAAAGTTTGTGCCTTAGGATCATCAGATGGAATTACAGTGTATTTTTTCTTGGCTTTAGGTTCTAGTTTGACCTTTTTCTTTCTGATAGGAATGATGGCTTCTAACCAATCCATGTTTATTTCCCCACCCATGTCTCTGTAAAAAGTTATACTTAAGAGCATACTGTAACTTGCAGGTATGTCTTCTACTAAAATAGTTAGCTTGAGTCTCTTATCAGGATGGGCTGCTAAAACAGCTTGAGCATCTTTAACTTGACCAATTAAGGGCACTTGTTCTCTATCCATATAATAGCACCTCCCAAAATTTTTGGTCATAGTTAAACCTAAAGCCTTGGCTATAGATGAGGGCATAATTTTATAAGAGGCACCTAAATCTATAATGCAGTTACTCAATTTAAGGCCATTTAGGAGTAGGGAAATATAAAAGGGGTCAGGCTTCCTAGTTTCATCAAATTCACATTTCACTTCAGGAGTACGAATGACAGCAGTGTCACTTTGATTCATGACAAATGGTGAAATAACTGCAGGAGTATTGATTGGATCATCAGTCGGGTTAACAGTACATTGGTTAGATTGTGATGAGTCCAAAAGGTTACCTTTCACATATTTGACCAATTTATCTAGTTCTTTGGGATTTAACCTCAGATATTCTGTGGGGGAAATTTGGATAGCAGAAGACTTGTAAAATTCTACAATATCAAAAGAGGACAAGCAAGAATCTTTTTGCACAACCTTAACATTAGAAATTGAAGAAATATAAAAGAAGAATTACTTACAGGATCTCAAGTCTTATGGACAGCATTAGATGGAGTCGAAGTGCTCTTTGAAAACTTTTGATTTCAAGTAAGCATAGAACAAGCAGGATCCCCAAGAGTGACCTGAATATCTCCTCTTTTTGAGTCAGATTCATATTCTAAAAAGTATGAATCAAAGTCTCCAAGTCTATCTTGAGGGAGCTCTTCTATAGTACATTCTCCTAACACATCTTTAGTGACCTCCATTTGTACATGTCTCTGCATATCAAGGCAAGAATTACCATCATGGTCTATTGTTAGATGAAAGGAACACATGATGGCTTCTTTTGGTGAAGCTTCTAAGGACAATCTTGGCTAAGTAGAAGGCAATTGAGGAGTTTTATTGTGCCATTGATTAGTCTTATTTTGGTTCATATCTTGATAAGGAGAAGGTAATGAAGATCCTTGTTTTGGTAATTTTCTTTTCAAGGCAATTACGTCTTTCATGAGTCTTTGAACGAATGGATCTATAGGAGCTAAAGTAGAAGGTTGAGAATGAGAAATCTAAAAATATTTTCTCCATTTCCTAGCTATAATAATATCATCTTCTAAATTAGTAGCCTATTATTGGACAACAACTAAATCAGCTAGCCTACTCCTTCTTAAGTGAAATCCTATGTTCGGGGCATAGAATTTACAAAGAGACACTGTTGGTTTTCAGGGGTCGGTCTTTTGGCAACAAGAATTCTATGGATAACTTTGTTGTATCTTGCAACATAATCTCTCATGGGCTCATGAATTTCTCTCTTCATTTGTGTTAATTGTGCTAGCAAAGAATGTTCATTATCGACCGGTTTAAAACACCCTTCAAATGCCATCTTCATGGTTTTCCAATTTGTGATTGATCTAGTTGGCAAATGGCCAAACCATTCTGCAGCTCCTTCTGACAGAGATTGAGTGCAGAGTCTTACTACTACATCTTCATGTTGTACTTCCAGAATGTCAGTAGATATGTTGAATGCATTCAAGTGCTCATCTACCGAAACTTTGCCATCTCTAAAAAATTTAGATAAGACTTCTTTAATACCTTTAGGGAGAGGATTATGAGCTCCCAAATTTAAAGGACCAATGGCTGCACCCCATCGCTAAGCCATAACCACGCTGGGAAAGATTGTTACTAGAGGTGGTGCTTGAATACCAGACAAAGTTAAAGCTTTCCAGACACTAGAGGATGAAGAAGAATTGGGAGTAGTTTTAGGAGGTGAAGAAGGTCTACTTTTTTCTTTGGGTCTTAAGATGGAAGAGGTGGAAAAATGAAGATTTTGCAAATTTTCAAAGAAAGTATCAAAAATACCCTCCTTCCTCTAAGACCTGGTGTAAGGTCGAGAATCCAGTCTTATTCTATCTTATTACCTCTGAGCAATTTTGTCAACAACTTGTGCCTCTTGGGTGATCGGGAGCCCTCTTAGCCACTCTCCTATATCTTCCTCTTCTTCTAAAACTAGGAGAACTTGTTGATACTGGTGATAGCTAGTCTTTAAACTCCAAGCAACCATGTTCAAATCAGAAATGATATCCTCTTGAGTGTTTTGAAAATTAAGGTCTGGTTGAATAACAGGAGGTTGCTCCTCTAAATTTGGTATTATCATAGCTGGTAGGACCATAACTTGTTCATAAAATAGAGCATTAAAACATAGGTCTACACTGTAAGTGCTCCCTAGTAGAGTCACCAAAAATCTGTTAGTGAACAAATTTGTCTTTTTACAAATAACCTTTTAAGTTTACTCTATCACCCTTAAAAGACAAACTATTTCTAACAGTTGGGTAAGTGTCTTTTGTGATCACTTCCCTCTGAATTTTATAATAGGTACAGCTCCCTAATATGATATTCAATGAAATGAGATAATGATTTAATTGATTAACTTTTAACCAGAAAGCTTATAAAGGCAGCAATATCATTCTTTGATGATATGCTTCTAAACAACTATGAAATAAATATAACCCGATAATGAATAGCAAGGAAACACAGTCACTTCCACAATGGCATTTAATGAAAAACATAAACAACTTTTTGACTACAGATAATAGATAATAGATAAAATTCAAGATTTAGATATCATGCAATAGCTAACAAAGATATAAAATAGGACAAATGATATGTTGACATAGGGCACCTTGCTCTAGATCATAAATAATATAGATTCAATAACCTTCATGTCATATATTTAAAAAATTACTACATAGATAATTGTTTGAAATCAATTATGTTCACAACATTCACAATCAAAACTATAATTATCAAAACTATATCTATCTATCAAACATTTTTCCAAACCCTTTAAAAGTTTTAGCAGTCAAAATAAATAGCAAGAGAGCACCAAGAGGCCTCCCAAAAAACACGAGCTCTCGGGCAAACAGTTAAGTAACTAATCCATCATAAATAGGACACATGTCCTTAAATTTTAGCATGATAACATAGTAAAAAGGAAAACTAGATAGCCAAATTAGGCTCCTTATCTATGGCATGATCCTCGCTTCCTGTTGGACTTCCTTCTTCATCGATAACCGATTGATTTGGCTTCCATTCTTTATATGCTTGTACTAGTTCCTTCGCGAGTGATAGATGCAGGATTTTGGAGTTCACTATTCAGGCCATGGAGGCATCTTTGTTCCAGATCAGCTTCTTCACCTTCTCAGTAACATTGGATAACTGATCAACACACAAATAAATCATGGATTCAATCCTTGCTATTTGGTTTAAATCAGAGGCTTTGGGATGAATCTTTTCTCTGATAGTTTTAATGGCTGATTCAAAAGCATCCAAAGCACCTTTTAGTTCTTGCTTGCCAAAGATAGAGGGGTAGGTATAAGTGAAATTAATCACTTTCAACTCTGTTAGGGAAGCCTTTTGGATTTTCTTAGCTTCAGCTTCATATTCCTTATTCTTTGTAATGGAACTTCTTATCAGAGCAATACACCAACTAATATTTTTGTGGAGTATGAAGAAATGAGACTCCTTGGCACCTTTAAGAGACTTTTCTACACAGAAATTTTCAAAGCCATGCCTCTCGATTTCAATAAATTTGGTCATTGCCAACACCCCTTTTTCCTCATCTATACCCTATACTTGGCGTTGAGCCTATAGCTTTGCTATCACTGTCTCAATGTTATGAATAATTGAATGTGAATCTTTAATGTACTACCTTCCATTATTTAGCACTTGAGCCATCCATTCATCAACTAAAGAAACCAAAGTCTTCTCTCTTTGAACTTGATTTAGTAGTCTTACTTTCTTTGGAATTTGGATCAAACACTTGAGAAGATTGAGATAATGGGGTAGCATCAAAGTTGTAGAATGCATTAATAAACTGAGAAAGTGAAACAATGGTTTGTTTCAACTCTTTCTTCTCTTTTCTATCTTGCACCGATGTAATTAGCATTTGTTGGGCTATTTCTTTGAATAGGTGGTTCTTACTGGCTTTGTCAATTATTCCCAACTTAATTTTGGTTACCTCAAAATCCTCAACTACCACATCTTGTTTCTGTTGCTTTGGTTTGTAAGTAGCGACTTCGGTTGTCCACTTCCCAATTTTAGCATCAGCAAACATTTGTTCTGTGCTTTTCACTTTCTTGGCTTTAGGGGCTTTCTGAGCATATTTACTAACAATATCTTGTACTGGAATGGACACAGGAATTAGACTCCGCTTCTTATTAACTGAAGAAGTTAACCATTTGGGCATGTCACTGGTTGTTTTTGGTTGAGGACCAACTTTAACATGAGTATCCATTAAATCCAGGGTTACATCTTCGAGATCAAAAATATCTTTCCCGATTTGGTCATCATCCCCAATTTGGTAATTCAAGTCTCCAAACTTGTCATCTTCTAGAGTAACTATCTCTCTCTACTCCTGAGTCATCTTCACCTTCTTTTGTGATCGAGAGCATGACCTAGTGATGCGTTGAGGAGAGACCACAGAGGGAAGCTCTGCAACAGACTTCTTTTTAGATTCTTTCTTCTGCTGCTTATCAAAGGAACCTGCATTACCAGATGGTTTAGGCATATTAGAAACAAAGGGGGGAGAAAATAAAATTAAAGATTTATTTCCAATCATTTTAGGACTAGATTTTTTTTTTTTTTGCTTGTAGCCATTTCTCAGTTAATTTGAGAACATTTTGTGTTCTACTTTTAATGTCATCTTCCTCCTCTTTCGACCAATCAACATCTACGTCTTGAGTATCGAGAAGTCTTTTGAAATTAGGTTCAATCAAATTGGAACCATCATTTGTTACCCCTCTATGTTGAACTGTATTCTCATGGACAGAATTTGGGAGATGCAGAGTCTATTATGGCTTCTGGTCATGACTTGGGATTCATTTGCACAATCCTCCCAGAAATCCTCTAAATGGGGAACTAGAAACATGTGAGACCTTAGACCCAGGCTGCCGCTAGCAAAGTTTTTTTTATCAAATCCTATTCTCTCTGTGTAGTAATTAAAATTGAAATGACCAAGGTCACTTCCGATACTTATGGCATCATCAATGGTTAGACAAGAAAGCTTTCCTAGTTGCAATGTGAATATTTTTTCACCTTGGTCCCCAAGAAGGAAACATTTTAGCATAATGGTGAACTGTCTATAGATTTCAACAAAGATGAAACAAGAAAATGCATAACTAACCAATTTGGTAGGGGCATCCTCAAAACCACCAATTCTTAAATAAGAGAACCTAGGGAATTGGATATAATAACTCCCAAATCTAGTCACAAACTGTTGAGCTTCTAAGCTCATCCTCCTAGCTGAATCTCTAGACATTTCAAAGTGAAGCTTACCCATAAAGGTATCATGAATTATCCTGTAATTCTGAATCACACTATCTTTGTGAAGCAGAGAGAAATATTCAAAAACATGCATGCCATCAATTCAAGGCTCGTGAACCATGCCATCCCATATCCTACTACATGCTAGGGAATACATCAGATAAGAAGACATATAAAAGTTACAGCCAGTATGCTTGGAACTATTCAATTGTTCTCTCATAGATTTTGTGATTAATTCGGCCCAATCCAATTTATGTTTTCCCTCTAAAACAATTTCTACATAGCAAAATAACCAGTATGAAAAAAAAGAAGCCTCAGGTGACCCTCTGACTCTGTGCAACATTACCATAATATCACTAATGTGTGGATGCTTATGATTTCTATTTAAATTCTTGGGTAAACAGGAACCTCCTCTTTGGGAATTTAACAACCAATACTTAGCTATGGAAGTACGGTTTGCATCAACATTTGGCTTGAACTTAACTGGGGATTGGGTAGGAGAGAAAGATGAAAAAGTTCACTCTTGGATTTTAAAAACTGAAGCAACAATTCCTCTATTCACAGCCATTAACACTTTCCCATTTCTTTTAAGAATAGACTTGGTTCGCTGGTCATAATATTTGATACATTCATGGACAAGCTCAGGACATACCACTACAGGAGGGAAGCAAGCAGCTATACATAACCCACTACTCAAACTTTCCATAGAAGGGACATTTTCTTCAACACATGCAGTAAGCCTATCAGCTATCCCTTCAACATCATACCCCTCTAAATATGTGTCTATTACATTAGACACACCAAACTAGACACATTCCCAAAGAAATGAAATGTTGACTTCATTCTTGCAAGAACAGACTGTGAATTGCTATAGAAACTCCCATAAAATTCACTAGCTTTTAAATTTAAATATTGGAAGAGTGACAACCTGACTTACCTTAATCTCTAAGGAAAATTATGCAATTAGAGCTCTGAAAAACCCTTACCCCCGCTCTTTGCGCATACAGACAGCAATCACAATTCAAAAATAATGAATACCAAGAAGGGATTTAAAAGAAACACTTTGAATGAGTAATTAATTACCCATAATTAAGACAATAATATCTCGAAGAGAGAAGTGACCATTCCCACACATGATCATTTACTTCCACTTTGTGCAAACTTTTATGTCGCATGAATTCCTCATTAATTTCACAACTCAGACATGACTTAACCGCCACCAAAAGATCTCTTCATTAAAAGCCTTTCCCAAGTGGGGTCCACATCTGAAAAGACGGCGGTTGTCCTTTGTTTATAACACATGTCACTTTTTTAAGACCCTTGAACACCCTTGAACAACTCTTGAACCGAGGTCAAGGATGTTCATATGTGTTCACCATTGTTCAAGCCTATTCCTTAATATCCCGCCAACACTATGGTACAAAGAATCACATGTGTAACCAATAAACTTCCACCTTTGATTAACCAAAAGTTTTGTAGCTTGTGATCATGAAACACCTCCTTTAGTGAAAATTCTATTCACCTGCTACCACTTCATAAAAATATGAACGAGCTTGAACACCCTTGAAAACTCTTGAATCAAGTTCAAGGTTGTTCATAGTTTTTCAAACCTGTTCAAACCTATTCAAAAGACATGTTAGCAAAATATTTTTCTCTTTTTAACAAGAAACGATGAAAAATAGGGGAGGTTCTTTTGCTGGGATTTTAAACATGAGGGCTTGGGTAGCTTGAGATCCAAAAAAATGTTAGGAATAAGGTGTCTCAACCTTGAATAATTCCTATTCTTATTATTTGTTTTGTAAAATGTATTACCTACAAATAATGTTGATGTGTCGGCATCTTGAATTGTGTGTAAGGAGATCATGGCTAAAATGGTTATGACGGATTCCTATGACACGTAAGAGCTATGTTAGGAAGTTTCAATGACAGGTGAAGACATGTGGCAACTGATAAATTTGAGTACTGTAAACTCTTCCCCAATCGTGGGGTTTGGGGTTTCCTATTTTCTCAGAGAATGGTAAAACCCTAATACAGTTATCTTTGGGAGTAGCCCTAAAAAGTAATGCGCATGATATAAGCATTTTTTAGGGTTGCGAAGAGTCGTGATGCGAGTGTATTTAGTTGGAACATTTTATGCTGCCGTGATTTGTCTTCAAGGGTTTTGAAATCTTCTGAGAGAACTTGCATTGCAAGTGTATTGTAAGCTGTAATAGTTTTGGTCAATACATTGTGCAGGTTTTGGAGTGTTGGGGTTTTTTACTGAAAGGTTTTCCCCAGGGTAAATCATTGTGTCACTCTCTACTTCTCTGTATGCATGGTATGTGGTTGCTGTGAGTGCGTAAATGGGTACCTATTAGATGGACACAAACACTTCAATAGATCATTGTTTTAGAAACATGGGGTTAGTAAAAAGCATGAAAACACATAAAACCCTCTAAAAGAGACCTATTGCCTTCTAATCTAGGAAGAGTATGAACACCAACATATTAGCCCTCAGAATATGTTGATGAAACAGTGACCAATACAACCTAGGTACGAAGGATTTGAATTAAAATGAGCTAAAATGGTG
>MU223335.1:2148252-2189837 GCA_018584345.1 Thuja plicata | reverse complement strand
CACCATGTTTTCTTGTATATTCACCAACTGGGGCTTATGCTCTTTGGGGCTCAGATTCCACATAGCAAAGGCCTGTGATTTTGGGTTATACCCAAATCCTTTGATCATGTCCCCTATTTGGACTTCAATGACCATATTGAGGTCAGGCTGCCTTCTTATTTGATCTATAACAAATGCTGAAGCCAAATCCCAACCTTCTGCTAACAAGATGCCACTTCCTAGAACCATTTTCCTGGCATCTTCAGGAGATATGTCCTCAACCTCAGGGTCATAGCTCTGCAGGGCTACAAGGGCATCATTTGTAATTGTCTCTTTCCCATCTACAAGTAACTGGGATTTTAGTTGCTTGGCCTTGTGCCATCTGAGGAAATCCTTGAACTCCTCTGTCTTGACAAAGTTGTCATCACTTAAGAACTTTTGCTGATTTAACAGTCTTTCATCCACACATGTTCTTAGTGGGATTTCAACATTCTCCTCTGGATTAGGCATCTGTTTCTTTCCTTTCCTGATTGCTTTCCTTAGGTTGTGATCATACAACCTAGTACCTGGTATCAAGGCCTTAACCTTGTCTCTTTTCACCTTCTGGCCTTCTTCTGCAGGCTGGCCTAGTTCTAACTTTTGCCTCTTAGCCGCAGGCTCTTCCAAATCATCTGGCTGTGTGGCAACAGTCAGGTCTATGACATGTGTCTCCTCAGCTCCTTGTACATGTGAGCTCTCAGCCATCTCTTGTTCTTGGGCTTGTTCTTGTTGTTGTGGTGGTGGAGACAAGCAAGGTCTTGCATAGTCACTGTCATCCCCACTCTCATATTCTGACTCGGAGTGCTCAGGAGTCTGACCACCTTTCTTTGCCAAGACAGTATCCAATTGATCCAATAATACATAATATTTTTCAAGCATGGCATTGATTCTATCAAAATAATTGAGGTCAGGAAAGAAACCTCCCCAAGACAAGCCATTTCTTTTTATTTGAAGTTGCAACTTCAGAAACTCTTGGATCTTCAACCTTTTTGCATGGATGTCATCCTCATCCAGGTTGTTTCTCATAGCATCCTCCTCTATGCACTCACAGTGCACATTTGTGTTTGGAATGGTAGGAGTGTATGATTTTATGACTTCTGCCATAAAGCCTTCTTGATCTATGTATCTATAAGGGGCTGCCCCCATTCTGAATTTGTCCAACCATTGGCTTACTTCATCCATGGCATTCTTCCCTATTGTGAAATGTGCAATTCTGAATTGCCTAGGTGTTATGGTGCCCTTCTTGTGTGGAGCAAAATGCTCATTATCAGTCAGCATTAGCTGCCAGATGAATTCCATGGCAGCTACTCTCATGGGTACATGATATGGTAAGATATGGGGTGGATGAACACACCCATATACTCTAAAAATGGTAAAATTTTCCTCTAAGTAGAAATCACCCCAATTGTGATTTCCAGGCCAATTCTCAACATATTCACAAGGTCTCAACAACTGTATGACCTTTATGGGAATCCTAGTCCTTTTGACTCCCAAACTCTTTATTATTGGATATACTATCCAATTCTCAAAGGCACAAAAATCACAATCCCTTAAGGTGAAATTCCAAACCCTAATCCAAAACTGAATAGGATTCAGATGTCCTTGGAATATCCTCTGTGGAGACAAGTTCTGAGGCTCCACGATTGTGAATTTGTATAGCACATGCCCTTTTCTATTTTCAGTGACTTCGCGACATACCTTAATTGCTTAGTTGGGAGTAATTTTTACCTGGGACACTTTTATCATGAGACTTCGCGACCACCGTCAGATCTCTTAACTTGTTCATCAAACGGCTGTCGCATAATCGCCTTAGAATTTGACATACCCTTAAAATATCAAGAGACTTCACGACCGAGGGTAAAATGACCTTAGTCTCCTTATCGCTTGATCCCTTTCCTTTATCAAGCGACCCAGCGACAACCATTAGCTTTCTGACAGATGTCATCTTTTCCTTGGTCCTCCTCGTGCATTCTGGAAAGCTGAGTAATCTTTCAGATCTGGCGACATCCTAACTGAAGGAAAACACCTAACATGACACCGTTAGTCGCTGAGTCGTGGTTGTTTTCTCTTAACCGCCCAATATCACGAGACCACGCGACTGAAGAAAAACTTTAACTATTTGAATGTCCTGATCCAGCGATCACGTGACATGAAGGAGGCGCAAGATCGGAAGACACTTCGTTGACTTGTTGACTCTTCTCGTGATCACCCGACTAAAGGCGGGTCCCGTTCAATTTTAAAAGCTCATAACATGGAATCAAGCGACAACCCAACTGAATAGAGATCGCAAAGTCTCGTGACACAGATAGAATATTTGATTTCTTAACAAGACTACGCGACACAAGGCAAAAGCGAAGTCGGGAGACCATTTGGCATATTCAATTTTGATAATGCGATCAAGCGACCTGACTTAAAAGCACATGTCTTAAGTGACTTAAAAAGGTAACAAAGGAATAGAAGACATGGCTTAGTGTTTGAAAATGCATCGTTTAACATTTGGTTGCTAGGGTTTTTGACAATTTGGGCAAGGGTTTAAGCATGAAACCTGAAAATTTTCAGAGGCTGGACAAGACAACAAAAAATGAGAAATGCAACCAACAAGAGGGTTAGAGAGCACCTTTATATTCATTGATGGCTCAGCATTCTGACGGGGCCATGCCTCCACCAGCTCTATTCATAACATCTCCTCCTCCTCCTCCTCCTCCTCCTCCTCTAGATCAGGGCGAGGGTGGCAGGCACACATGATACTGCATTTTTTCATATTTTGTAGATCATATTGTATACTTGGATCCTTCTAAGATCATTATTTTGTACTATGAAATTTAGACATGTATATCTACTCACTTGATACTTTGATGCTCTTTTGTAGATAGTTCCACATTTTTTATTAGTTTCATATCTGATATATCTAAGATAGTTGTTCCTAATCTTTTGATGTTCATGAGTTCTCTTGATTTGATTTGGATTGATGCACATGTGATTTATCATCTTGGTTTATTGATGAGTTAGATTAGATTATGACATAATTTATACTCTTTGATATATTACTGATATGTAAATGTGTTTCAAAAGATGCTAAGTGAATATAAAAATGTATGTTTTTGAGATTTAATTTATGCAAATAAATGTATGGATGCACTTAGGATGTAGAAAATAAATTCAATGATTGAATGCTTTGGTTTTGTATTTTTCCCGTCTCATTTATGAATGCAAAATGTATGTCATGGATATGCAATGAAATTTTTATCAATAATATTGGTTATGTGATAAACTTGGATTTCAGATGGATCAAGAAATTATTTTAAGCTCAAGTCCTTTATTCTTTTCTCTTTTTTTAACAAAATGAATTATGCAATCTCTAGATGCATCTACATGTAGACTCTTAGGATTGTCACTGATTTCTATACACTGTAGGATTTTATCATCATTGGGTATGTTTTTAACGGACATCACTTGATAGCACAACTATCACTAATACTCACTGGTATCATAAAAGTATGAATACTATGTGTATTGGATGCAATGTCAGAAATAAGCTATAGGCATCAAGGCATAGAAACTAGGATGACAAGTTAGTTATCTCCTTTTAATTTTTAGAATCAGGTTCTATTCAAGTGTAATGTAAAATATGTGACCCACAATGACCTTTAAAATTCATATCCTTGGGTACATAATGTGTCATACAACTTAGTGAGAATCTGACTTATAAAAAAGATAAGGAAATTTTTTCAACCTCACCATAGTTTACACATAACAAAGATCGAGATATATGCGGCTATCCACTCATGTTGGCAGCTCTTACCATAAACATCTAAGTTAGGTGAGATTTATAGGATCATTGAAAAAATCACCATATCAAAAAAATAAAGAAAATGTTATGTCCCGTGTCCTTGCAACTCTTTGTCTTTGAATAGATGTCATAGAGTAAATCGGAAGACATAATAATCACCACTTGATAATCAATCAAAGAAAAATTATAACCACTTAAATGGCTCTAGTATGAAACATCATGGGAACATAAAAAGAGTCATAATCAAACCAAGATCAGTCTATGTTTTTAAGCAGTATTGAGAAATATCGTAGATTCATTTTTCAAGTGCAATAGAGATTCATCAATCAGAATTTGGATTTAAGCAATATGTTTTCATGTCTAAATATATGAGATTATCTTTGTCAATAATTGTAATCCAATGTAGTGTTTAGAAACATTGGTTGATTAAAGTGTTGACAAAAACTAATACATTTTTTATTAAAGTGTTGAAAAACACTATTTTGTTTGAAGTGCACGATTAGAGTGTTGAAAAAACAAGCTCGTCTAAATTTCATGATTAAAGTATTGAGAAACACTTTTGTGATGTCTGTTAAATCTAGTGTGGTGTCTGTTACAGGTAGGTGGTGTTGAAGAAACACCTTTGGTTTTGTGACAGTAATGTTTTGATGCAAGTATTGAGAAATACAGTTTTTGAGAGGCAAACCATCCTAGGCAGGAGCCTAGGACAACCTAGTAGATGCAAACTGACTATGCTAGCAAAGATGCCCCTAGTGTAGAATGACTATCCCCAAGATGAAAATGCAGAAAAATCCCAAGCAAGAATAGGAATTTTGTAAAGAATTAGAGTCAACCAATAGCACAGGTGAAATTATGAAGGTTTAGTATCATTGATGCATTGATAGATAGAGCACTGAGTTCGAGTGATGTCTATTTTCAAATTTTTCACCACTCAACAAAGCCTTTTATTTTTCTATCAAGATGCCTGTTTGCCAGGTTTTCATCAAGGCAATTCTCTCTTTTTCAAATTTTTTGTTCTTTTTTTCTTTCTTTTTTCTAATTTATTTTTTGAATTTTTTTTTGTAGTATCAAGATGTCTGTTTTCCAATTTTTCACCAAGGATACCCCTTTTCAAGACTTTTTCCACTGTTTTTGAATTTTTTCAAGATCAATTTTTAGATTTTTTTGGTATTTTCTGAGATTTTCACTACACAGGCTCTCCTATCATGGTATCAAGCGTAGAACTAATTTAAATGTAGAGTATTAATGGGATTAGGATTAACATCTCCCTCAGGTGTAGCTAACTAATAAGCACTAGTTCCAAAAGTTGCAGTAATAATATAAGGTCCCAACCAGTTAGGTTCAAAATTTCCTTTCTATTCTCAGTTTGGCCAGTTCTTAGGATTCTCTTTTAGAATGAGATCCCCCACTTGAAATTTTCATGGTTTGACCTTTTCATTGTACCCCTTTGACATGCATTTTTGGTACACTTTCAGGTGATCAAATGCTTGTTGTCTATGCTCATCAAGAAAATCTAATACATTCACCCTATCAATGCAGTATTGTTCATCAGTAACAAGACCTTATAAAGATACCCACAAAGATGGAATTTCTACCTCAATAGGTAATACTGCATCAGTGCCATAGACTAAATAAAATGGTGTGGCTCCAGTTGGTTTTCTGATACTTGTTCTATAGGCCCAAAGTGTCAGATTCAGTTGGAAATGTAAGTCTCTACAAGAATTACTCATAGTTCTATCTAGGATTTTAAGAATGTTCTTGTTAGATGCCTCACCTTGTCCATTACCTTGAGGATAATATATTGAGGAGAAATGCTGAGTAATGTAAAACTATGTGCAAAGGTCTTTGATGTCTTTTTTTTTTAAATTGTCTCCCATTGTCTGTTACAATAGAAGAGGGTATCCCATACCTACAAATAATGTAGTTCAAGATCAACATAGCCACATGTTTTCTAGTGGCTTTAATCAGTGTCATTTCTTTGACCCACTTAGTGAAATACTCAGTGTCCTTAATGATGTATTTGTGTCCACTTGAAGAATTAGGATATATTTGTCCAACAAAATCAAAGGCCCATTGCTGAAATGGCCAATGTGTTCTAAATGGTATGATTTCTCTAGCAAGAGCATGGATGAGATTTCCATGTGTTTGACATTTGTGGCATGTTTTTGAAAATAGAACATTATTTTCCATCATCGGCCAGTAATAGCATAGTCTTAGTAGTTTCTTAGCTAATGAAAATCTAGTTGAGTGTGATCCACATAGACCTTCATGAACCTCTTTTAATGCATGATCTTACTGTTCTTGTTCTAAACACCTAATAAGTGTACCATCGAGACCTCATATATATAATTTATTAGTAATGAGGACATAATGCAATACTGTCCTAATTAAGGATCATTTTTCATTCCTTGATAAACAATTAGGTAGGGTTTGGTCAGTTTTATAGGAAATTAGTTTGGCATAACATGATGGGTCTTGGGCGTTCAACACACAAATTACTTGGTACTTAGGGGTATCAAAAGCTGGATAGGATAATTATTCCACCAAGAATTCATAGAGGAACTGATATTCTTCCAGTTGTAACATGGATGCTAGTGTAGGCATAACATGTGCAGCTTTATTTTCTATTCTTTGAATTTTCTGGAATGTGACGAAGATAAAGTACTTTTTTAGGTCATCAACCAGTTGTTTAGAAGGCATAAAATTCTCATCTTTAGTCATATAGTGTGCATTTACTTGATTAATAATAAGATGAGAGTCACCGTACACATGTAACTCTATGATCTTCCATTCCATAGGCAATTTAGGACCATTCACTAATGCTTCATATTTAGAAATGTTATTGGTGCATGGAAACATTAATTTGTATGCTTTGGGTATTTTGTATCCTTGAGGATTAATGAAGAGAACCCCCACTCTAGAGCCTTGTTGCATGAAAGAACTATCAAAGTAGATCTTCCACAGATGTTCAGTTAAATGCACTATAGTTTCATGAGGAAATTCAATTATTAGAGGTACGTCATCTTGAAAGGGTGAATCAACTAATTTATCTATGAGGAATTTTCCTTTAATAGACTTTCTATCTACATAATCAATATCAAATTCACTCAAAATCAAGACCCACTTTGCTAGTCTTCCTGTTAATGTTGTCCTGCTTAGGAGATATTTCAAGGGATTTATCTTTGCAATAAGCTTTACTGTATGTGACAACATATAATGTCTCAATTTATATGATGCAAAGATAACTTCTAAGAAAGCTTTTTCTATTATACTGTAATTAAGTTCATAAGAAACTAATGTGTTGCTGATATAGTAGATTTCTCTTTCCTTTTTAGTTTCATCTTCTTGAGCCAAAAATACTCCCAATGATGTAGTCATAGATGAGATATATAGGAGTAATGGCTTCCCTTGAATGAGTGCCATCAGGATAGGAGGAGTAGCCAACTAATCTTTTAATTCTTTGAATTTATTTTGACAATGTTTGTCCAATTTGAAGCTAACACCCTTATGTAGTAATTTAGTAAAAGGTTTTTCTCTATCTGCAAGTTGTGACATAAATCTCCTAATTGACTGGAGCCTTCCTTGTAGTGTCCTCATTTGACTAATGTTGCGTAGAGGTGACATTTCTAGTATAGCTTTGGCTTTTTTAGGGTCCACTTCAATTCCTTTTGGTGATACAATAAACCCTAGTAGCTTCCCTTATTAGACTTCAAAGCCCTATTTCTTTGGATTAAGCATGAGTTGAAATTGCTCCATGCGATTAAATATATTTCACAAGCCTTCAATATGAGTAGTTATAATTTTTTACTTTGCTAAGGTATTGTCCACGTAGTCCTCCATGCTTTTATGTATCATATCATGGAATATGGTTGTCATAGCTCCTTACTATGTAGCACCAACATTCTTTAATCTAAATGATATAACATTCAAACAAACATTTCCCCATGATCATGTGAATGGGGGTATTCTCTTGGTCTTTAAGAGAAATCTTAATCCTATTATAGCCTGAGAAACCATCCATTACTAAGTACATTTGATATCCTATTGTAAGATCTATGATCATATCAATGTTTGGTAGTAGAAAATCATCTTTAGGACTTTTTTTTTTTAAGTCTCTAAAGTTTGTGTAGATTATGATAGATTTATCTATTTTAGATACTGGAACCACATTAGCAATCCATCTTACATAAGCGATGAATCTTATGAATCCATATTTCAATAGTTTTTAGATCTTTGCTTTCACTAGTAATGCAACATGAGGAAGCATCTTTCTTAATTTATGTTTCACAAGTTTGATCCCAGGAGCTATAGATAAATAATGCATTATTAATTCAGGATACAATGCCAATATATCTATGTAAGACCATGCAAAGTTGATCTTTTTCTCTTTCAGGAACTCAGTGAATTGTATATTCTCTTCTTCTGATAAGGATTGTGCTAAGTGAACAAATTGAGGAACTTCAGCTATTCCCAAGTTAATCGGCTATGTAGGTTCTATCAAAACTAAAGATCTTTCTTGAAAGTGCTCATAGAGGATATCAATAATCTCATCTGTTGGTGCCTCTGGGAGGTTTTCATAATCAGATACGTCTTTTATTTTTACTTTTTAGAATCTGACACTGCCACAATGTGGTTTTCACCATTACTTCTTTTATTCTTTTGATTTTTCAATTTGTGACTAAGAAAATTGATATCCTCCTCTGACATGTTCACACTCCTTGCATTGGTGGAAGAAGGATAAGGTTCCCAAGCATTTAAATAATAGGTCAATGTGTAGTCATTAGGGAAGTTCATGATAGGATTAGGATCTGAATTTGTCCAATCAATTAGGTCACAGTTTATCAATGATAATGAATCAGAGTTAGGTAAGGAAAACATCACGTTGACGTCAAAACTATTAATTGAAAAGACATGTTCTATTAAGTAAACTTCTATAGTGTTTAGATCATCAAGAGTTAAATTTTCATTAATGGGGTCATTGTTAGTAATATGCAGACCTAACTTTAGTGACTCATCATTTGATCTTTTTTCTTCTTCTCTCATCAAAATTGAACTCCTAGCTTGTAGTCTTAGAATGTCCTCTAAACCAAGTAAAACACTAGTTTCTTCATCAAAAAGCCTAGGTAGTGGAATCTCATCTGATTCTAGGACAAGAACAAAATCATTTGGGGAAGTGATGGAACTCTCTCCTCTTTCCAATAGAGATGCCAATTTGTGAATTACATCTACCTCAATGTCCATAGTAGGTTTCGACAAGTGATCCTATCAATAGTGACGTGAGTCTATTATTTAATCATCTGATCTGTATAGAAATTCAGCAATAGTTACTTGATGTACCCTATTAGCCACTTGTAGAACAAAGTGTGGTAAATCTAGGACATGTGAAATTGTGACCGATTTCCCCCAATTAGGATGTAAATCTTGTTGTTGGATTATTTCTTCAAGAGCTCCTTCTATCAATGGTACTTCTGGATAATCTTCTGTTATTTCCTCTACTTCTTGAATACTAACTTGTGTCAATATAGGAACATGAGTGTCTTTTTTTTTTATGAAAGAACGTACATATCTTTCTCCTTGATATTCAGGATAATTTGTACCAATATGAAATAATATCTCATAGGTCCATGGTTGTAATACTCTTTCTTCTTCTTTGAAGTGGGGTTTTCAAATTTGTCATTGAAGCCTAAACCTATTTTATCTTTGGTATTTCTGAATTCTATGTGTATAGGTTCAAAAATTCCTTTTCCTTTGTATCCCATTTGTTTGAGAAGGTCATATCCTTTACCATATTTTTCTAGGGATATCTCCACATGTTTTATCTCATTTTCCATTGGTTATCCTTTGTAAAGATAAGCCAAGACTGCTTTTTCTTCTTTTTCATCCTCTTGAGAAGTAGAGGCTTTAACCATACCGGTTGCTTTTTGAATCTCTAGTTCTTTAGATGTAGTAGGTGTAAAATATGAGTAAGGTTTCCCATAAGATCTTGGAGATACTGGAAGTTCTATTAATGAATAATTCATGTCTAGTTTGTATTCTCCCATACTAGTTTCTTCAATTTTTAATGTCTTTCCAAAGATTTTCATTACCATGTCTTTACTAGTTTCAGGTAGAGTGTCTTTTGGAACATCCTTGTTATGAGGAACCATACTATCTACTTTAACATTGTTGCAAGTATAACTGGCTTCTCCAGGAATTATTACTTCCACCCCATTATGTAGGAATTTGATACATTGGTTGTAAGTAGATGGTACTACTTGCTTTTCATGAATCCAAGGTCTCCCTATTAGTATGTTGTAGGCCAAAGGTAGATCTAGAACTTGACAGATCACATTTATTTCAACGGGTCCAATTCTTATTGGTAAAACAATGAGATCTTTAGAGGTTCTTTCTTCTTCATCATAAGCTTTGATAGTTATATTACTCCTTGAGTCAATGGTATGTTCTGAAAGTCCCAACTTTCTTATGAGATTGAGAGTACAAATGTTCAACCCTATGCCTCCATCTATTAATACACGTCTGATACAGGATTTGTGAATTAGGACTTCAATGTCTAAGGGTTGGATGCAGATGAGTAAATGATTTTCCATCTTCTTCTGAAAATGATAGATAGTGTTGTGCTGAGATATGATTTACCATTGCTTGGAACTTGTCTACAACAATGTCTTTTGGAACATTCAGAGAATGCAGGGCTTGTTCAAGAACTTCCCTATGCAATGAGGGGATTTTTAGCAACTCAAAGATAGAAATTTGAGGATAGGTCATTGCATTTGATCTACCAAGTTATAGTTTGCTGAAGGAATGGTAAATGTTTGTCTTTCTGTTGCTAGTTTGGGAATTTTGACAATATGCACCTTTGAATATGTCGCTTATTTTGAGGAGATAGCTCCTTTGATTGTGAGTTGTGCCTGACTTTGAGTTACCACATTAGATTGTGTGGACATGTCTTTAACACCATTAATAGTGATCACATTGATTGATTCATATTTAATGTCCAACATGTTGATCACATTATTGTTATTGGAGTAGGCATAATTCACTTCATTTTCTTTTCCTTTAGAATTTTCCCCTTTCTCATAATTATGGAACGGTTTGTTAAATTTTGTATGGTCTTTATTAGTGGTGTGTCCTTCCACTTTGATCTTGCCTCCTTCAATAAGGTCTTGTATAACATGTTTAATATTAATATAGTTATGGGTCTTATGTCCCTTGTTTTTGTGAAAGACACAATAGGAATTATCATCCCACCATTTTGGTTTGACTTCTGGTTCCCATCATTATGAATCGGGAATTGTGAGAACTTTGTTGTCCAAGGGTGTCCTCAACACCATCTTTAGAGGTTTTCCCAAAGGAGTGAATGTTCATTGAGGTCTAGAAGTCCATGGTCTACATTTGTTGTTCTCATTGTTTTCTTTAGGTAGTGTGGTTGTTACCTTGGCTTCTTTTTTTGCTTGCATGCTATTCGTTAAATTAAACATTGTTGGTTTAGGATTAGCATTAGATGCATCTACCACTCCATCATTAACAACATTCTTGTTTTGTTTCCATAATGTAGGCTTTTTGTTTTAGTTGGTATATTTATTATAAATTTGAAGTGTGATTTCTCCTTTCTTAACCATGATCTCTTCAATACGGATGACACTTTTAATCATCCTATAAAAGCTAGGTGAATCTTGCATTTGCAATGCATAGTTTAATTCAAGTATCAAGTTGTTAATGAAGATTTCCATCTTTTCTGATTCGAGAATAGCTCTTGAATACCTCACAAAGATATTCCTCCACGTTTGTAAAAAGTGTGTAAGGGATTCACCGATTCTTTGCTTTGTGTTGCATAATTCCATCATGGTTACATTATGTTGGATATTGTAGGAGTAATGTTGGATAAAAAGCTCGATTAACTCAAAATATTTCACCTTAGGTGTGAGTTTGGAGAACTACTCCATAGCATTTCTGCATAGACTTCCCAGAAATAACCTCATTAGGTATGCTGGTTCATGCATGTATTCTATTCTTAGAGCAAAAAATCTCTCACATGTTCATGTTGATCAATTTCTCCCATATAATTGTCATATTTTGGCCTTTCCATGTTGGGAGGAAATGGAATCATGTTGATACTCTTTTCAAAGGAAAATGGACAAATGTGGTCCAAAGAGTATTTTTTTGTTGGTTTGACCTTCTCTTGTTTGAGTGTTGCAATTTTGGCTTACATTAAGGTCAATTGTTTGGTGAGAATAGAGATAGGAGTTTGTACCTCTTTTTCCTTTAGTCTTTCAACATCATAATATTTAGTTAGTTTAACTCCAATGAATGATAGATGTAGAAAATATTTTTCTTTGTCTTCACCAATTATCTTTTCCAATGTTCTTTGGAATTTTCTACTTTGTTTGAGTCTATTATACTCTTCCTTGGGTACGTTTCCATCGCTGTCCAAGTCAAAAAAAAGGGTGAGTGATGTTAACTTCTTCCTCACTACTACTGTCTTCTTATCTTCAATTTTTTTAATTTTTATATTCCTTAAAGGCGTTACTCCATTCATTTATAGGAGCATCCATGGCGGGTGACTCTGTGTCAAATAAGGGAATGCAAGATGTTTCTCCTTGTTGTAATTGTAGCAATCTAGGAGGTACTTTTGATTCATTAGAAAATTACTTGTTGCATCTTGTGTTAACCACAAAGTTGAATCTCAAGTATGTCCAAAAGGTTTCCAATAGTATCAAGTAAAATCTCAAATTGTCCAAGTAAGTGTTTTCAAGTTGTCAAAGATTGTTTGTTATTGATGGAAATAAATGACTCCAGCGTCAAAGGGTTAGAATGCCATGATAATGAACTAGGAATCATATTTTTTTGAAGAGTGAATAGACCACACATTTTGAGACCAATTGTAAGAGCCCAACAATAACATGCAAGGTAGACTTGTGAATAAGTTTTGAAACAACAATAGAGGGACCAAAAAAAGCAACAGGGCCAGAATAAGAAGCCAACAGGGTACCAAAATATCCTAAATTTCTTTGAGAAACAACTATGCAAGTGTCCACTATCCTAGATGGGACACACTGCAGATGAGCTTTGGACTAAACAGGATGAGAGCCAGGATATATTGCATGTGTACTTTGATATACAAAATGTGACCTTTCTCCCTAGGTGCGATGTAGAATTAACCAGAAGTGACCTTTCTCCCTAGATGCAAGCCTTTACAGCTAGAGGTGGATTAAGACAACCTAAAAGAGAGCCTTTGATGGTTTGTAACTTTTTTTTTCTATTTTGTCTCAAAGTACGTGCAATTTGTTTCTCAGAATAATGTTTTTTTGAGACTTTCCAGTGAGTGAAAAATATAGTATGTAGTCTAAGGATTGAATTTCATTATTTGTTTGAAGGATTTATCTTTTTAGTGATCTTTTAAGCATATCGAGAAATTTTGCATTGCTAGGGGTGAACAAACACATCCTTAATCCCTAGTTTCTAAGCATAGGATGAAAATCTTTGCTCATAGACTTAGGTACACACTCAAATGCTAATCAGAATACATCCATCACCAAGCATGCATGGCTCTCATTTTGATGTTGTATTATCCAAATCCAAATGCAAGTGAGGCCACAAAATGATGAGTATCTTGGGGAAATTACTATTTTCCTTGCACAAATATTATCACCCTTTCAAGGATGAATCAGGTAGTTTTGACTACAATTTTTTTATTATGATGGGGCAATCCATTCACGACCATCTCCCATAGAATTTTACAAGGAAAAAATGAGGTGTATAGCCCTATGAGTACTCAAATCTATGTAGTCTCACAAGAAAGATTCAAGAAGATCCTCTCTACACACACCAAATAATGTTCAAGGAATAATATCAAAATTTCAAAAAAAAAACTGATTACGTCTTCTGAGGCTTTGGCCTACAAGGAAGAAATTATTTAGAGTAATTTGGAAGGGTTGGTGTAAACCTGTCCTTATTTGGGTCACCGTGAGAGATTTTTTCCTCAACTGATAGGCCCTCTAATGTTTAAAAAACATAGAAAGGATTGGCGAGCTTAGGATTTTAAGATTTCTGATTCTTCAAACTAAGAAAAGCATACTCTCCTAGTCCATGCCATTTTATCCCAAAAACACTTCAACCAAGGTTCTTTCCCTCAAATGACCTCATTCACATCTCAATCCCACATGTCAATTTTTTTGAGTCCCCCACTTGGAAGGAAGAGAAAATCCAATAGTGAGATAAAAAACCAAGCTTAAGTTTGATTTAAATGTTCCTAGATTATAAAAACACAAGTAATTGAAAGAAAAATTTGTTTGTTCATATCCACAATATTTAATTTCTTTGCATGTTCAATTACAATATCCCAAAATTTAGACAATGAAGTTCATTTTCCCACGATTTTAAGATGACTTATGTTGTTCAATTTCAAAACCAAAGGGAATTCAAACAATGTAACTTGTTCAATTATTGTCACAAAATTTAGTGATTTGTGTTGTTCAAATACTTGACAAAAAATGAATTAAACAATGAAGTTGTTTGCCTTGTTCATTTACTCCAAATTCTTCTCAAGTCATAAATCAACTTTTGAGTTTCTAATTTTCCTTGAAGGAAAAGAGCATACTCCTCTGATTTATTTATTAAATGATGAGAATTTTTATTTAATGTGAAACTTTGAACAATTTAAACCAAGTTAATCTACCAAAAACCTGCAAACCACAAGTTGGCAATTTCCTTTTCCAGCCTTTCTGAGAAATAAGGTACATACAGTAATCTGCAAACAAGTATTATGTAGTTTAAATGACAGAGTCAGAAAACATTCAAGGATCAATAGTTAGATTTTTCAAATTGCAACCTCAAAAACTAGATGTGATCCTATTTTCCTTAAATGTGATTACCTTTCCCGAAAGTGACCCAAAATTTAATAGAAGCGACGGTATACCAGAAACAAGGTAGGATTCACTAGTTGCAAGCCCTGATATTCAGGGCACGATCCACTTTCCCAGATGCGACCCAATTTCCTAGAAGTGAGCCTACATGACTAAATGTGACTCTGTACCTAAAAAAAGAGAAGACAAATTAGTCAAAAATGAAGAATAAGGTGAGGTGAAATCCAAGATTCAGCCCCATGGTGGATGCCCGAAATGTGGTGTGTTATTTGTGTACCTGTTGTCTACTACACAACACTTCAATAATTCATTATGTTAGTGAAAATAAAGAGTAAACAAGCAAATCAATCACTAAAAATGATTTATTGTTTCCTATTTAAGAGGACTATGAATAATGCTATAATTTCCCTCAGATTATGCATTTATCAGTGACATATACAACTTAGAATGGAAGATTCAAATGAAACTAGCCTATATGCTTCATGAAGTATTCATTTTATTTCTACAATTGAAGATTATAACAATGTAATTAAGAAATGATCTAAAATGCATGAACATCTCTAAGAATACTAGAAGCATAAGTTTGGAAATTTAAATCTCAAATTAGGGGCCTATTAAGCTTGAAATTCATTCTATTTATAGAAGAATTTGGTGAATGAGAGGTTAGGATTGAAAGTGGAAGAGAGGTGGAGATTGAATATTTGGTGATCCATGTGAGGTGATCCAAGTGATTTCTCTCCCATTAGATACGGATTTGACTTTCCCCTTTTGCAAATGGAAATGTAATTTAGGATTTATTTAATTCCCTTAAATTAATTACTTTAGCAATGTTTTTTGATTTGCTTTGATTGAATTGAATTGTTTTGATTTAATTGGTTTAATTGGCTAAGGAAATTAATGTAATTTAGTGATTAAATCACTTAGGAGATTAAATTGGATTTAAATGAATTATGCCAATAAATTGAAGAACTGTCTTGACATATTAAGGGGTATGATCACACTTAGGGCAAATAGGGTCTATGGTTAGAGAAAACCAAAATAAGGTGTTTACAATATTAAGTATAATGAGTCAAAAATCTATAACAATATTACCAAATGATTACACCCATCAATAACTTGCAAAAGATCAAAGAACTTTCTATCATATCATGAATTATACTCTAAAATGAATCTTCTAAATCCCTGGAACTAAAATCATGGATAACCACTGAGAAGCTAAAAATTATGGAACCCTTACAACATAGAAAAGAAGAGGACATATAGAAGAAGGCCAGATCTAAAGTTGAGTCTATCTGACACTGTTTCCTTCTTCACCACTCTAATTTGTCGAAGCTCTTCTTTTCATGGTCTAATCTTTCTTCAAAAGATCACCAAGATCTCTCATCTAAAACATCATTGACTATTTAGGACCATCACATCAAAATCTCCCCCATGCTTCAAAATGAACAAGCATTATCAACAAGCCACCAATCCCTGATGGACTGCAGAACATAAACTACATTCTTATGTAAGAAAGATTAGAAAACTAGTCTGACGTTATCCAAGAAATATTATTATATCCAAAAATGCCACTCATCATTTTTCCTCATTAATTCCCTTGAACTCTACAAATTTGTAGTTTAACATCATCATACAACTTGTGGATATGACCCATGAGACCAGATCAATCTACTTGCCACCTTTTTCCCCTAGAAAACAACATCAGTCAGAAATCCTAAGAGAAAGTATTTAAATATTCAAATTTGTCTTGAAATTTTCATGGGTGGCATGATTTCTGGTATCAACGATCATGACATATCTTCAGATCAACTTTAAAACATGATCATTTATCTTCATCTTAAGTTACCCAAGATTAGAGAAAAATAAATGATCAAAATATCATTTATATTTCCTGAGATAGCCACGTGGAACCATGTTACTAGTTATAAACATTCCTTTACTCCTTAGTCATGCACTCACAACACATCTTCTTTACTGCTACTAAGTGGTGTGAGTGCACGATACTAATAGAGAAAAGTTAGTCACACAATCGCCAATAGTTCTTACTATCTATCTTGACCATGATGATTGTGTGATAACTTCTAGTCACACACTTGTGTACCAGACCTCCAACCTCCTCTAAAATATGTGACCTCGTGACCATCTGCCACCTATTTGATCCTTTCTCACTTGTGGCCCTTTGATAAATATTCTTTTATACCTCGTGAGTACGTGACCTCCATCGACCTATGTCCTTAGCATCTCCATGTGACATGAAAAATGCCACTAGGAATCCTTGGACCATTTAAGCACAAAAATACTCATTCATGTCTATCAGTGAGCCACCTACACCACCTCCCATCTACCGAGTTGTCTGCCAAAAGGCGCATGCCTTTTGACACTTAACAATTGAGTGCTTAGTTATAAAAACATGAAAACCTTCTTTAGCACAACCAATGTGGGACAAAAATCCTTAGGGGCCTCTTACCATAGACATACACATGGTGGTATGTCACAATGGATTAAATACTAGATTGAATGCATCTCTACTTCAAGCCTTTAAACCGACCGTCAGATCAACTTTAAGTTGCATCACTTTAATCTCTTCTTCACCGTTGTGTTGGGCCTTCCATATTCCACATGTCATTCATGATTGATGGATTAAAGGTTAGATCATGTCCATCTCATCACTAATCCTTTAGGCCGACTGTTAGATCTTCTACAACTTTTTTCCCTTTAAATTTTCACTTTTGACCTCAGTAGGACCCATTGGGACATGTGTTCTTCAGGCTAATGGCTTAATTGATAGATCTCATTCATCTCAAATTCAAGTCATTACGCCAACCATCATATATTCTCATACATATTGTGTCTTTACTACCTTTCTTTACGAAGGACCCATGATGTCATTTGGAGGACAGATGTCATGATGGTTTGATGGCTTGATTGGTAGATCGACTGCATCTTTGCATTAATTCATTAATCTAATCATTGGATTAACTTTGAACCTATCGATACTTTAATCATAGCCTTTAACATATTTTAGTGCCACCAAATACATGTGGCGCTCAGGATTAATTTCTTGATGGGTAGATTTACTGCATCTTCACTTTAAGGCTTTAAGTCAATTGTTGGATCAAGATTGAGTTGCGCGACACAAGCGGTAATATTTAAAAGGCCCATGGGGCATTTAGACTTAGGATAAAATAATCAAGGTGTTAAGTCTATAAGATAAACATAAGAATGGCCCTGCCCAATGACAACCTAAAAACATGACTTAAGTACTTAAGTTATGTAAAAAATAACTTCATTTTATAATGCATTAAGAGAGTTAATGGTTTAAGATATTTTTTGTAGAAAATACCTAGGGCTTTAGTCTAGAGACCTAATAAAATTTGCAGAGACAAAAGGAAAAGGTATGAAGCCACGAAATTCTTTGAATTGGTCTAACATAGTGACAACCAAATGATTTATTCACCTATCATGAAATCTATACCAATCCTCATCAATGCAACACTTAGCATCACTGCATCAGTTATGCAAACAAACTATCCCTTTTATCTTGATGTCAACACTCTTAGATCTACATAATACATAAGTTGTGTCCTTGGCAACACTCTTATTTGCACATCTTTTGATATACCATTCATCTTAATATACCAACTTGTTCAAAATCATTGCACTTCTATCTTACTGATTAATCATCTTCATATAATTTCCCTTTCATCTTTCTTCTCTTTCTTTAGTACATATTGTCCCCTTTTATCAATCAATGACCTATTCTCCATCTGTAGGAAATACATATTTTCCCCCTTTGACAATAATGCCAAATTTCTCAAATCATTCAGTCATCTCTGTGTATAGTTTATTGATCCTTTCTTGTTATTTTCTTATCACATCATACTTAAGATTTCTCCCTCATGGATTAGTCCACCACAATATCAATTCATACATATAATTTTCCAATAAATACATATCAACTGACGCAATAAACATGATCACCTAATTAACTTCAAATAGGGGAATAACCCCTAATATATCTCTAAAACACTCAAAGGTGTCCTTTGGTAATTACTTGGTGAATATATTAAGAACTTGTTCTTTAGTAGACACACAAACAAGCCTTACCTCCTCTTGTACCTTCTCCCTTAGAAAATGATATTGTATTGCATTATATTTTGTCTCTGAGTGTATCACTGGATTCTTGGAAATATTTATTGCACTAGTGTTATCACAATATATACCAATTGGTTTTGTGACCTTCTCACAAATTCCATCAAGAATGTATTTTATCTGTACTACTTGGTGACAGTTAAGAGCAACTACTTGTACTCTTCCTATTGTATACATTTCCTTCCCATTCTTTATTAGTAAACACATTCAAATAAAAATTTCCATCCTTACCATACATAGGCCATAATCTCGATTTCCTTTGAGATATCTAAAGATCCTCTTTACAGCAACCAAATGTGAGTCCTTTGGGTTTGTTGAAAACCTTGCAACAATACAAATAACATGTGTAATATTTATTCTACTATGCACAACATACTATAATTTACTGATTATTAATCTATATAGAGTTTCATTTACCTCTTTTGATTCATCCTACTTAGATAATTTTCAGCTTGTGACTATAGGTGTTCCTATGGTTTTTATTTTTATGAATAAGGCCTTCTCAACTAATTTAAAATATTAAAGTACATATTCACAAAGAATTAAATTTATGATTTTGATCATCCTTATTTATGTAACATGTTCTTTTATAACTTTTCAAGTAATTGACACAAGGAGTATGACTATACCATAGCTCATTTGGTGTTTTTTGTACCTTTCTAAATTTGTACCCATTTCAAAGTATAAACAACAATACCCACAACTTCCTCCAAAAGATTTGATCCACTCCCTTTTGTATCAAAATTGTTCTTGCATAAATAATTATGGATTTGTTCCTTCTCTCTAAAATTACATTTGGTTGTAGTGGTATAGGTGCTAAAATTTGTCTCTTGATTGTATGGTCTTCACAAAATTTTATGACTTCATGTGAACTAAACTCACCTCCTCTATCAAATCTAAGACACTTGAGTTCTATACATGTTTCTTTTTTAACTCTTTCTTTATACACCTTAAACATCTAGAATGCATCATATTTATCCTTCAAAAACATAACAAACATCATTTTTGAATAGTCATCGACAAACATGATAAATTACTTACCTTCATAGTAGGTCTTCGTTCTCATCGGTCGACACAAGTGAGTGTGCACAAGGTCAATAATTTTTTGAGATGAACAGAATTTACTAGTAAAACTAGACCTATTTAACTTTCCCAACTGACACTCCTTACACATAGCATTTTCAGGCTTACCTAAAGTAGCTAAACCTCTAACACATTTATGCTTACGTATGTTTACCAGATAATAAAAATTAACATGACAAAATATTTTTATGCCATAGCCAACAGTCTCCAACTTTAGCAAACACACAATGTTTATTAATAAATTTCAATAAAAATAGGTTACCTCTAGTATGTTTACTAGTAGTAATGAAATCTATTAATGTTCCTAAGATCTTGCAAACACCATTATTAAACTCCAATCAGAAACCTTTGTTATTTAACTGAGAAACTCTAAAGAAGTTATACTTTAATATGTCTTCACAATAAACATCAGATCAAAATTAGTGTTATCATTAAGTACTATTGAATCTTTACATCTTACTACACATGGAGAACCATTACCAAATCTAACTACACCACCATCACATTTGTTCATTGAAATAAACTTTCTTTTGTCACCAGTGATGTGATATCTACACCCACTCTCTATTATCCTGTCACCACTATAATTCATGCTTGAAATCAATTATTTCTTCTCACTATGTCCATCTAGACCAGTTGAGGGATCTTCTTTGATTTCAACCATAAAATATTTCTTCCTCATCATCTCATCCATCTAATTCTTCATTAGTCCCTCTATCTTCTACTAGGTAACATATTAGGTAACATATTAGTTTCTTTCTATTGTCCTTGAAGTTCCTAAATTTCTTGAACTTTTTCCTTCCTATCATTGTCAGGACATGTAGATGCAGTATTACAAATTTTTTTTATAGGGAAAGCATTTTAATGGGAGTTTACCTTTGTACTTTCCTTTTCCTCTAGGTAACCTCCTTATAAGTTCTTACAACTTGTCTTGTTCTCTGTCTCCTTATAAAAGATAGAATCATTATTATGATTTCCTTCAGAACTGTTAGAGAGTTCCTTTCCTTTATTTGATGAACCAATGGTTAGGGAAGTATTGAATGCAGATTCTACTCTAGAGGCATATTGTTATCAAAGTTAGTTAACTCAAAAGTAGTAAAATTGCCAACCAAAGAGTCTAGAGTCACATGTGTACAACTGGTTGATCTTAGGTCTTGTATCAAAGAGACTCTAATATGATACTATGGTAGAAGGGTTCTTAAGATTTTAATTACCACTTCATCTTCTTCAAGCTGACCACTAGGTCCTTTGATAGTAGAAACAACTTCCTTTATCCTATTTTCATATTGAGCACTGTTTTTTCCTTCATGCATTCTCATTTCATCAAACTTTCCTCTGAGATTGTCTAGCTTTTCTTTCTAAACATGAAAATAATAACCGTGGACTATTACCAACTTATCCCACATATCTTTAGCATTTTCCTTTTCATTGATATCAATAAACTCAGCATCAGATAGAGAAATTGCAATTTCTATCATTATAGAGTTACACTCTAACTTCTCTTTATTTATTTAGGAGTTAGGATGCCAGAAGGCTAAACATACTTAGTTGTAAAATGACCACATTCTTTTTCTCCAATACCAGATAGATGCAGCTTCATCCTTCTTACCCATGTAGAGAAATTATCCTTAGTGAACTTAGGTGCTTTCTTCTTATACATCTTCACATATTTTCCCTCCATATGTTAAGCCTTTAAAATTAGGAAACCAAGGATCTGCTACTAATTGTTAATATAGTTTTTATTCTTGATATGGGAGGGGTGAACTAGTAATCCACAAATTCACCTAATTCACCTTGTTTAATCTCTATGCACCAACACATTCAAAATCAACTAACATAATTAAAAATTTCAATGCATAGATCCATAAGTAATCAAACACACAATTTAAATACAATTTTTATCTCATGGAAACACAAATGGGAAAGAATGATAGTGTGAGATGATACCCACAAAATCTATACTCTTCTAGAATACACCTTGTTAGGAGCTTACCATGTTAAAGGTTTAAAAAACACTATTAGGTGTTACCACATTAAAGGATTTACCTTTAGATCTTTTAAGATCTCTTCCCTATTACAAGAAGCCTTGTTATAGGCCTTAGAACACAAGATTATGTGTAACCTTGTTAGAGGATTTAAAATTAAGATATATGTTAGCATCCACCCTATTAAGGGATTTGACTAGTACAATGATTAGAAGAAACATATAATGTGATGTTTTAAAAATGCTCTCCCTCAACATAATCAGATCCTTTTAAGATTTTAAATTCATCTTCATACTCTCTACTCTTCCATGCCCTGATCAGACTTCATTCCTTTACTTTCTTTGTCACCACATCCTTCTGCAATTTGAAATCATCTCTTTTTCTTCTTCTTCAACATTTCACTATATAGAATTACTACCACTGAGTTAAAACAAAACCTAGATCTAAGATATAAATGATCTAGATCATATTAGGTAAGATACCATATATCTAGTCACTGATAAAATGTTTTCCTCTGACCACGTCATTTTACACAGATTTTACCTTGGTAGTTGAGCCATTTTGAAAAACTTGTTTGACCAAAAGAAACTTCTTAAAAAATATACCTCAAATGTATACCTCAATCAATGTGGTGTTAAGTAAGTCCCAAAAATCATAGAGCTAACTTACCAGTTTACAAATATTATCACCGATCCTATTGCCACATCGAATTCCTTCACCGATATAAAAATCTTCATGTAGCATATTCAAGAACTATATCATGTTTACATTTTCATTCTATTAACACCACTTGTAGTCAGTTACACTAGTCACACCAGTCAATAGTATGACTCATGCTCACAAACATAGTACCTTAACATTGTTCACAATCATATCTTATTACCACTCCAACAAATACTTTACTTAGTGGAGATAACATTCAATTCTCTTACAATCTATCAATGACTATTTTAGTAGTTACCCAATTTGAGTTTAATCAAACATAACAAAATCAATTCTTCACATAAGATGTCATGATGGAAATTTTAACATCACACCACATGATATAATATTTGATTATAATATAAAATCCAGAAACATACTGCTATTCATGATCCACTTACACAATATTAGGTAACATACTAAAAACACTAAGTCAATTAGTTGACATCAATGTCAACAAAATAACTTATTCACCAATCATAAAATATGTACCAATATTCATCAATGAAACACTTAGCATCACTGCATCAGTTATGTTAAAATTCTTCCCTTAGGAAGAGGGAATAAATCCCAAGTATGATTCCTCTCTAAGGAACTGAACTCCTCTTGCATAAAATCATCCCACTTGGGGATACAAGAACCTTCTCAAAAGGATTGTGGATGGGACTCTATAGAAATAAAGAGATGCGGAGCCTTCTCAAACTCTGACCTTGTTCTTATGTCATCTAAAGGATCACCAATCCAATCACCTGTTGAGTCCAATGTCTAATGAGCCCAACGAGGCCAAGTGGCTATAACATGTGGAGAATGTGGGGGAGAATCATCATCCTCTCAATGATGATTGAGAGAGGAGGAGGATTGATCCTCATCATCATTATTTGAAGTAGAAGAAGAATCCTCATTTTGATTAGGAGGATCAAAACCCTTTAAAGAACTATTATCAGGCACTCATAATGTCTCCATAGAAATAAATGATGGAAAAGCGTTAGAGTGGGAATTGGAGGTATCCTCCTCAAAATGAATAATCCTCTCAATGAAAATATCATGTGTGGTAGGTTGAAGAATCTTGTAGCCTTTGACACCATCTAGATATATGCAAAATATGTAAGGCCTACTCTAAGGATCCATATCCTTGCATTTCTTAGCTAGAATATGGGCCCGTGCTCAAGAACAAAACCCTTGAAAGTGTTTGAATGTAGGTTTTTAACTGGTCCAATCTTGAAAAGGAGAAAACACTTTCACAACTCAACGAGGAACTCAATTTTGGATATAACATGCATATTTGATGGCCTCTACCTAATACTAAGGTGCTAGTGATTTGGAGTGGATCATACAGTTGACCATTTCCTTTAAGGACTGATTCTTTGGTTCTGTAACTTCATTTTTGTTGTTGAGTATATGGAATTGTGTGTTGAAGATTAATTGCTTTTGAGATGCAAAAAAAGATCAAACCTCTTATTGACATATTTCCCCCCATTATCAGTGCGTAGAAATTTGATGGTTTTCCCTTTTTGTTTCTTTGAAAAATATTTGAATTGTTGAAAATAATGAAAGACTTCAGACCTTTATTTAAGAAAATATACAAAGGTATACTAATAAATATCATCAATGAATGTTAAGACATACTTGCATCTGCTAAGGAAGTATGGAAATGGTCCTACCAAATCTCTATGTACTAGCTCCAAAAGTTGTGTGACTCTCCATGATTTACCTTTATCAACTTTTTATTTAGGATGCTTGCCTAGAATGCACCCTTAAACAAATCCATTAGAAAGCCAAGTACAAATAAACCCTCTAACCATATCATGTTGAATAATTTTTTTTAATTACGATAGTTAAAGTGGCCAATTCATTGATGCCATAAGTGACTCACTTCTTCTGAGTGAGTGAGAAATGCAAATGAAGGAGAATCAAGAACAAAGTGAGAAAAGTGATACAATTTGTACTGGTGATCTTCCTTTCCCACTTTGATGGTAGACCAAATGTTCATCTCACTAATTACCACTATGTCTTGAGTAAACTCAACCTACTTAACAAATCCTATGTGAGTGATTTGATAGATAAATAAGATATTAATTGACAAAGATGGAACACAAAGGAGATCATGAAATGTTCCTTCACTTACAAATACTCTGTCATGCACTTCAATAGGATTGTCATCACCCAAAAGAATGGATGGTAGAGAACATGAATCCAAGGAGGAAAAAATTTCATTTGATGAATCCATGTGGTGAAAAGCACCTAAATCAATGATCTAATAATTAGGTTGTGAAGCAACAACAACTAGGGACTTACCCTTTCCTTTCCCTTTACTTCTGTTATTTGAAGATTCTTGGGATGAACTTGAGTTGATAGAATCAGGCACCTTTATATTTTTCTTTTCAATAAGATGAGACAAGTGATCAATTTGATTTTTGTTAGTTAACATATTTGATCCTAGCCTTAATTAAATGTGATTAATTCACTTGACTCTTTATAACTCAATTGGGAAGATATTATTTAACAACTGTTGGGATTTTTCTTGATGATCATATCCCTCTACATACAATTGCAACTCCCTCTATAATAATCTTCAATTAATTTTTCAATAACCAAATAAAGAAGATCGCATAAATAATACTTTTAACCCAAACGTATAAAAGGTTTAAGTATTCATACATAACCATGACACAAATCTCATAAGTACCACTTAAACTAAAAGTGTAAAGACCAAGCCAAAATGACCTATCCAAATGATGCATAGAGAATACTCTACTAAAAGATAACTTAAATTACTTCCACAATTCAAAGGAATATAGAATTATATCACAATCACAAATGAAACCTAACTGAAGTCACATCCATGTACTCAGTGAACACATTCAAAGCTATGATATGTATTCAGATTTAATCACTAGATCAAAAGCATACTATAAACTCTAAAATTATTCAAGTATCTGTATAACTGTGAAAATCTCCTACTAATTAACTCCAAAAAAAGTTTGGCCGACCCTTACTAAAAAGTAAAATGTAGATTTCATAATCAACAACTAAATGCAAAGAGAGGAAATAACCATAAATGGCTATTTCAAAATGATCATGAAAGAACTTTTTGAGGATTACAATGGGGTCATGGATGATGACGGATTAACCTCCTACTTCCTCCATTCCAAGTTCTCATTCAATAATTTTACCACCAATTGGTTATTAGGAACCCCGATATTTGTAATTAGCTATTTCCACACCTTATTCTCCCTTTGAAGAAATACAACTTTATCCTTAAGCATCTTTAGATGGTCGCTGAAAACAATCAGCATGGACTCTATTTTAGCCACTTGAGAGAATTCTTCAACTATTACAATTTTGGTTTCTTTGATTGCATGAATCTTATCGCTAAAGGTATGGTTCATCTCTTCTGGCTTCTGCAATGGTTTCCCATCTTCTTTGTGCAATTGAACCTTAATTAATCTGAGATCATCATTTATCACACCATCCATGGAAATAAAATCTTTCAATATCTTAGAAGATTCTTCTATCCCCTATTTTATGATCAAAGTCCTCCATTCTAGGTGCTCTTGTGATAGAAACAAGACTTCATCATCAAATCCCACAACAAGTCTTTTAGAAGGAAGCTTTATTATGTTGTACCTTTTAACTTTAGACATTTGAGCCATCACAACTGTCCATTGACATTTCTTTTTTTCAAATTTATCTACTTCTGGATCTAGGCTATCCCTTATGATAGTGGCTTCTTTATTGCTCCATCTCAAATCATTAAGAATTTGGTCCCTATATCTACTACTGAGTCTAACCAACTAGCATAGGCCTCAACAATTGATATATTGCGTTGAATCTATTCCCCATTTGTTATTTATATTGAGACATAGGATCCAACATTAGTGAGGGTTATGATGTGGACATGAGATCGGGATGGTGAATGTAATGAATGTACTCTACCATCTCCGTGAGACCTAACCTCATTTCTCTTTTATCCTTCTCATCCTTCCATGTCCTTGTGAATTATTTTTTGAAGACTCTAATTTTTTAACATCTACGACCCGAGTACCTACTCAAAGGTCCACCTTTTGTATCATAAAATCTTTCATCATTACTTCATTCGAGTTCTTTTCATTTTTGTAAATGAGTATCTCTGCATACCATCGCCCAGTTTGGCTATCTATGGAAATCATTGCTTTGATTATGGGCTTCTTAATCTTAACTTCTTTTCCCAAACACCTTCTTACCATATCATTATCCAACAAAAAGATAGACACTATAATTATGTTTCTTCTAATGGAAGATTGCAGCCAATTTGGTTTATCTATAGAACTCTTAGTCGGGGGATTTTTTAGTACAGTCAAGTCAATTGACAATGTATCATTAACCATATTATCTTCTCCTAATTCTCCTCCTCCCACTTCAATTTTTTTATATTCATAAATCCAGTACCCATTCCTTCGTAATTTCTAATCCTTCTCTAACGTGCAGTCTAATTCTACGATATCCTAGTTCAATGAAGATTTATTCAATATCTTACTTCTTGAAAGTGTAGTTCTTACAGGGGTGTGAAATATGGCTCCTGAGATGGCCTTCTTTGTTGGGGTTTATCTAGAGTCAACTATCCCCACAAGATGGCTCCTGAGATGGCCTTCTTTGCTGGGGTTTTTCTAGAGTCAATTATACCTACAAGATCAATATTGACATGAATGTTAGGAGATGTACTTTTGTCTTGGAGAAACATGGAATCTTGGGGCTCTACATAGAATTTAGTCTGAGTATTCTTTATTCTTCTCAATTTCTTTTCTCTCATTCATTTCTTTGTTCTTCATATCAGATTAAATGTTCTATTCTAAATAGTATCATCCTCATTTTTTCTCCAATCTATCTCTGGTATGGGTTCACCTTGCACTTGGTTCCAAAATTCTTAGTCTAATACTTGTTCTTCATCTCTTTCGTCTACACCATTGATATCAAGGGGAATTATCATACTTACAATTTGCCTCAGTGAAAATGGAGACCATAGTATCTGATGCACTTCAAAATCATCTTCACAGTCCTCCCAATCATCCTCTAGCTGAGAAATATGGGTAAAAACCTTTTTCATTCAAAGGTAAGATTGTGCAAAGTTTTTTCTATCAAATTTAGGACGAGCAACATAAGTTTTGAATTTTAATTTTCTAATCTCTTTTGTCAAATTAAGCATCTTAACTGGTCTTGTAGCAATAATTTCAAAGATCTTTAGGAAGGGTTATCCTTGGAATATTCTTCCCTTTCATATTTTTTTCAATGATAGCTAATTGTCTACATATTTCTTTAAGGTCTAAGTTGTCCAATGCATACCTAGGCAATTTCAAGGGCTCACCTCTAAATCCTCCTACCTTTATGTAAGTGAACCTGGGGATTGTATGAAAAATATATCATAGGTATTAACTAACTTAACCACCTTATTAGATAATCTCTTATGCAATCCTCCTTGTAACTCAAAGACTAATTGGCCAAGGAAAACATCACTTACCTTGGTGAAATTCACTGAACACCTCTATAGCTGCAACAGAGGGTAAAAATCATAAATATTCATTCTAACACCAAAGGCTCATGTGGCAAGCCATTCCACTACCTAGAAAAATATAATAAATAGAAAATAAAGGAAGACATGTAAAAGCCTCACATTCGAGTGAATTTTTCCAATCCTTCATTTAATCTTTCTGTGATAAGTTCACCCCAGTCAAGAAACTTCTATCCATTTTTCAATACTCGAATATAGAAAAAAATCCAATCCTCCCAATATAAAGTATGTTGGTTTCCTTTTACTCTATTAAAAAAAATCACCAAATCTCTAATCCCTAGAATATAATGTTCATAAGTAAGTGATTATGGAACATCAGAAACACCTCTTTTTGTATCGAGAATCCAACTCTTGGTGATCACATTACTATACTCCTTCCTTTCCAAGAAAAATGAATAGGCCATGCCTATGGTCCATGCCCCATATGGTTCCTTATCCAGATTTACCATAGCAGACATTGCAGTCCCTTTGTTTATTCTCACCAATATTTCATGAAAACAAGTGAAAATATATTTTTCATCTCTATCATATTGATTCATAAACTCCACCACAAGTTTTGGAAAATGAGTTATGGTAGGGAAAGCTACAACCTCTATTAAACCACTCTAACTCATTATATCTGCAATCATTCCTTCTTTATGTTTTCTATGTCTCTCTAGAATTTCCTCTACAGTTACATATAGAAGATTTGTATCTCCCATCTCTAAGAGAAAGCTAATAATACTAGAGTAAGGCTCTAACTTGGGTATGGAGGGTGCGTTATAATTTATTTTTCCAGCCATTAAAAATCTAAAACAACTAAATAAAGAAATTTGAGAAGAAAATTGATACTTACTATGCTTTAAGAGATTGATTAATCTAGCAAGATCAAAGTTTTAAAGACTCACCAGAATTCATCAAACTTGTCAGTTTGTTGCACCACTAAAATTACCTCCTTTGTTTTCTTGCTCTTTGAAGATGAGATAACTTAACAGTGAAAGAAAAAAATGTAATATTTACTATAAAAGAGGAATATTTTCTTGGATTTTCGGCACGCTTAAACATTCACAACCCCTGTGTAAATTAATGATGAAATGATGTTGGGTCTGACATGTCATTAATTAATGATCAATTTGCACCATTTAAGCTCAAACATCAATGATTATCTTTCCCAAAAGAGAACTTTAAAATTTGAAGCCTCTCGAATATTCTACATCCATACTCACTTCTTTATTTGAATACTTTTAATTCAAACTTCGGATATGTAAATATCATATTTTCAACTTTTAACTTTGAACTTGGAAGTTCAAAATTGAAAGTTCAAATTGAATGAAACAGACATGACCAAAGACTTACCAAGAAATACATGATGAATTCATTACTCATTAAGATGTATTTACTTTTGCTTGCACTTTTAAATTTGAATATTGAACTTTGAACTTGGAAAGTTCAAAACAAAAGTTCAATTTGGTAGAGATCCCCTAAAGGATGTCTTAGCAAAAAAAATCCTTGACAGTATAAGACGTGCAAGTCAAAATTGAACATTGGATTTGAATTGAGACTTGGTTGAATTGAGAAGTTCAAATTGGGAGTTCAAATTAGAGGTTCAAAATGGGAAAAGACATTACTCAAGGAAAAGATGCACAGAAATATACATTTAACACCCAAAATTGTTAGGTGTAACATTGGCTCTGACTGGGGACTTGGAGTGTGTAAGGATAAGGTATGAACTCTAGCATCTCTTGTCTCACATTCAGACTATGGAGTCGAATGGGCCAAACTTTACATAGAAAAATTTCTTTAACCTACGCACAACAAAAACTTATGTATAAGGGGAACCTTGAAAGATTTAAATTTGATATAATTTCAAATATTTCCAATTAAAGGGTAGGATCAATGGAGTCATGTCAATATATTTTAGCTTAAATGAATTAGGACCAATTAATTCACTAAAAAAAGGGGCCTTTCCACAAATATTTGAACATACCATGAGCACCTTTCGCTTCCTTGCGCTTGTCCAAGAGCAATACTTGATCATCTTGCATAAATTTATTTGCCTAGATTTTATGTCAAAAATACACTTCACTATGGCTTGATGCTCTGTGATATGATAAAAAATCCTTACCCTTTCTTCTTGTATTTTTAACAGGTACATAATCATTTTTTCAACTATATTCTGAAGATTGTTGTCTTCAATCACATTTTGCAATTTAGCGAACGATAATTCCAAAGGGAGGGATAATTGAGCTTCTATTCCATACAACAATTTAAAAGGGTACATCCATATTTTCCTCTTTGGAGAAGTCATGTATTCCCACAATACCTCATATAACTTTTTATGACAGTCTTTAGCATTCTCACTCACCAACTTCCTTATGATATTGATCACTTTTTTGTTGCTCGATTCAGCTTGACCATTACCCTAATGGTAATAGTCTGAAGCATGAGAGATATTTATACTATGGTCATAGAAAAAAATTTAAGTTCTTGTGAGGATAAATTTTTGGTGTTATCAGTTACTATCTTATGCAGTATAACAAACCTTACCAAGATGAATTTTTTTAGAAAATGACAAACTACCTATTGAAGTAGTTTTGCTTACTGGGATGGCCTCAACCCATTTTGTGAAATACTCTGTGGCAGTCAAGATATGGGTATGTCTAGAAGATGAAGGGGTTTTAAAAGATCCTATGAAGTCAAGGCCCCACTGATAAACTGGTACTTCAATAATAAATGGTCTCAGTAGTAGATTTTCTAATTGTGGTTTCCCAGTAAACAATTTACACTTTTTACATTTAGCATCCCATTTATGTGCATCCATGAACATACCTGGCCAGTAGTAAAAATTTATCAAAATTTTAGAAGCGGTCACTATTTAAGAAAAATTTCCCCCACATGCTTCATTATGAAATGCCCTTAATAACCTTTCTTGTTTCTCTTTGTCTACAAACCTAAGGAACATACCATTGAGTCCCTTTTTGTAAAGTGTTCCATCAAGAGTCATGTACTTAGTAGCCTTAAGTCTAAGGTTTTTCTTCTCCTTTTCTATCAAGTACTCTTATAAATATCCATAGGTCAAATAGTGCACCATGGAAAAAAACCAAGGATCAGTCAGATAGACTAGTTGTGTCAGGGGAAACTATTTTTTCTCTCCTTTACTTTAAGCTAACAACTTACATAGACCATTCCCTCAAACTAGCTTTGTAGGCATGATAGCCAAATAAAATTCTTGAATTTTGGCTACCTTACTGCCTCTGTTATTGATGCCAACTTCTTGTTGCATGAGAATTCTCTTTACATCTGTGCTTGGTACATACACCTTGGAACGAGAGTGCAATGTGTAGTACCTAAACTTCTTAACTACTTTAACTCCTGAGAAGGCCTTTTTTTCTATACGAGAATAGTTCAATTCATGTCTTTTTAAAGGAATTCACATGAAGGAGATTGGTATCTCTTCCTCCTACTCATTTTTATGCATCAAAATACCTGATAATGAATGATCGGAAGCATTACAATAGATGATAAAAACTTTTCTAAAATAAGGATCAAATAATGTTGTAGCCTTATAGATTTATTTCTTTACAACTTTGAAAGTAGTAGTAGCTTTCTCATTCCATATAAATTTCTACTTATCACGCATTATATTCATGAGGGGCTTTGTGGTCTCTTTAAAGTCTGTGACAAATTTCTTGAGGAAATTAACTTGATGAAAGAATGATTTCACTCTGGTCTTGTTGGATGGTAAGGCCAACTTTTGGATTTCTCTAATTTAGGATCCACCCTTATTCCCTCCTTCAACATGATTTTACCCAAGATTTTTCCCAAGATTTTTCCCTCAATCACAAAAAAAAAAGACTTCTTGGGACTTAGAGAAATTCCATGCTCTTGGCACTTCTGCAACACGCATTGTAAATCTTTGATATGCTTCCTCCTTCATCTCAATAAATTGTGAATTCGTATAGATAAATGACTATAATTTTATTTCTTAGATAAAAAAAAGTGTCATTCATAGCCCATTGAAAGGTACCAAAAAATTTGATTAATCCAAATGGAATACGTCTATAGGAAAATATAACCCAAGGTGTCGTGAAGGCCATTTTATCTTGGTCTTCTTCAACTATGCTAATATAGTTATAACCAAAAAATCCATCCAATAGAGACATCATCTCCAATCTTGTGATGGTCTAGAAGATGTGATCCATCACTGGGAGGGGGTAATTATCTTTCAAACTCCCCTAATTAGTATTATGAAAGCCCACACATATATGTATCTCCCCATTTTTTTCACACTAGTACAATGTTTTCTAGCCATGTTGAATGATGAATCAGGTAGATCATACAAAATTTCAACATCTTATCTACCTCTCTTAAAATAATGTTATCTACTTTAGGATTATAATTTCTTAATTTTTTCTAGAAAGGGCCTTTCCCTGTTTTGAGTGGTATATGGTGCTGCACTTGACCTTGATTGAAATCCATTAGGTCTTCATAAGATCAAGAATTGACATATGTATAAGAATCTAGTAATTGAGTAAGTATATGCTTTTCTTTAGATATACAATAAACCCAAATTAGCTAGTTTAGGATCAAATTATTCTCTGATATTCACCTTATCATAAGCCCTTGGTTCTGAACTCTCATGCAACACATGATTACCAGTGTAACAATCCCATCTATTAAAATTTTTCTCAAGAGATACTAACCCCTTTTAAATTATGTTACCTTTTAGCTGAATCAGCTCCGTCTGTGGGTTAAATTCTTTAGCAGGGGAAAACTCATAACAATAAGATTCAAACCCTTCAAAGTATGTTGTGGAAAACATATCTAAAACCTGCATAAAGATATTGATTTTCTTATCATCAAAGAGGACCTTCCATGAGTTAAATTATCTGGAAAGTGAGGTTTATGAACTAATTATATCCTATATACATCATCATTGAAATCAAGATGTGGTATGATGAGAGAAGCTAACCCTGCCAAATCATCGTATCTAGAAAAAAATTTAAAATTATCAATCTTGTTGTAGAGTCGGTTGTGATAATGCCTATTTTTTTTATTCTTTATTGCAAAGATATTTCATTCCTATTTTACAATTATTTTTTTATCCCCTACATATTTAGACATCTTAATCCCTCTCTTATTTTCTTCTTCAAATCCTAGAAACAAGGCTTCATATTCCACTATGTTATTAGTGTTACTAAATTCTAACTTGAAATCAGAAGGAATATTATATCCTTCTAGTGATATTAATATCAAACCTAATACTGAACTAGCTTTGGAACAACTCCCATAAAACTCCATGGTGCATAAGGATTGATTTTGTACATGTACCTCTTCACTACATAAGCTTTAGGAAGGATCACATGGTTACCTAATTCATATTCCTCATACAAAATAGGGGACCTAGAGTCATGAGAGGGAAAGACAATATACTTTGATTTAGGTGTAGGTTGAAGGATAACCTCCCCTCTACCTACTAAGATACAAGCTTGTGACCAATCCAACTTAATTTCCCCTCAAAGGTCTTTGAAGAAGGTGTGACGTAATATCATGCCATAACTTGTAGGGATTTCAGCAACTAAATTTTTTTTATCTTGAGCATTTTTGCAGGATGAGCTGCTAGGGTTTCTTTGGAATCCTTAATTTGACCTAACAAAGGTACTTTATTAGACTCTATTGAATAGAAATGACCAAAAATTTTAGTGAGAGGAATGTCTAGCACTTTAACCACAAAAGAGGGCATGCTTTTTTCTGAAGTGCCAGAGTCAATAATGTAGTTGATAAGCTTATCACCATGAATAAAAAAGGACACATAGAAAGGTTGAGGCTTGGAGATTGATTGAGAAATTTCAGTTAAGATCTCTTTTTGAGTATGTGGTTCAATGATTTTAGGCTGACTTTGTTAGGTAGAGGAAGATAGTTTATATGACTATGCATTTACATGGTTTTCATTTGTTTTTTGTAAATTGTTTCCTTTAACATACTCCACCAATTTATCTAATTCCCTAGGATTCATTATGAGATACCCAGCGAGAGAAATTTATATTTTACAGGATGTAAAAAATTCAAGAATTTCAAATAAAGGGTTAGCATAAAATCTTTTCAAGATTGGAACTTCAAGTGAATTTCAACTCTTAAATTTAAAATCATTTGGAGTTCGATTCAAAGGTTCATTTGCCTTATTTATAGATGTCATAGACAAAGTAGTAGGGGAAGATTTCTATCCCTTTTGGTTTCTTTTCAATACTAAACATAAGGGATCTTCCAAAGCCACCAAAATGTTGCCTCCCCTTTCTAATCTGATTCATATTCAAGGTAATAACTTTTAGAGTCACCATTTAACTTTGGACTAATGTCATCTTCATGAACCTCCTGTACAGTTTCTTTTTTATTATTCATCTAAATATATCTCACCATCTTTGGAAAAGTACTGCCATCATGATCATCTATCAAATGGAATATAAACATATTATCTTTCTCACCTGGGGTTCTTTTTATATCTAACCTCTGTTGAGAAGATGATAGTGTTAACTACCTTCTAGAAGTTCTACTAGATTGATATTTAAACCTTCATGGTATGTCTTAATAAGGAGCATTGTTTTTATGTAGTTCATTCTTTAAGGTGATTATATTATTCACATGTCTTTGGAACAAATGGTCAGATGAAGATGATGCTTGTGAATGGGGAGTTTGAACCTCTTTTCTCCACTTCCCTATGGTAATTAGGTCATCTTCTAGCTCAACTGCTTGTGTCTGAGCTTCACTCAAGTCTGCCGACCTACTTCTTCAAAGATGAAATATAAGGTCTGTGAGCATGAAATTTACATAGAAACAATGTTGATTTTCTAGGGTGGGTCTCTTAGCTATAGGAATTTTATATACAATCTTATTGTATTTAGCTACATAATCTAGCATTGGCTCATGTAAATTTTTTCATTTGGGTCAATTGGGACAACAACGAGTGCTCATCATCAGTTCTCTTAAACCTATTTTCAAAGGTTTTTTCCATTTCAACCCAATCTGTTATAGAGTCTTTTGGGAAGTGAATAAACCATTATGCAGTGCTTTCAGACATGGTTTGCACAAATATCCTCACAACAACGTTCTCTTGTTGCACTACTAAGATGCCACTAACTACGTTAAAGATATTCAAATTTTCATTAGTGGACACTTTTCCATCTCCACTGAATCTTGGTAAAACATATTTAGCACCATTTCGTGAAGAATGATCTACGAGTAGATTTAGAGGTCCTATTGCAGCACCCCAAGGATTAGGAACCATTAAATTTAAAATAGATGGAAGGTTAATGTTCAAAGGCATGGGTTTTCCTAGAAGGATTAGGGCATGAAATGATGGCGAGGATAAGGATCTCTTAGTTGTCTTAGTCTTATTTTTGGATTTGTGAGGTAGGGTTAAATCAAGGGAGCCTGTAAGTCATTTAAGAGCTTCTAAATCTTGATCTACTAAGCCCTATTTTGCTTGGGACCTAGTGAAAAATTTGGAATCTAGTCTATATAAAATGAAAGGAAAATAATGAGTTAATTATGTGTTCATTCTTGATTACTGAGGGGTTAAGGGGGGTTTTTTCTTATTTTGAACCTATCTTCTTCTCAGCCTCTCAATCAGGAACCTAAAATTTTCTGCAATGTCTTCCTCTCTTTCAATAACCAAGTTAGCCCTTTTCTAATAATTAGGATTTCTTCTTAGGCCCCAGGCTGCTATATTCAAATCACTAATGACATCCTTCCGCGTTTCTTGAAATCCAAAATTTGGCTATAGAATAGAGAACATATTTTCATGGGGTAAAACCATTTTTCTCCATAAACAGGTTACTGATATTTATTTCAAAAATAAGACTTATCTTGTTCCCCAATAGATTCACCACAAATTTGTTAGTTACCAAATTTTTCCCAACCATTAATCAAATGTGATTAATTTAGCTGACTCTTTATAGCCTAATTGGGAATAAATCATTTTACAACAGTTGGGATTTATCTTGATGATCATATCCCTCTACATACAGGTGTAACTCCCTCTATAATAATATTCAATTAAATTTTCAATAACCAAATCAAGAAAATCACGTAAATACTACTTTTAACCCTAAAGTATTAAAGGTTTAAGAATTCATAAATAACCATGACATGAATCTCATAAATAACACTTAAAGTGAAAGTGTAAAGACCAAGCCAATAGACTAATCCACACGATGAACAAGGAATATTCTACTGAAAGATAACTTGAATTACTTCCACAATTCAAAACAATACAAAATTATATCACAATCATAAATGAAACCCAAGTGAAGTCACATCCATGTACTCAAAATGAACACATTCAAAGCTACGATATATATTTAGATTTAATTACCAGATCAAAAACATATTGTAAACTGTAAATTTCTTCAAGTATCTGTATAACTGTGAAAATAGATTACTAATTAACATCAAAAAAAAAATTGGCCAACTCTTGCTGAGTCATAATAAGCCATATAAATAGCCTGTAAGTATAATTATTTTCAAGATAAGTTTTAAAACTAACTCCACTGAGGAGTGAAAAGTAAAATATAGAGTTCATAATCAACAGTTAAATGCAAACAGTTGAAATAATCGTAAATGGTTATTTTTAAATGATCATCGCAAAACACATTCAAGACTACAGTGGGGTCAGAGTTGATGAGGTCTTGGCCTGTTGGTTCCTCCATTCCAAGTGCTCGGTCAAGAATTTTACCTCCAGTTTGTGATTAGGAACCCCGATATTTGTAATTCTCTGTTTCCACACCTTATTCTCCCTTTGAACCAATACCAATTTATCCTTATGCATCTTAGGATGGTGGCAGACAACAATCAACATGTACTCTATTCTAGCAAATTGAGAGAATTCTTTAGCCATTACTATTTTGGTATCTTTGATCATGAGGAAGGTGTTAGAATAACTTAGAGGGGGGTGAATTAGTTCTCCTAGTTATCCTAGAGTCCCAAATTCTTCCAGTTGTATATAAAAACAATTTCAAACATATAAATCAACTTGGCAAAATGTAAACTGTAACTTCAAACTTTTATTCATGTACCGAGTAGTAGTAAATTAATACTATGATTACCCATCAATGTAGATAAAGTAATGCGTAAATAAAAATAACAATCCACAATATTAATGGACATTGACACATATATTTTTAACATGGAAATCTTGCTAAGGGAAAACCCACCTGGGACTGGTAAGACAAAATATTTCACTCTTTTGAAGTGAGCTCAGTTAAGAGCCAACCCTAGTAAAGGTTACAATGCACACTGTTAAATGTGACCTAGTTAGAGGATTTAAAACTAACATTTCTCTCTTCACCAATCATTCACTATGGGTTCAATAAGAAAACACTAAATATTCATTAAAATTTTATAATAAAGACTTTCATGTCCTACTCAGCAAACAGATTTACCTGTAACAATGGTTACATTGATACATTAATGATCTGATTCAAATACAACTTTGTTTGTAAATTTTTAGATCTATGCTAAGTACATAATACCTCTGATCAATTTGTTTACTTCAATTCATTTGATTCTTCATACTATGTTATGTTCGGTAATGCTCTTTCCACTGTCACTCGGTAATGTCTGCAGAAAATGCTCGGTTTGATCTTTAACCAATTTGATTAGTCATGCTTAAAATTTGCATGTGTGCATCATGTGTCTTTCAAAATGAATCCCTTGTCTCTTATATATAAATCACAATTGATTTATTTTCATTCCTTTAGATTTTTTCACTTAATCTTCATCATTCATTTTTTTTCTTAATCCTTCCTCGATATTTGTGTTAAAAACATGTTTCAATCTTCTTGTCAAATCTTCCTTAAATTTTCATAACCATTTTATCTTCATAAAAAATCTTATCATTTACCTCAGAATCATCAATTTTCAACTCATCATTCTAGTTGGTCTCAGTTTGATTTAACTGCTCACTCAATACCATGTTCTCTTAGTGATCCCTATCTCAGTTATCATTGTGCTTGGTATACATTGTGTTTTACTTGGTGTTCATTATCTTTCGGTGTATACAAAACTCTTTATTTACTGAACACATAAAATCTGTTTCTTTTTTATCATTAATCCATAATGATACTCAAATAAGTTGACATCAATGACAATACATTAAGTGATAACGTCTATCATCACATTTGTAACTCGGCTGACTATCAACAAATGACTTCAAATGTAAAATCAGTTGTATTTCATACATATCTCCCTTTGGCATTGAGGGAAATACAATATGAAATGTACAATATACATATTTTATAGAATACCAAACTTTTTTTCTACAACATCAAAATTCTTTAGCTCTCCTTAGCTTGAAAATAGAAAATGTGTTAGTATTAAAAAACTTATCATACAGACTCTCCCTGCACATTTGACTCTTCTATTCTTGATCTCTCTATAGATAGATTTGTCATTTCTCTCCCTTTCTCTATAGAATATTTTTCCCCTTTAATATAGATATTTTATTAAATCTCTCTCCCTTTGACAACAATGCTAAAAATAAATATCCATCTCTTCAGTAGCCAAAAAAATATCTCTGGTTTTTGGTGCAGTAAGTACCTTGCAGTGTATAGATATATATGTGTCTATATAGTTCATCTTTGCATCAACATGATTTAATATTCTGATTACTTGTAGGTTTTTTGGTTGCATTTCATGTTTTTGCTGCTTTGCCTTATTCCTTGTCTTGCCCTCTGCAAAACTTTCAGGTTTTCATGCTGATGCCTTGCCCAAGTTGTCAAAACCCTAAAGCCAAGTTTTAAAGCAATGCATTTGAAACCCTTAGCCATGTCTTATGTTTTTTCATTACCTTTTTCTATCACTTGAGACATGTGCTTTAAGTTAGGTCGCTTGATCGCGTTACCCAGATCAAATATGCTAAATGATCTCCTGACTTCTCTTTTCCTTTATGTCACGTAGTCTCTTTAAGAAATAGAATATTCCATCAATGTCTTGAGACTTAGCGATATATCTTTAGTCAAGTTGTCGCTTGAACTTCATGTTATAAGCTTTATAAGAATGGGACCCACTGCTCAGTCGGGTGATCGCGAGAGAAGTTAGAAAGTCAAAGAAATGTTGTCCAACTTTGTGATTCACTTCATGTTGCATGATCGCTAGAACAGGCCATGGCAAATAGTTAAGTTTCTCTTTAGTCGCGTGGTCTCATGATAAAATGGCAGTTAAGGGATAACAGTCCCGATTCAGCGACTAACGGTTTGATGTTAGTAATTTCCCTCAGTCGGGATGTCACCAGAGAAGGAGTGATGACTCAGTTTTCTAGAATGCATTAAATGGACAAAAGAATAGATGACATCTATCATAAAACTAATGGCTGTCGCGAGGTCGCCAGAAGGAGGAAAGGGATCAAGCGATAATGAGACTAAGGTGTTTTCACCTTTAGTCGTGAAGTCTCCAGATGACTTAAGGGTATGAATAAATGTATGGAAATTAAGCGACAACCGTGCAATGAAGGATTGAAAGGATCTCACGGTGGTCACGAAGTCTGGAGATAAAAGTGCCCCAGGTAAAAAGTCCTCCTGACTTAGCGATTAAGGTATGTCGCGAGGTCATCGTAAGCAGAGAAAGGGTACCTTTTAGTAATAAGGTCATGTTAAACTTATCACCCGACTCAACGACTAAAGGTTGTCATGTAATCTTGAAATGAGAAGTAAGCATCCAGCGACTTAGCGATAACTATGAATGTTAAATTGTCACAGTTTGTCACCAAGTCTAAAGAAGAGTAATGAGTTAGGGTTAACTCCGTGCGACTTCAATTTCACCGTTGTCGCCTGATCGCTAGAAGGACTTGGGTCAGCCATAGTAAAGAAAGTCCATTGTCTCCTAGTCTGAAGAGTAAACCATGGCTAAGGAAAAGTGCTCACGACAAAGAGACTTAATGAGGTCGTGAGGTCGCCTGATCACGATATCAAAAGTGCAGTGCCAAGTGGATGACATGACAGGGAAGATCACCCGGTGGCCAATCAGATACCTGAATTTTGATTATTGTGCACAAAAGGTAGCTGAGATGTATGACAAAGAATGAATCAGACAATGCCATGTCAGCTATCTTAACTATTTTATGATTGCGCCAAAGGATTCATAATTTGAAATTTGATTTTCTGTCACTTCATGCAACTATGGCTAGGTTTTTGAAAGCTCACGACATATCAACTTAATGGTAGAACTGACATTTCTAAATTTTGAGCCATGTACTCTGAATCCTATGGTTATAAACAGGGGAGTGTGCATTCATTCTTGTTCACTGAGTTTATGATTTCAGAGCCAAGTTGTTGTTTCAGCGAAAAGTGATATTCTGAGCTGTTGCAGTATTCTAAGGTGATTAAGGTTTCTAAAAGTTACAGAGAGTTGTGATATTAGATTTGTTTCAATATCATTCATTCAGAGATTCAAAGTGCTTGCAAAGATGACTATTTCTATGAGCACTGCTTCTACAAGTGGAGGTAGTGGAGAGGAGCAAAAAGGAAAGCACAGTTTCTCAGATGAGTTTCTTCAACTGCTGCCAGGTTCAACATAGAATCGAAAGATTGATGCTGGTGAATTCAAGGATGACTTCAAAGACATCAGAGATGCTGTAACACCAGGAACAATAGGTTACTCTCTATTCACTTATTTTTATAAAAATTCTGATAAACCTATCACTGTGTCAAACCCTTGGATATCTGGTCTGGGTAGGTTATTAGTGCCTGATGTGTTTCTAGATGTTGACCTATTTTTGGACCTAGCAAACCATTATGATGTCCTCACAAAGACCATCACGAGGGAGGATGGCACTAACTTGTTGGCATTAAATAGGAACTCTTTCATGCAAGAATTTGGCCTATTCAGCACCCTGTCAACCAAAATTGACATGAAGAAATAGGAAAAGAGATATAGTAATAAGCCTGGTGTTGCTAGGGGCTTGTTAAAGAAGCACATGCCACAAGAGTTAAGAGATCATGTAGGTCCCAAGGCTGAACCCTACCCATATTATTTCAAGGACCTGCACTTTTATATCAAATACAATGCCTATGCTCTTTGCAGAGTATTGGGAATAGATGGAGATGCTGAGAGAATAGGTCATGAAATCTTGATGATGGTCTTTGACCTGCAGGAAATACACTCTAGCACAAGTTATGATTATATTTAGCATATAATCGATGAGATGCATGAGGGTATTGTGGCTACACAGAAGAAATTGAAAAACCCTAAGGAGAAGGAGCCCAAGTTCTTACATTATTCAGTATTAATGCACCTTCTCCTATACTACAACTTCATAATCATGGATCCTAACAATTTGTCTCCTCAGAGATTCTTTCAATCACATCCAAATCCTATCCAGTTCTGGGTTAGGGTTTGGAACTTTACTTCCAGGGATTGTGATTTCTGTGCTTTTGAGAATTGGATTGTATTTCCAATAATAAAGAGTCTGGGAATCAGAA
>MU223335.1:2091707-2129146 GCA_018584345.1 Thuja plicata | reverse complement strand
AGAGATAATATACTACAGAACTCAGATATTCTGGTTCATGTGTATCTTTTGAAGCTGTGTAAACTTTCATGTATAAACAAGCTGGATTACATAAATGAAATACGGTGCAATTTTACTCCTTTCAACTATTGTCTCTTTACTTTATATGTATGCTTTTCTGTGTTAAGGTTTATAAGGTATTCAGTAACACTCTGGTTATAAGGTAACCATCTAATTGTTTACAAGTTTCTCTCAAGGAGGGAATAAAATATTGTGAATGATTTCAAGAAGCATACTATCTCGTTAAGGATTTGATACAGTGGTCTGGAGGTGAAAAGATAGTTTGTAAGGCAAGCTATCCTAATTGTTTGAGCTGTAAGGAAGTTTAGTGTATGTTGTTTATGTGATTTCTTTGCTTATTATTGACTTTGCAGCCCAAAGGATAGGCACTGGATCAGGAAATTGTCTGATTATCTATCTGTGTCTCAGATGTTCTAAGTTATCAAAACCAAATCAATTTAAATACTCTGTTACTAAGAACATATAAGCTGAACTTATTAAAGAACCTCTGTCAGCAGGACACTGTCCATACTCTTGATTCCTTGAAGAGTGAATCAACTAGGTTAACCCTCCTACAAGAAAAGGAAGAAGGATTGAAATCCTTGTATCATTGGTTTCTGACATATTTAAGATTGTGATTTGAATAGTTAAATCTTGTATATGATTATTCTTGGTCATTTACAAGGTATTTTATAAGTCGGTTCAATAGAGATACATGACAAATCAGTGTCCACATCAACAAATACTGTGGTAACAACTATCTTAAATGGTAAAACCTACCTGAGCATATGTGGAGCTCAAAAACGAAGAAGGACCTTATCCAGTCCTTAGCAATTAGGCTTTCCTTGTCCCTGAATCAGTATTAAAGGGTATGGTGTTCAAGTAGTTATATCAAGCACTATGATTCATACAAGAAAAATCCCTAACAAGGTTGATGCAACCTCTTAGTCAATTTAGTGACCAATAGACAAAGGACAAACCCATAGTCTGCCCCTCAAGTACTCTAATGCATCCTTTGATAATGGTTTAGTGAATATGTCTACAAGTTGTTCTTTGGATTGTACATATTCTAGTATTACTTATTTATCTTGTACTTGTTCCCTCAAGTAGTGATATTTGATAGATATATGCATTGTTTTTGTATGAATTATAGGGTTCTTTGAGATATTCATTGCACTATTATAATAAAAAAAATTATCACTGGGTTAGTGATCTCTTCATTCATACCTTTCAAAATTTGGTTTATCCATGCTATGTTTGAACAATTTGCAACAACAACATATTCTACTTTTTCTCTTGAGTGAGTTATGCATCCTTTCTTTTTACTTATCCGCCTATAAATAATGCTCCACCAGTAGTTCTTTTTCTATAATCAATGTTCCCAGCCCAATCAGGATCAGTATAAACTTTCAGTTCAAACTTTTCATCTCCCTTGTACCATAATCCATAGTCCTTAGTGTTCTTCAGATTTCGGAAAATTGTTTTTACAGAAGTCATATGTGATTTTCTGGGGTTAGAAGAAAATCTTACAACAATTCCAACTCTGTGTGGTATGTTTGGTCTTGTGTGAACAACATACATCAGCTTTCCAATCATAGATTTATTAAAATTCTGATATACCTCAGGTGTCTTATTTTCTATTTTCAGTTTGCATCCTTTCACCATAGGTGTTCCAACTTGTTTTGACTCTTCCATTCTGAATGTCTTCAGTACTTCCTTGATGTATTTTGATTGATTAATGTAGATACCTTCAATCTGTTATAAAATTTGCAAGCCAATAAAAAAATTTGATCTCCCCAAATATTGGGATTTCAAATTCTTTCCTCATTTGATCAACAAATGATGTGCATAGGTTATCATTTCCTCCAAATATAATATCATCAAAAAAAAATTCAGCGATGAGAGTCTTATCATAATTTCCTCCCTTCAAATAGAAATTGTTGTTATCACTTGTTCTAATAAATCCAATACTATAAGATAGGAATTTGTTCTTTCATACCATGATCCTTCATACCAACAAATAACTAATGTTGATCAATGCATACCTCTTCTTCTAGTATTCCATTCAAAAATGAAAATTTAACATCCATCTGATATACTTTGAATCCTTTAGATGTTGCATATGAAATTAATATTCTAACTCCTTCAATTGTAGAAATGGGTGCAAAATTTTCTCCATAGTCAATACCTTCTTCTTGTGCATACCCTTTGAATACTAATCATGCCTTATTTTTTGTTACATATCCATTCGCATTCCATTTGTTTTTGAAAATCCATTTGGTGCCAATAAAATTCTTATCACTCAGTCTCGCTACTAATGTCCATGTTTTTTTTTCTATATCTGCTCAATTTCTTCATTCATTGCATTGATCCATTTTTAATTTTCAAGTGTATCTCTAACATTCTTAGGCTCAAATTCACAAATTAAACATGTTTTGTCTTTCAACGTACTTCAGGTCATCATACCAGAGATTTTATCTCCAATAATTTAATTTTTTGGATGATGCTTTCTTGTAACATATTTTGCAATTATATGTTCAATTCTTTGTTCTTATCTACGTTCTCTAGTCGGTTCATTGTGATCTTCATCATGATCTATATTTTTATTATTTTCTTGATTCTCAGCTTGTGCTTCTTGTTGCTCGGTAACATTACCCTTTTATACGGTAACGTTGGGTATCTATGCAAGAATAGTGTCAGGTTCATTGATGTAGACAAATGTACTATAATCTTCAGGTTCTTTCATGTTGTCCTCATCATTGTTCTCAGGAAATTTATCCAATTTCACATTTTCACTTTCAATGATCTTTTTATAAGTCTTGTTCAAAAATTTATAAGCTTTACTCTTAGCAGAATATCCAAGAAATATTCCTTCATCACTTTTTGAATCAAATTTACCATTTCGATCATCTTTGAAAATATAACCATGACTTCCAAATATTATAAAATAATGATCACATTAGGTGTATAACCATATCATAGCCCATAAGGTGTCTTATTTGTATATTTCTTCAGTTGTAATTAGTCTAGTGTGTATATAACAGTGCTAACAACTTCTCTCCAGTATGTTTGTGCAACATTATTTTCAATCAGCAGTGTTCTAGCGAGTAAAAGTACAAACCTTTGTCACACTTTTATAAAGGAAAAGGACCACAACATGCAAACTGTTCAACTTTAACGACATAAAAGGTGGCATTTGTATTTAGAATTTGAGGATGATGTAAACTAAAGAAATGTGTAAAGATGGATTAAGTTTATGTCTATAATTTTTTTAAATTTTTTTTGACAAGAATTTACATAGTTTTTAAAATTTTTGAAGTCCATTTTTCCATTGCTGAAAATCTGGGTTCTAGTTCCCTCCAAACAATTATATGCAAATAATATACTTTTCCCCTAATTTCAAAATATGTTATAGATAAAATGTATAGCTAGTGCAAAAAATAATAATGATTGGTTTTCAATGTATATTTTCTCCGTTATAACTGCTCAAAGTTGAACTTATCTGAAATCAACAGTTTTCACCTCCCTCCAAATTTCCCCTATCAAATCTACACCATTCAGAAAAAAAATTTACATATTCTTGAAGAGGACTCTCTCCTCTAGTGTTAAATATAAATTTTAAATATTTTGATATGATTTACTATTTTTTTATTTATTTGAAGCAACATCTTCTTGAATGTTAAAATACCTACTTGTTGTATATTGAAATTATAATATATTACATCTAATCAAAATATTATAAAATTTATATGACAATAATATTGACTCTGAGTTCTACAAAAGGGTATTTTTAATATTTTTCAAAAATATCATTAAAAAGAGTAAGGATTATTGAAACATCAATTTTGTGAAATAATTTTATTTCTTTGGTAATTGGTATAAAACATGCATTTAATAGACATTTCCAATTAGAAAAGTTTAAAAACATATCTAGCTTAGCTAGAATCAATCTAGCTAGACCATATGTTTGATGAAAATTAATTTTTATTTAGAATACTCAAATTTAGCTGTGCTGATAAGTGGTCCTAAAACGTGACACAACTTTGTACTTTTACCCTAGCATTATAATCTTCTTTCAAAAATCTCATTCTGTTGTGGTGTCCTTGATGCAGAAACCTATCTTTTAATTCCAAATAAATTCACCTCCTCTATCAGATCTCAAACACTTCAAATCTCTACCAGTTTCTTTTTCCACTCTATCTTTGTACCATTTGAACATCTTAAATGCTTTAGATTTTTCTTTTAGGAACATAAGAGTCATCATTCTAGAGTAATCATCAAAAAATGAAATAAAGTATTTTTCCCCATAATAACTCCATGTTCTCATTGGTCCACATAGGTCTATATGAACTAACTCCAAAATATCATTAGATGAAAAAATTATTTCTCTTAGAAATATATTTTGACATCTTTCCCATTTGACGATTCTTGCACATTACATGGTCTAGTTTAGATAAGCTCGGTAAGCCTCTAACTTTTCTTTTCTTACTAATCTTAACGATGTCAAAATTTATATGAAAAATCCTTTTATGCAATAACCATACATCTTCATTCTTAGCCAATAAACAAGTAGTTTCAATAGTGTCAAGATAAAATAGATTAGCTTTTGATTGTTCACTAGTGTCGATCAACTTTCTAGTTCCATCACATATTCTGAATTTTCTATTCTCAAATGTTGCACTCAGTTACCTGTGTTATTCAACAATGAAACAATCAACAAATTATAATTAATTCCTTTCAACCAATATGCATTCTGACATTTGATGGGATTGTTCAACATTATATTTCCTTTTTCTTTTACTCACAATAGTGTCTTCATCAATTGTTCAACCTGACCCTCGAATAGAATTCACAACTTCGTTGAGTCGATTATTATACTGTGTTACATTCTCTCCTTCTTTCATTCTGATGTCATCAAATTTTTCTCAGAGACTTTCAGCTTTAGCTCTTAGTACATTTGTAGCTCCTCCATTAACTAGTGTAAGCTTGTCCCACATCTGCTTGGTTGATGTACATGTCTTGCTATCTTCAAATTCTGCATTAGTAAGAGAAGAAGAAATCTCTACCATTATAATGTCATGTTCATGTTTCTCTATCATTTGATTAACATTCAAGGATCCATCTTGTAGAATTAATTCAAAGTCTAGTTATATTTAAATGTCATCTCCAATCCCTGATAGGTATAGTCTCATTTTTTTTTTCCATGTCAAGAAGTTCTCCTTGTTTAGCTTTGGTGCGTCTCTCTTATATGTATCTTGATCTTTAGATTAAGTCCTTTAAAATTTCCTTCTAAGCACTCTATGCTCTGATACCAATGGCTAGAATGACTTAGGGGGGGTGAATCAGTTGTCTCCTAGTTATCCTACATTCCCAATTTCTTCCAGACGTATATAAAAATAATTTAAAATATATAAATCAACTTGGTGAAATGTAAACTATAACTTCAAACTTTTAGTCATGTACCAAGTACCAGTAAATTAATATTATCATTATCGATCAATTTAGATAAATTAATGTGTAAAGGAAAATAACAATCCAAAACAATCATACACATTGACACATATATTTTTAACGTGGAAACCCTGCTAAGGGAAAACCAACCTAGGACTGGTAACCCAAAATATTTCACTCTTCTCAAGTGAGCTAGGTTAAGATCCAACCCTATTAAAGGTTATAATGCACACTGTTATATGTTATCTGGTTAGAGGATTTAAAACTTACAGTTCTCTCTTGAACAATCATTCTCTATGGGGTCAATGAGAAGACACTCAACATTCATTAGAATTTAAACCTTGAATTTATGGTTTTGATTGTCTATGTTTTTAGCATTACCATTTTTTATCACACTCCAGGATCCATCATCAGGATGTAAGAGAAAAGAGCATGAAGGATATGTAAAAATAAGATGCAGACTAGGCCTCACTCAATAGATAAAAGAAGGGCTGGGGAGAGAAAGGGGGCAGGTAAAATGAGGGGGAATAGAGAATTAAAGACTACCTAAGAGAATAAAAGAAAGAAAAATAAAAATGATGAGTTCAAAAATACCAAGAATTAAAAGCAAAAACAAACCAAAGAAGGACTAAAAAGAAAAGAGTATAAAAAGGAACCAATGACTAAAAGAATCACGTGTGTGTGTGTGTGTGTGTGTGTGTGTGTGTGTGTGTGTGTGTGTGTGTGTAAACATACACAATCAAAACCAGAAATTTAAGCTTTAAATCCCAATGGATTGTGAAAATCTGATCGATTTAATTCCTTAAAATGTCATAATAAAGAATTTCACATCCTACTCAGTTAAGAGATTTATCTGTAACAATTCTTAAACTAATACAATAATGTTCTGATTCAAATACAACTCTATTTGTGGAGTTTTAGATCTATGCTAAGTATATAATAGCTTTGATCAATTTGTTCACTTCAGTTCATCTGATTCTTCATACTTTGTTCTTCTCGGTAATGCTCTTTCCTTTGTTGCTCAGTAATTTATGCACAAAATACTCAGCTCTATCTTTAACCAATTTGATCAGTCATGCATAAAATTTGCATGTGTGCATCAGGCATCTCTCAAAATAAATCTCTTGTCTCTTATATAGACACCGTAACTCATTTATTTTCCATCCTTCATATTTTTCCACTTAATCTCAATCATTGGTTTTTTCGCTTAATCCTTCCTTGATAGTTGTGTTAAAAACACATTTCAATATTTGTCGTCTGATCTTCCTTGAATTTTCATAACCGTTTGATCTTCATAACAAATATTATCATTTACCTCAGAATCATAAATTGCCAGCTCATCATTCTAGTTAGCCTCAGTTTGATTTAACTACTTAGTGAATACCGGGTCATGTCAGAGATCCCTAACTCAGTTATCACTGTAATTGATATACACTATGTTCTACTTAGTGTTCACTATCTCTTGGTGTATACAGAACTCTTTAATTACCGACCATATAAACTTTGTTTGTTCTCTATGTTTAATTCATAATAAATGTTTGTTACCATAATGATACTAAAATAATTTGACATCTATGAAAATCCATTAACTGATAATATTTATCATCACATCTATAACTTGGTTGACTATCAACAAATGAATTCAAACATACAATTAATTCTAGTTCATCAGAAAGGTACTCTCCTTATTAACACAAACACACAAGAAACTCAAGAATAACAAGATTTACAAAGACACAAAATGGGATTTCTATTATCCACAATGAAATGAAATTAAAATATTGAGAAAAATAACATGCACAATCACATGGGAATTTTATTACAATAATCTTTAAGCCAGAGACACCAAATGCATATCCCATAACTGCACTGGACAACCGTATGAGCCTTTAATATATAGGCAATTTATAAGCACACAAGAAGGTTCTAGGAATTAAACCCTAAAGTTTGATTCTAACCATACCTAAGATATTATTATTTATTTTTAGTACATTAGAATAGGCTCAAACAACTTTGGAACGCAAAAACAAATTTTGAAGGAACTTTAAATTCTTCAAATTTAGGTAGCGTAACTTCCAGAGACCATAACTCATCACCCATTGACCCGATTGGCTATTATAACCCCATGTTGGACAATTCCATGAAGTTTTCTACAATGTCTAACTTGAAAAGATCTAGTCAACCAAGGTTTTGACCCCATTTAGAGCCTCTAAAGTCTTCAAAACTGAGTTCAAAGTTTCTTTATCTTACTGCCAATACCAAAAATATTTAACATCTACAAAAATAAACTTGAACTGGCAATGAAAATTTACTAGCAGGCTCATACAATCAAAGTGAACCTGCAGGGATGAAAATAGAACATTTTGAGCTCAAATGAAAAAATTACTAAAAATTGTAAATTTCCAGAAATAACAACTCTTCTCAAAATAGCCCTTATTTAAAAGAAACCTAAAAATATTTTTGGTGATGCAAGATTGCTCTTACACATAGGATCCTCCTGGACTAGATACCTTAGGTAATTTGAGAAGTGACTCTGTCACGTCTCAGGTGGTCAAAGGAAAACCAATACGATTAACCTCTTCCGTTGAGAGCCATGATGAATCTTGCATAGGTCATGCTTTTCATTTGAGAAAATATTCTTCATATGTCTCATTGCTTGTGCTTCTACAAACATGACTATCAAAAATTTCTTCAATCTCCTCTGCACATGTAGCAGTTGCTGGAATATTACACTGTGCTTCAATTATCTGATCCCCAACACCTCCCTCATGATATTATCTCAAATCTGAAATGTTAAATACTAGTGAAATATTGAAATCACTCAGCAACTCTACTTCATAATAATTTACTAAATAATTCTTCTTAAATATTCTGTATGGTCCAAACTTGTTCAACTTTAACTTATTATATGTTCCTATTGAAAATCTCTCCTTTCTCAAATGAACCATGGCTTCATCTCCCACCTAGAATTCCTTATGCCTCATTTTCTTGTTTTCCTTAGCCTTGTACTGTGTATTCATTTTATTAATATGTTTCCTTACCTCCTCATACAAATTCTTAAAATTTTCTACAAATTCTTCAACTTCAAAGCCACTTGTCTCTCCTTTGTCCAACTTTCTTAATCCTGATGCATTTATGGAACTACTTGCATATACTATATCGAATGGTGATTTACCATTTCTCATATTGACAGAATTATTATATGCAAATATCATCCATGGTAAAATCAAATATCATCCCTTTGCTTTATCTCCAACCAATCATCTCAACAGATTCCCCAAAGTCCTATTCACAACTTATATCTATTGATTAGTCTACAGATGTTGTGTTGAGATGAACTTCAAATTTTTCTTCAAATGTTTCAACAAGGTTCTCCAAAAGTACCAAAAAAACTTGGTTTCTCAATCTAAAACTATGCTCTTTGGTAAACCATGTAGTCCTACCACCTCCCTGAAAAAAAAATCTACTACATGAACAACATTATTAGTATTCTTGCAAGGAATGAAATGTGCCATTTTTGAAAACCTATACACCACTTTAAAGATGGAATCATGCCCTCTCTGAGTTCTTTGTAGGCCAAGAATAAAGTTTATACTAATTATCCTCCCATGGTTTCTCTAGTATATGTAACAAATGATATAACCCTATATTTTTCTTCACTCGTTTGGCCATCTAACATACTATGCAACCTTGTACAAATATCTTAACATCTTTCTACAAATGTGGCCAATAATAATTCTCACTAACTAGAGAAATAGTTTTATCTCATCCAAACTGTCCAGCGAGTCCTCCACTATGATTTTCTCTGATTAGATCCTCCCTCATAGAGCTCTTTGGAATGCACAACTTACTACCTCTGAATAACATATCCTCTTGTAATGAATTAGACATCCATTTGGTTCTATCCAGGGTAAAAGGTTCTCTACAAGATTTCCAAGCTTCCCCAAAATTTGGATCCTTGGGGTACAAACTCTTGAGTTCCTTGAATGCAACAACCTCAATCTACATCTCTATCAACAACATATGCCTTCTTTTAAGAGCATCTACAACCTTATTATGCTTCCCATCCCTGTGTTCCAATATAAATGTGTAACTCTCCAAAAATTCAACCCATTTAAAATTCCTCTCATTCAACTTCCCTTGTCTATTAAAATATGGCAAAGCTTGATGATTAGTAAATAAAATGAACTCTTTTGGAAAAATATAATGTCTCCACTTCCTCAATTCCTAAACTATAGCATAGAACTTCCGATCATAAACATAATATTTTCTCTTTGCATCATTCAAATTCTCACTAAAAAAGGCAATGAGTTTACCTGTCTAACTCAAAACTGCTCCAATAGCATTACCACTAGCATCACAGTATACTTGAAACACCTTTTTAAAATATGGAAGTTCTAAAAAATGTTGTTCTATAACTTTTCTTTTTAATAACTCAAAACTCTTATCTGCCCCTATAGTACACTTAAACTCCTTCCTATCCCCTTTGATTATTTTAGTCAAGGGTCCACATATACTACTAAAACTTTGAATAAAATTTATTTAAAAGATAGCAAATCCATGAAAATATCTTACCTTAGTAGCACTCCTTGGAGTAGGCTATTCAAGGATGGCCTTCACCTTCTATGGGTCCATTTTTAGACCTTCTATTGAGACTACAAATCCCAGATATACTAAGTCCTTCACAAAACTATACTTATTCATATTAATCAATGACGAGTCTTCCCTTAACCTCTCAAACACCCTATGAATATGCATTATATGTTCTTCCAATGTTGTACTCAAGATCAAAATATTATACAAATAAATAATGACAAACTTATCTAAAAAGTATTTCAGTACATCATTCATGAGTCACTTGAATGAGCTCGATGCATTGGTTAGCCCAAAAGGCATGAGTAACCACTAATAAAATATCTCATTAGTCTTGAAGGTAGTCTTCCACTAATATCCTTCTCTTATTATCATTTGGTGATATGCACTTTTTAGGTCTATCTTTTTGAAATACACCGCTGCACTCAAACAAAACATAATATCATCCATTCTTGGCAAGGGAAATCTGTACTTTATAGTGATCTTATTGATAGCCCAAGAATATATACACATCCTTCATTCTCCATTTTTCTTTGGTGCTAATAACACTGGTACAACACATGGACTCAAACTCTCCCTGATCAATCCCTTCTACAACAACTCATGCACTTGTCTGTTTAATTCTCCACTCTCTGTTAGAGTCATCCTATGGGCTTCCTTGTTTGGAAAACTAGCCCCTAAGATCAAGTCCATCTAATGACTGATATTTCTCACTAGTGGAAATCCATCAGGTACATTATCAGATACAATATCCCAAAATTCCTCCAAGAAATCTGCAACTTCTATACGTAGATCTTTAACTTCTTCTTTACCCACTTTTGGAATTAGACAAAAACACATATGCTCATGTCTCATACCTTCTAAGAAATTGCTTCCATCAACTAAATTTCTTCTGGCATTACTACATACCTTTTCTCCCATTTCCTTGAATGACTTCAGCTTGTGTGAGACTCCATCCTCCATTAAAGAATATGTATTAGCATGACCATCATGTATGGAATTCCCGTCAAAATGACAAGGCCTTACTAGAAAAAATGGCATGCATCCATGGGGATGATATCACAAAGTACCTCATCCCCGTAGATTCCAATATTGAACTTCACTGAGCACTTCTTATTGACTAGGACCTTGTGGTCATCCTGCACCAAGGAAATTCATATGGACATGGGTGTTTTTCCCCTTTAAGCTTTAATTTTGTAACCATTTCTTCTTATACCAGATTAGAATTGCTTCCACCATCAATAATCACTTCACAACACTTATCCTCACACTTGCATCTAGTGCAAAATAGGCTCTTCCTTTGATCTAAGCTCTTCTCTTCATTTATGAGGATCCTCCTCACAACTAGTTTTTCTCCTCTCTCAGTATCATCTGAGTGAACGGACTAAGCTTCTTCCTTTACATGTGCAACTCATGCATGGTCTTCAGTCCTTTTTGATCTCCTTCTTCTCCACAATCGAAACATGTTCCATGAAAATCTCCTCTTCCTAGTCCCTTCCCTCTTCCTCTTCCTCTCTTCTCCCTATTATTTTCATCATGGGGATGATTGAAATTATTTCCCCTCTGATTATGACTGTTACTTGACTCATCATTCCTTTTCTTATCTTCATTTAGGCCTCCATAAGACTATCCCTCGGATATTCCACTACGACCTCTTCCACTTTTATTCCTTTCAAAATTCATCTTCAACTTCTCTACCACCCATAAGGAAAACTAGTATGCCTCTTCAATACTAGTTATTCTAACCAGACTCAACTTATCCTCAATACTAGGCCGCAACCCATGAAGATAATTGGAAAAAAATTATTTCTTAGGTTCTGCATGACCTTTTATAATGAGGATTCGGTAGAACTCTTCTATATGTACTCCTCCATAGATCTTCCTGCTGGCTTCAACACTTGGATTTTCTTTAATAGATAAAGCTCATGGTCAACATCAATTCATTGTCTCTTCAACTTCTCGACCATTTGGTCCCATCTTGTGATTTTTTCCTTTCCTCTTCTATTCCTATCTAACTGAATCTCCTGCCACCAAATTTTTGCATGGCCTTTCAGTTTGGCCTTCACAAATTTGTCCTGATCTGGATCTTTGAAATCTTTAGACTCAAAATATTCTTCTAGATCATTGATCCAATTGTTCAGCTCCTCTGGGTTAAGATTTCTCAAAAATGTGGGGACTTTAATTTTGGTTCTTTGCAATCTTGGAAATTTCCCACAAAATCCTATCCTCCTTAGGATTTGTAGGTGCTTCCAGTGCTTCCTAGTCACCTTGTCCTTCATCTTCAAATTCCTCTTCACTTTCATAGCGAACCAAAATATTCATTCTTCTACGCATCTCGTCATGCAATGCTTGCACTTATCTTTGGAGGGCTCTAAAACCCTCTTATGTCACACCTACAACTATCCTACCATGGTTCCTTCCTAGAGGCATATTTTACTCTTATCGCTTGAACCCACAACTACAATCCTCATGCAAACTACCTCATTGTCAGCAATCTATCTATATACTCAAAAACACCTTCTTTGATACCACTTGATGAAGGGTACTCCCCTTATTAACACAAACACACAACACAATTGAGAATAACAAGATTTGCGAAGATAGGAAATGAGATTTCTATTATCCACATTGAAATGAAATTACAATATTCATAAAAATACCATGCACAATCACATGGGCATTTTATTACAATAATCTACTAGCCAGAGCCACCAAATGCATATCCCAGAACTGCCCTAGACAGCCCTATGGGCCTTCAATATAAAAGCAATTTTTAAACCCTAAATTAAACCCTAAATCTTGAGGTCGGCCATTCCTAAGATATTATTATTCATTTTTAGTATATTAGAATAGGCCTAAACAACTTCAGAACCCAAAAAGAAATTTTGAAGGGACTTTAACTTCTTTAAATTTAGGTAGCGCAACTTCTGGAGACCATAACTCATCACCCATTGTATGATAGGCTATTATAACATCATTTCAAAAATTCCATGAAGTTCTCTACAATGCATCAAATGTGAAGCTCCAATCAGCCAAAGTTTTGACCCCATTGGCAGCCGCTAAAGCCTTCAAAACTGAGTTCAAAGTTTATGTACCATGCTTCCAATATAAAAAATATTCATCATCTAGAAAAATAGACTTGATATGGTAATGAAAATTTACTAGCAGGATGATATAATCAAATTGAACCTCCAAGGAAGATAATAGAACATTCTAAGCTCAAACAAAAAACTTACTAAAAATAGTAAATTTCTAGAATTAGCAACTCTGCACAAAATGGCCCTTATTTAAAAGAAACCAGAAAGTATTTTTGGGTGATGTAAGATTTATCTTACACCCAGGATGCTCCTACATCACATCACATGGATCTTATCACTGAAGGTCTAGTTTATCTTGTCTGGCTTCTACAATGGTTTCCCATCTTTTTTGAACAATTAAACCTTAATGAGTCCATGATCATAATTCATCACACCAGTCAGGGCAATAAGCTATTTCAATATATTAGGAAAGTCTTCTATCACCTTTTTACGATGAAATTCTTCCATTCTAGATTCTCTTCTGATATAAACAGGGGTTCATTATCAAATCCCGCAACAATTCTCTAAGAAAGAAACTTTATTATGTTGTACCTTTTAGCTTCATTAATTTGAGTCATCATGAATGTCAATTGAGTTTTCTCTTTGTCCCATTTAGATACATCTGCATCTAGGCTATCCCTTGTGGAAGTGGCTTCTTCATACGTGTGACTCAAACCATCAATGTATTTTGTCCTTGTATCAACTACTGAGTCTAATCAACTAGCATAGGGCTTGGAAATTGATCTATTATATTAAATATACTCCCTCATTTGTTGGCTATTTGGAGACTAAGGATCAAAAATTAGTGAGGGTTGCGATGTGGACATGAAATTAGGATGGTGAATGGAATGAATGTACTCTACCATCTATGTGAGAGATAAATTCATTTTTCTTTTTTCCTTCTCATCCTTCTATGTCATTTTGATTATTTTCTTTCCTAAAGAATCTAATTGTTTGACATCGGTGACCCAAGTAGCTACTCCAAGGTCCACCTTCTCTATCTTAAATTCTTTTCTCATTAATTCATTAGACTTATTTTATCATTTTTTGGAATGGATATCTCTACATAACATCTCCCAATTTAAGTATATGTGTCAATCATTACTTCAATTTTGGGCTTCTTAATCTTGAATTCTTTTACCAAACATCTTCTTACCATATCATTATCAGATAGTGAGATAGGCACTATACTTCTCTTTCTGATAATGGAACACTGGAGCCAATTTGGTGTATCTATAGAACTCTTAGGTAAGGGAGTTTGTAGTATAGTCAAGTCAACTTAAAATGTATCATTAACAACCCACTCATCACTTGATCCTCCTCCTCCCACTTTGAAATTGTCCATATTTAGAAAATCCAGTGATTAATCCTCCATAATTGCTAATACTTAACCAACACAATCTAAGTGTACGATTTCCTAGTTCACTGAAGTTTTCTTGAATGTCTTCTTGAATGCGTAGCTCTTACAGGGGTAAGAATCGTGGCTTCTAAGATGGCCTTTGTTGGTGGAATTTTCTCTAGAATCAACTGTACTTGCAAGATCAATATTGATAAGGATGTTCAAAGAAGTACTTTTGTCTTGGAGAAACAAGGCATCTTGGGGTTCTACATAGACTTTAGTCTCACTATTCTTTAATCTTCTCGATGTATTTTCTTGCAAAAATTTCTTTGTTCTCCATATCACATTAAATTTTATATTATGAATGCTATTATCCTCATTTATGCTCCAATCTATCTTTATTATGGGTTCACCTTTCACTTTGTTCCTAGATTCTGAGTGTAATACTTCTTCTTGCCATTTTATGTCAAGGGGAATTCTCATACTTACCATTTTTGTCAGTGAAAAGAGACACCATAGTATCTTACACACTTCAAACTCATCTTCACAATTCTCCCAATAATCCTCTAGCTGAGAAATATGGGAAAAAACCCTTTATCATTCTAGGGTAAGGTTGTGCAAAGTTTTTTCTATCAAATTTATGATGAGAAACATAAGTTTTGAATTTTAATTGTTTAATCTTTGTTGCCAAATTAAGGGCATCTGAATTATCTTGCAACATTAATGTCCAAGTTCTATAGGAAATATTATCCTAGAAAGCCTCTTCCGTTTTGACTCTTTTTCAATAATATATGGATTGTCTCCATATCCTTGTAAGGTCTAAGTTGTCCAATGCATACCTAGGCAATTTCAAGGGCTTTCCTCTAAATCCTCCTACCCTTAGGTAAGTGAACCTGGGGAATTGTATGAAAAATCTTCCTTACTTATTAACTAACTGAATTGCCTTATCGGATAATCTCTTATGCAATCTTACTTGTAACTCAAATAATAATCGACCCAAGAACACACCATTTACCATGGTGAAATTCTCTAAACACTTCTGCAGCTGTAGGAGAGGGTAGTAATCATCAATCTTCATTCTTGGCACCAACGGCTCATGTGGTAAGCCATCCCACTACCAAGAACAAAATAATAAATAGAAAATAGAGGAAGACATGTAAAAGCCTCACATTCCCTCAAAATTTTCCAATCCTTCATTTAATCTTTTTTTGATGAGCTCGCCCCAGTCTAGAAACATATATACATTTTTTAATACCTAAATATAGAAAAACATCCAATCCTCCCAATGAAAAGTAAATAGGGTTGAAAATTCACATTCTCTACTTGTACTCTAACAATGCATGACCAACACAAAAGGGTATATAAAAATTATGTTTATTCCTTTTATGAAGGTAATACATAAAATAATTGCTATTACAAATTTACTTTTTCAATGCTGAAAATAAAGAATTACAAATAATCAAAAGTTTCCATTTAAATTAATAAACAATACTATAAGAAATCTTTTATAAGACACAAAACAAACCTATTTTACGATGTAAACATTATTTATTGCCACCAAATGTTAATGATAAACATTGGAGATTTCCAAAAACATAGGACACATACATAGAATAAACACCTTTTATAAGAGATATATTCTAACACATCTTTTCTAATTCTATTATAATAGTTGTAGTGTTTGATTTTCAAAACAAAATTCATGCTCCTAGAGGAGATCTAATCAATTTAAAATTTATTGCACCATTAGTCATTAAGTTAGGATTCCTTCTTAGGCCTCACCGATCAAATTTGTACTTACCCTTTTCCCAAATTTGCATGTAAGACACTTTTCATATAATGATGCCTGGATTCAACCAATTTCAAATACAAATATATAGAGTTCATTCAAATTAATTTTTTTGCTAGATAATCATAGATCCATTAAGAGAAGGAGAAACTCATGATTCCAACTGCTACTCCCATTTCAAAAAATTCTTTCAATAACTTATTCAATCCTTTCATCTAGTATCTTTACTTCCTCTCCTTAATTCCTTTAATAAGATTACATTGAAGACTACCCATTCATGTCATCAACCTCATAGACATCAAAATTAATTGGTCTAGTTGAGATAAAAATATAACATATTATAATCTAGTACCTAAAATGTATGTACCACATGTTATATGTCATTCATAGTCAAAAAATCAATTAGTGTTGTTAATTTTATAGTAATAAAGTGTTGGCCACAACCTATACATAAAACATCAAGCATAGATTTATTAGTATCAGATTTCCATATAGTGCTTATTTAGGTTCTTGATGCGGGAGCTTCCAATGGTGTTAGGGCAGTCCTGCATCACCCAAAAAAATATTATTTTCTACTATTTTCTCTTTATTTTTCGCATTTATGGATACCCATTTGGGAAAATTTGAGATTCCAACTCTCAAGTCTTGACTTCCACATTTCCGGGTCAATTTGCCACTTTTTATGAATATGCTACATTGTAGAAAAATAGGCTATTTTATTAGAGTGCATGAAATATGAGTTGGTTGTGGACATGAATGTGAGGGAAGATTTTAAATAGAATATTAGACACTATGGAGAAAGAATCACGTCAGGATCATTTACCGTTTGAATGTAACTGCAGCCTTTTGTGTTTCTAAAAACTTGTAGAAATGTTTTCGAAGCCAGGTTTGAGGCACTAAATTTCCCCGTACGACCTCAAAAATTAGGGTACAACACCTACCATGGGGCCTATGCCTCACCAATTTAATTATTTTTTGTTATAGAAATAATAATTGTAGGTTTAGATAGAACACAGTTAGTGAACACAGTTAGTGCCCTTATAGAAAACTTCAACACCTATACTAAAAAGTTCAATTCCTAAATATTAAATATTTGCACATAGAAAGAAAATTTTAGCACCTATATACAATAGTTGTATGCCTACACATAAAATGTTGGCACCTATAGATAGGGAGTTGCAATTTACAATTTTGTTTAGCACTTATGCATTTTCTTTCACTGCATAATTATTGTCTCATAGGGCCTATAGGTCAAACAACATAGCTTATTCATTTAGTGTCTGGCTTTTAAATTTTACTATATATCATTTTAATTTGAGCACCTAAAATTAAAATTTCAGCACCTGCAAGTTAAATTTCACCATCTCTAGGTACTTAAATATTACCTACAAATGTGAACTTAGAAATTTAAAATTTAAAATCTGATTTTGTTAATTATGTTTATAGATGAAAACATTTATGAATATTTAGAAGCCTGCATTTCAACTGTCAAATCATTTTGAGGAGAAAGAGATAAGAAGATTGTATAAAATCCTGAAAATGACACAATTATCCCTTGACTCTGAAAGTTTGGAGGAGAAAATAAAATCTTTAAATAGGTATTGGAATATTAAATATCTTTATCAAGCTTTTTACAATACTTCATTTATCCATGTAGATGACTCTCGTCTTTAAACATTTTCATTAAATTGTCAAATATTATTGATTTTCCTTCACTTGGCTCGCCTTTTGTTTGACTAATGTTTATGTAACGGGATTCTTAGGATCTCGAACAATCACCAAGATAATGTATAATAAAATCCAAATTCTCAAAAATGCCCACAATTTTGAACAAGTGCCACGTAGTGGCCTGCACTTGCCGTAATTAGTTATAATTATATATGTAATTTTGAATTTTAATTTTAATTTTATTATAAATATTAAATATATTTTAATTAATAGTTCTTTAATAAAAGAAAAAATATTATTGATAAATGTTAGAAGATATAAATAAAGTAAACTAGATTTAGGAAAGAATCCAAGAGAGAGTGCAGAAATGAAAAAATTTACCATATATGAAATGATGATCCAAGAACAATCACCAAGATCACCAAAATGCTCAAAGACCAAGACAAGAACACAAGAATTTTGGAAGGGGAAAAAACAAGAAAAAACCCCTTTGTAAATAATATGAATGAGGAAAGAAGCCATGAAAGAAAGAGAGCTTGAGCAAGAATCTCATTACAGTATTGTGAGAGAAAGAATGGGAATGAGAGAAGAAGAGAGAAGAAATCCCATGAGAACCAACTTGTGAGAGCCAACATTGAGAAGTGAGAGAGAATCATCTCTTAAGTAGAGATGAGTGTAGGAGTTTGCATGTAACTCCCATATCCTATGAGTGCCACATTCACATTAAGTGTGTGCCATGTGTAGAAATCCTCTTAAGGAGGAATATCTAATTTCCTTATTAAAGGAATTACATAAAAAGAGTTGTCCTCCCACTAGAGGACAAAAATACATGTAGGGATTCCAAATGAATCTCCTAATTAAAATAAACGTAAAGATTAGATATTCTAACACCCCCCTTTAATCTTTACTTGGGGTGATTACAACAAGGGGTATGAAACCCAATTTTTACAAAAATCTGCATCTTAATCTTCAATATAATAAAGAAACTGCATTGTCTCCAAGTTTTCTTGTGGTCTTCTGGAAACATGATATACAAGTAGCTTTGTTAGATCCAAGAGAAGTAGATGGGTCCTTTAAATTTGTTCAAGTGGAAGTATATGCAACATGTGGAATTAAATTGATGTCTTTAATGTGCCTTGATGGATCACCTAAAACACAGAACAAGAAAACAAGGCAACTATCCACAAGTAGAATTCAATCTCATATTCAAGTTAGTATATATTTTGAAATTTGTAACATCAAAGTATAATCTAAAGGAAATTCTCATAGAGAAATCAAAGTTAGAGATAAAGATAAATGTAATTTGTTCACCAAAATGTAATGTTGCTAACATGATATCAAGAAAGAATAAATGCTCAAAGTTTCAAAATTAAAAATATAGGTAAGAAAGAATAAACAATGCTCTCATGAAAGAAATATACTAATACACAAATGACCACAGACAAGGTTAACTAATGAAAAACTGCATCAACATTACATCAATCACATGGATATAGACAGTCCACTAATGAGTTATCTCACTGCAAGAGAATGGGCTGCAGCACCACCACTTGCATAACTCACGATCTAAGCAATAAAGAATGCAATACATTATCACATTAGTATAATTATCAAAGAAATATGAGAGAGTCAAAGAGAAATAAGTAGAATATGAGACTCAAGCACAAGATCCTGATTTCTAAGCATGTTTACCGTTGTGAACCGTAAGACATGATTATGAGAAGTAACAACATATTGCCTTCAAGAAAATGTGAAACAGTAGGGAAACCCATGAAAAATCATCCTTTCATTGAGGAACAGAATAAATAACCATCCTGTCATTGAGGAATATAAAAAATAATCATCCAATGCAACTTTCAAATGGAAAAAGTTGATAAACATCAATTGAAGTAAGTGCAACCCAGTGCAACTTACAAATGGAACAAAATGCTCTAAAAGCATAAATTGCAACTATTCATGCTCATCAATAAAACAAGTTGATCAACATCAACTGAAGTAAGTGCATCTCAGTGCAGCTTACAAAATGGAACAAAATGCTCTAAAAGCATAAATTGCAACTATTCATGCTCATCAATAAAACAAGTTGATCAACATCAACTGAGGTAAGTGCATCCCAGTGCAGCTTACAAATGGAACAAAATTCTCTAAAAGCATAAATTGCAACTATTCATGCTCATCAATAAAACAAGTAATAATACTCATGAAGGCAATAGTGTAAGATAATCTCATAATCCTAAAAAATTGGAGATAAAGAAGAGATAAATGAAGAGCAATATTAAAGATATGGATATCAGTTAGAAAACTCCATTGATGGTGAACATGAAAACTAAATAGGTAAATATTTAAACCATTTAGGATTCCTTTTAGAAGTAATGGAAATATCACTATGAGGAGTAAATTCATCATTTTCATCATCACTATGAGGAGAGAATATATCATAATTATCATGAACAAACTTATCATCATCATGAGCAAAAATTATCACTAAGAGGAGTAGATATATGCTTACTATCATCATCATCTTTTTTAATACTAGTAGGAACATAAATAGGTGTAGTAGTAGTATGGTTTAGAATAGGAGGTTAGTCCTCCATGAGTTCAATAATACCCACTTTAAATTCATCATCTTTGACCTTGGAACAATCATGCACTTCATTTTCTGTAATAACAACATCTCTTGCAATATGTACCTTGTTAGCAATAGGATCATAAACACTATAACCTTTAGTAGATACTTCATACCCAACAAAGGTAAATAAAAAACAAATTAAAATTGAGGAAAGCAGAGAATAAATAGTTAATATTAAATAAAATTACAAGGAGAAGTTTAGTTTAACTGAATGTTAAACGCGAGAATAAGCGAGAAGCTTAATATATAAGAAGAATGATTACCCATTTGTTTAAAGAACATAAACTCATTTCTTACGAATAATAAAAAAAGAAATATTTCCACACCAAATTGTTAGAACCATTTAATTTAAATTTTAGAATCAATGTAGGCATAGATTATAGTGAAGGGGAAAAAAAACTCCTTAAATTTAAATAAGATTGAAATTTTTGTTATAATATGAAATAAACCACACTTTAATTTTAACTAGAAATTTAAATACATAAACAATACTTTGCCATTGTAAAAAAAATTAAAAAAGAATAAATAAATCTACAAATTTAAAGTTTTAAAAAAATAATAAAATAATTAAATGAAACTTTATAAAAGAAAGAAAGAAAATTTTGAAAAAATGATAATAATAGACAATTTCAAAAGCTTTTTATTAACATCTCAATCTACTAATTTTTTTATTAAAATAAAAAAATTAGCATTGAAATAAAACTTGATACGTAAATAAAATTTATACATAATAACTTTCATAAATGCATTAACTCAATTTAAAATTTAAGCTTTTACGAAAGTTAGAATCTAAGTTTTAGTAACTCTTGAAATAGGATTATAGAACTTTTTGTTTATAACAATTAAAACGGTTTAAAAAGGAAAACAAATTGAAGAGAAAAGATTTGAATTACAACACAAATTGATATATTAATAAAAATATTACACGTAAAAAATTTATCAACCTGAAACTAAAGTTAGATAAAACACAAATATGCTGAAAAGAATCCCAGAACAATGAATAAGGTAAGTTAAAAAAATCTAATAAATTATATAAAATAGTCAAATTAGTTTGAACAAATTTGAAATAAACAACTATGATTCATTGATTATTAATCATTAAATTAATGAAATTAAAGATTAAATGAGTCAAATAAGAGCTCAAAAATAATGATGCGCTGCAAATGTAAATGGTGAGAATACTAATTAATTTAAACTGAAATGTAGAGAATCAAAAGGCCAAACAAAGACCAAACAAAATGTCACTGATAGCTATATTAGGCAGAAATAATACTCTTACCTAGAGTACTTCTATATTCAGAAAAGAATATTGATAGGTTTTACCAAATCTACAGCAATCCACCAATCAATCTATAATGGGAGAAAAGTTGGCAGCTGAGACCAAAGTTATTGGCCGAACAACTTCACTGAAAAAAAATAGGAGAAGCAAGATGAATTCTATGCTTGAAAGATACGGTTTTGATGGATTTATTACCATTTACATTTATATGAACTAGATGGTGAATTAAAAAACCATAATACCAATACTGCAAAACTAGTCTGCAACTTAAGAGAAGTGAAACATCCTTATAGCGCAAATCCAAGGAGGGGCAGGTATTTAAAAATATGTTGACATAATTACTTCATGGAATTGAGTGTTAGTCTCACCACTTCCTTCCAAACCATTACTACCATCCTTAGAATGGAATATATACTTTTCTAAGTTGAGATTCGGTGTTCGTGTTGGTATTGGCTAATTTGGTATCGGAATCATAGCTACGTTTGAGAAGTTAGACAAAAACAATGTTTTAAAGAGAATGATACCAGCATATGAAAGAAAAAAAAAAAAAAAAATACATGATGTGTTATACTGACACAAAATAACAAATACTTGATGCATTTAGAAGTTGTGCAATGCAGTATACTATGCTTTGAATGCTGCGCTGAATGCAAGAACCAAATCTATGAGCTAAAACCAGATTGAAGGGAAATGCAAGAATTTTTGCGTTTTCATACCCAAGGGGGAATGATCAATTTTATTTTCCTTCAATTTCATACCCAAGGGGGAATGATCACACTTAAATCTATCAAATTCTTGCTTAAAACAACATTAAAACAAATTCATCATCAAAAAACTAAAGGTATGACAGATCCTTGACTAAGTCTTAACCGTTGGATTGAAGGCTTCGATTCGCACAAGCTAGATATCTTATGTCTACTTTTCTCAGATTATTATTACGCTCCTAAAATATTTGTACTGACCTTCATTCCATCAAGTTCATAGTCGGTATTATCAATTCTCTGACGACAACCAAGTTCATAATTGGTATTGTGAAGATCTTTGTTTATGGACCTTTGTTCGATCAAGTTCAAAGTAAATTCTATTATTTTATTTTAATCAAGTGCGAGACTGAGCTCATCATACATTTTGTTCGATCAAGTGCAAAATTCTCAAACTTTCTGAAGTCCACATCAAAACTTTCTTTGAATCAATGCACTGCTAGCACATCTATTCAAAGAATTGCAAATATAACCACCCTATTTCGGTCTTCTCTGACCATAGACCCTATTTTCCCTAAGTGTGATCATACCCCTAATTATGTAAATAAAATTTTTCAATTTATTTGCATACTTCATTTAAATCCAATTTAATCTCCTAAGTGATTTAATCAGTAAATTACATTAATTGCCTTAGGCAATTAAATCAAAACAATTCAATTCAATCAAAATGAATAAAAAAAATTGCTAAAGTAATTAATTAAAGGGAATTAAATAAATCCTAAATTACATTCCCATTTGCAAAAAGGGAAATTCAAATCCTTAGCTAATGGGAGAGAAATCACTTGGATCACCTCACATGGATCACCAAAGATTCAATCTTCACCTCTCTTCCACTTTCAATCCTAACCTCTCATTCACCAAATTCCTCTATAAATATAATGAATTTTAAGCTCAATGGGCCCCTAATTTGAGATTTCAATTTGCAAACTTATGCTGCTAGTATTCCTTGAGATATTCATGCATTTTAGCTAATTTCTTCATTACATTGTTATAATCTTAAGTTTTAGAACTAAAATGAACACTTCTTGAAGCAAATAGGTTATTTTCATTTGAATCTACCATTCTAAGTTATATATGTAACTGATAAATGCATAATCTAAGGGAAAATATAGAATTATTCATACTCCTCTTAGATAGGCAGCAATAAGTCAATTTTAGTGATTGATTATCTTGTTTACTCTTCTTGTTTTCATTAATATAGTGACTTATTAAAGTGTTGTGTTGCAGACAATAGGTACAAAAATAACACACCACAAATATAGTTATCTCAATTTCAAGTTTCTCCTTGGTGTTCATTGTATGAGTTTTATATTTTCTACTCCATTACATAGAGTTATCTATGTATAGGTTCTATTTCATAATTATGTTCTAAGATCAGATTAAATACACTTTGGACATGACATTGATTCATTTCATATAATTACGTAAGGATCTTACATATAAGTGTATGACCTGAGATATTTGTTTTTATGGTTATGATTCTTTGCCAATAGGTTGTCTTCTATTTTAGTATTTGCATTGAAGGATTTCCCGATGGATAAGGCACTGATCTAGAGCTAGATTATTTTTTGTTGACACATGTCTGATACAATTTGGTTATATTCTTCATTTTAAACATTAAAACCATATTCAAGTCCCTATTATTTTTTGTTGTTGTTTTTTTTCCCATATGTTAATTGAGAGTCAATGAATGCCTAGTTAGCATTTAGAACATTTTTTATCATAGATTTGTTATTTTAATCCTAAGTTAGTAAGGAGTTGTCAAAGTTATGTCAATCTGGATTATGTGCACCCACCTTGGTATAACGGAGCCAAAAGTGTAGAGGTCACTCTTGTCCCTATAGTTGGACCAATTGTCTTGCAGAGCTTCCATAATTGGAGCTAACCACTACTAACATCAGTCTCAAGGCATACTGGTGGCTTTAAGTAGCATAAACATTTCCATACACCAACAAAATGGTGACTTTGCTGGGGATAGAGACGGAAAAATCTTGCTAAAATTTTAAAGGAGTCTTTGGTGTTTCATTGATCATATCATTTGACCCATCCGAGTAACCAACAAAATGGTGACTCTACTAGGGACATAGAAGCAAAAGTGATTGGTGTGTGTAAGTGATTTGTTTCCTTTCCTTGCTAAGTCAATCCTAGAGTCTGGTTATAGAGTCATGGTTTTCAAGGTGATATTTATCATGATTTTAAGAGTGACTCTATTTTGGTTATTTATAATTTTATATTTTCTAAAATTCCTAGTTATGAAAATAATACAAATACTATCTCACATGTGGTGAGTAGCGACTCCGAGTTCTCTGATTTTCACTAGTGTGCATGTTTGAAGAAAGATTACAAAGAAGAGGTGGACTTGTAGTGATAAAGGGAGAAGATGTTTGGATTCCTATGACTATAAGAATAGTCAAGAGAGGCATCATATGAGACCCTAAATAGGTTGTGTTGTAAGTTGGCAGATTTAAAAAATGATAGAGTTGGGAAATGCTACTCATTTGTGTTACAAAAATTCTTCTGCAACGAGGTGGTGACTCTACAAAGTGTTGAGGATGATTTGGAGGTGACTTCAGGTCTACAAGTTTGCAGAAACTTCATCACATCCAGGTATTTCATTTTCATTAAATGATCTTTATCCTATGAAGATATGTTCTTAAATTTTTCCCTATTAAGTGGTCAGCACTAGTTGAAAGGGAAGAGAGAGGCATTTTGTAATTATCCTTCCTACTAATATTTCATAAGTGTATAAGAATACATTGTAATAGGCTATTAATTTCAATGGTTTGTTAGGTTGGCCACATCGTATTCCATCAGAAGTCAGAGACCACTTTCCTAGGTTTAGTTGTTTAAAAGGGGAATCAACTGAGAAACATCTAGATAGTTTGAGTATTTTGATAAATGATTATGAGGTGGATCTTGAGGACATTATTAAGAATTTTTTTGCACAATATTTAATAGATGGTGCAGGACATTGGTTTTCATTCTTGCTGCCTCAATCTATCAACTCCTGGGAGGAATTGCAAATAGGAATCATTGAACAATTTAGAGAACATGTGAATGAGTATGACTTGATCACTAATCTTTTTAAGGTGCATATTGGAGATGATGAGATTGTGCCAATAATTAATCTAACATTTAGTAGAACATTGAAAAGAATCCCCGAGAAATGTAGACCCCATGATGGCTTTTTGTTTTTTATCTAAGTATATTTGGAAAAAATATGGGCTACTTGTTGAGATTTAAGGAGCCTTAGACTTTGTATCAAGATTTTATGGCAACACTAGATATTGACAATAATCTAAAGTATGCATTTGTCTCGAGGCATTTTGCAAATGTGGTGTATGTGTTCCAAGACTTGCTTGCACATTTATTAAGAGACCTAGCTTGTCTCTATTAGGATCCTAATCTTCTCTAGGATCTCCCCAAGCCTTATATGATTAACTAAGGCCTTTTTTAGCTCCTCCCCAAGATCCCAACCCTTTGTGCTTCACCTTGAAAGACTAACACCATGCATACTCTTCACTTCTTCTCCTACACTTAGAAGGATCTAAGTCCCAAGTCCACACTAGGATAAAATTTCATTGTAGGGATGTTAAACATGTTGTAAACCTTCCATATGTTTCCATTTGACTCTATTTTGAAGTATCTTCTAGCCCTTTTCAGTCAAGTTCAAGTTTTAGACCCTAAGAAGCCTAATTAGGCCTAATTCTTTATAACCTTTTGCAGAGACCTTTTCCCAATTATTTCCAAAACTTTCCAAAGAAATTGAAAAACTAAATCCACATTTGAATACCCTTTTTGATTTCATAAAATATTTTAAAATTTTTAGACTCCTAGACCCTCCGTACATAAGGTTCCTATTATCTAGGTCTAATAGGGCTAAAAGGCCTAATTAGTAGGACCTCACTGATTTCTTGCTCAAAGCTTGACAAAATGGATTGGTGAGTTCAAAAAAATCTCAACATTGCATGATGGGATCATATAAAATTTATTATTTTACTTTTCTCATACTTTACTTTCCTTCCCCGCATGAAATGCTCAATTCTTCACTTCCAAACCTCTAACCAGGCACTGTCAATTCGCCTAGGGCTTGGTACTAAATATAGAAAATTGACTCCTCAAGAATCCTAAGAATAAATATGTATAGACCAATGACTCACCTAACACATCCACCTAGCCTTAGGAAGATCCCATGGTTAGATTTCATGCGAGAGCCATGAAATGACAAACTGGTCAGGATAGGACCAGTGAACTCTCTAAACTGAAACCAATTTATTTAAGACCTTAGACTAACTCAAATCAAATTTATTAATGAATGGAAAAGGCTTAGATATATATTATGAACACACAAAAATAACTATTTCAAATCATTCAATCCATATGATAGCACTGTCACACCAAAAATCTGAGGTTCTTCACAAAATCAGAGTTGCAGAGCTATATTCACTAACTAAAACTTGTTACAATGAATCCTGTTTTCTAGATATGAGCATCCTCTTACATTAGATTCCATCTTCCATGTTTTTAGGGCCTTTTGTTTGATGTCCCACTCCTATCTTCTATGGGGATCCTAAGTAACTGAGTTACATGCAACATTTGCAATAATTGCAAATGTTATCATGACAACTTTGTAACAACTTTTGGCATCTTTTTCATTATGCCAAATTCCTAATTCCTAGGACCTCTAACCTCTATATTTAAATGAAACAACTTCATTAAAGGCCTCCAAGAATCTCTATTACATAATTTATGTGTTTAAGAGACATTCATATCTTAAATCCACCACTAAGCTTCTAAGACTAAGAAAATTTAAAAAACTACTAACAATGACTATTTGTGGTGACCTTAGTCCTAATGACTAACTCACCTAGTCCACAACACAATGACCTTATAAGGTCTAAAATAAAAACACTACCCTAACTTGGCCAATGTCAGGTACAAGCCAAAAAATTAACATTATAGAGGTTAGCCGAGGTGTGCTCCTGCACCATCCTCCCATAGACAAAAACTTCAATCTACCTTTGGATTGAGTAAGGTAGGATAACCTCCCATCTTCTTGAGGTCAGATTCTTTGATCCATACTACATCAGCATTAGTTTGACCATTTCTCTTGATCAAATATTCCTTGTATTCCTTGGTTCTATTCTTCTTGTAGACTCGGGTATCCAGTATACAATCAGTTGTCTTGACTGTTGTAGAGGGAAGTTTGAGTTCTTCTACATCTTGGATGACTTCTCTAAGACTGTGATCCATATCAGGTGGTGTTCCTTTATAATAAACTAGGTCTACACCACTGAAAATAGGGGACAATCCACTATCCTCTGACAGCTCCACTCTATAGGAATTATTCCCATACTTTGCTAAGATAGGATAGGGGCATATCCTCATCTTCTGCAACTTTTTTAGGACTCCTTTTTGAAGTCTATACTTATTTAGATGCACCATTACTAAGTCTCCCACATTGAACTAAATTTCTCTTCTACTCTCATCAACCTTATTCTTATGCTTCATGGTGTTCTCTTTCAAAGTCTTCCTGACTGTATCATGTATCTCCTGCATTGCATAAGCAAAATCATCAGCATATCCACTTGCCTTCACTCCATACTTTAAGTCTCTTATCTCATATAATCCTCTAGGATGTAGACCATATACTATCTCAAAGGGACTCTTCCATGTTGACCTATTTATAGTGTCATTATAAGCATACTCAGCCTGTCCAATCAATTGATCCCATTGTTGACCATATTCCTTGGTTAATCATCTTAATATATTTCTAAGGTTTCTACTTACCACTTTGGTCTGACCATTAGTTTTGGGATGGTATGCATACCCAAAGGATAAATTAGTTCCCAACCTTTGCCAAAGAGTCTTCCAAAAATGACTCATAAATTTGGTATCTCTATCTGACATAATGCTCATAGGTAACCCATGGATTCTTACTATCTCTTTGAAGAAGAGAGAGGCTATTTGGTTGGAATCATTAGTTGTCTTACATGGCACAAAGTGAGCCATTTTACTAAATCTATCCACAAATACATAAACACTATCCATGCCTTGTCTTGTCTTGGGTAATCCAACTACAAAATCCATGCTCAAGCATTCCCATGGCCTAGTGGGAATAGGTAGTGGCTGATATAGGCCTGCATTTGAAGAAGTACCTTTGGCCTTTTGACATAAAATTCAACTTTCCACATATCTCCTAACATCAAGGTTCATTCTTGGCCAATAATAGAACCTTTGAACAATTTTTGGTGTCTTAGTGATCCCAAAATGACCACTTTATGCACCATTGTGCTTCTCCTGAATCAAATTCTCTCTAATAAACCCTCTAGGGACACATAACTAATTTCCCTTAAATAAGAGATTACTTTTCAAAGTGTATTCAACATTTTTTCTATGAAAATGATTCTTGTATTCAACACATACCTTGTAAATGTCTGCAAAGTCTTCATCATCAGCATATAGATCCTTGAAGTGATCTATTCCCATTCTCTTCAATTGAATCTCTTGGATGGTAAGAGCTCTTCTACTGAAGGAATCTACCACCTTGTTGAGTAATCCTTTCTTGTGCTTGATATTAAATGTGTATTCTTGAAGGTATTCAACCCACTTTGTGTGATTGTGACTCAACTTCTCTTGAGAGGTCAAGAAACTTAAAGCTTCATTATATGAATAGACTATGAACTCCTTGGGGAGAAAAGAGTGCCTCCATTTCCTTAAAGCCTGAACTAATGCATACATTTCAAGGTCATAAGAAGAATAATTCTTCTTAGCTTCACTCAACTTCTCTGAATGAAATGCCACTAGTCTACCCTCTTAACTTAGAATAGCTCCAATAGCTACATTGCTTGCATCACATTAAATAGTGAATAACTTCTCAAAGCATGGAAAGACTAAAATAGGTTGAGTAGCAATATTTTCCTTTAACAACTCAAAACTCTTGGTGGCTTTCTCATTCCATACAAACTTAGTATTCATACCTCCTTTGATTGTGTCCAACATAGGAGCACAAATAGCACTAAACTTCATTATAAAATTCCTATAATATTGAGTAAGGCCATGAAAACTTCTTACCTCCATTGTTGTCCTTGGAGTATGCCAATTTATGATAGTTTCCACTTTTCTCTTATCCATTTTTAGATTGCCATGAGAGAGGAAAAATCCAAGGTACACCAGCTTTGTTTTGATGAACTCACACTTATCCAAGTTGATCATTAGCTTCTCATCATCAACTTCTCCAAGACAGTGTCAAGGTGTTGGATATGCTCACCTATTGTCTTACTATAAATTAGTATATCATCAAGATATACCACTACAAATTTTCCAATGTATTATTTGAGGACTTCATTAATGAGCCTCATGAATGTGGAGGGGACATTAGACAGTCCAAATGGCATGACAAGCCATTCATACAAACGTTCATTGGTTTTGACGGTTTTCATCCACTCATCTCCTTCATGAATTTTTATTTGGTGATAGCCACTTTTCAATTATATCTTGCTAAAGTACTTACCCTCATCTAGACTATCCATTAGGTCTTCAATCCTATGGATAGGGAACCTATACCTAATGGTTATCCTATTTATGGCCCTTGAATCAGTGCAAAGCCTCAAAGTTCCTCCTTTCTTAGGTGCTAGTATAGTGGGTACATCACATGGTCTAATGCTCTTCTTAATAAGACCTTGGTTTAGGAGTTCTTCTATTTGTCTAGCAATCTCCTCATTTTGTTCACGGGTCATCTTGTAGGCTTCTTTATTGGGTAGGGTAGATCCTGGTATAAGTTTTATCCTATGACTTATGGCTCTTATAGGGGACAATGTTGATAGTTGTCCATCACTTACTATACCTTCATAAGTATACAGCATGCTTTGTTTCTACTTAGGTAATTCAAGCTTCTTTTCTACCTTGCCTTCATTTTATTCTCTTGGCCTTAGCACCAATACAAAGCCAACTCCTTCTCCTTCCTCCATGGCTTCTAAGAACTATTTTTCATTGACCATAAGCACATTAGGACTTGATGTCTTTACTTCTACATCCTCTAATAGTGACTAAATTTTAAAAGTCACTTTGTCCTTCTTAAAATTATAGGAGTTCTTCACCCTATCATGGATATCTTGGTGGTCAAATTTCCATGGCTTTTCTAGGATAAAGTGACATACATCCATAGGAAACACATCACATAGGACCTTGTGTTTATATCTCCCTATAGAGAACTCCACCCAAGCCTGCTCATTTACTAAGACATGATGTCACTTATTGAGACATGTGACCTTGTAAGGATGGGTGTGGGGTATCCTTGTCATGCTTAGCTTGCTAACTTCTTCCTCTGACACAATGTTTTCAGTAGACCCTGAGTCAATGATGACTCTACACACTTTTCCCATCACCTTGTATTTGATTCTAAATAGGGACCTTCTTTGGCTTGGTTCTTCTTGAACCAGCTCCTTGATCAATGTTCCCCTCATCATGAGGTTATCACCTTCTTCTAAACTTAATGGTACCTCATGGTGTGTCTCTGCTGCATTTGTCTCCTCATGAACTAGATTAGTCCTCTTGTTACCTCCTTGTGAAGTACTACCTTTCTCTAGACACCTATAGGCAGGGTGCCTCATTTGATTTCAATGATAACATTTCATATTGGAAAAGTAATTTCCTCTTCCTTTTCCACCACTTCTTCCTCTAAAATTAGAGTTCCTTCCTCTACCACCTCTACTAGAGCTTCCCTCTTTCACCTCAATGTATTTGACTTCTCCTTGAGTCCTTGATTATGAACTCCTTCCACCATAGCCACCTCTTGGTCCTCTACTATCCCTTCCTCTACCTCTTCCTTTGGAGGTTTGTTCTTGTTTTCTTTTTCCTTTCTCCTCTATTTTCAAGGCCATTTGATAGAATTGACAGATAGTTTTGAAGTTCAAAAGACTCATGTCTTCTTGAATAGACCACTTGAGTACATTCAAATACCTTGCTAGTCTAGCGCTTTCATCTTCAACCACTTGTGATCTTAAACATAGCTTTTTGAGCTCTTCGGTGTAGGCTTGCACATCCAAGTATTTTTGTCTAATATTATGCCTCCTTCTATGCAATTGAACTACATAATTATCTAGAAAGTAAGTCTGCTTTATCTTACCCACCATGCCTTTCCATGTGACTATAGGATTCCTTCCTTCTTTTTCTCTTTCAACTTGAACAAATTTCCACCATGTGAGGGCTGAACCTCTCAACCTATATTTGGACACCTTCACTTTTTAGCCCTCTGTTATACCATCACATTCAAAATGGTTTTCTATAATTTCAATCCAATCCACAACTGAATCTAGATCTATTTGTCCACTAATGAGTGGTACACCCTCCAAAGCTTTGCTAGTTAAGGCCTTTAGTTCCTTCAAGAAGGGTTCTTCAGCAATAATAGGGTTAGGTGTTTGAGCTTCCTCTTAAAATTTAAATCCCTTTTCTATTTCTTCTTCTTCTTCCTTTTGATCTATTTTATCCTTCATTTTATCAGCTTTGTCTTGGAATTCACCCAAGAGTTACTCCATTTGAGACAATCTTTCCCTTAGCAATCTCTTATCCTCTTCTTATTCCTCCACCTTTTTGGCTAACTCAACGTTAGTCACCATGGTTTTATCCTCCACTGATCCCACTGGTGTATTCTCTCCTACTAATTAAGTACGTTGAAACATCCACCACAAGCCCTATCTAATAAAGCTCTATTACCAATATGGTGTATGTGTTCCAAGGCTTGCTTGTACATCTATCAATAGACCTAGCTTGTCTCTATTAGCATCATAATATTCTCTAGGATCTCCCAAAGGCTTATATGATTAACTAATGCCTTCTTTAGCTCCTCCCCAAGAGCCCAACCCTTTGTGCTTCACCTTGAAAGGCTAACACCACGTAGACTCTTCACTTCTTCTCCTACACTTAGAAGGATCTAAGTGTCAACTCCACACTAGGATTCAATTTCATTGCAGGGATGTTAAACATGTTGGAAAACTTCCATATGTTTCCATTTGACTCCATTTTGAAGGGTCTTCTGGCCCTTTTCAGTCAAGTTCAAGTTTTAGACCCTAAGAAGCCTAATTAGGCCTAATTCCTTGTAGCCTTTTGCAGAGATCTTTCCTAAATTCTTTCCAAAAATTTCCAAAGAACTTGAAAAAATAAATCCACATTCGAATACCCTTTTTAATTTCATAAAATATTTTGAAATTTTTAGACTTCTAGACCCTTCATACAAAGGGTTCCTATTATCTAGGTCTAATAAGGCTAAAAGGCCTAATTAGTAGGAACTCATTGATTTCTTTCTCAAAACTTGACCAAATGGATTGGTGAGTTCACAAATATCTCAAGAGTTCATGATGGGATCATATCACACCTAGTACTACACTTTTCCTATACTGCACTTTCCTCCCCCGCATGAAATGCTCAATTCTTCGCTTCTAAACCTCTAACCAAGCACTACCATCTCGCCTAGGGCTTGGTACTAACAATAGCAACTCAACTCCTTAAGAATCCTAACACTACATATCTATAGACGAATGAATCCTCTAACACATCCACCTATCCTTAGGAAGATCCCATGGTTATATTTCATGGGGGAGCCATGAAATGACAAACTGGTCAGGACAGGACCAATGAATTCTCTAAACTGAAAACAATTTATTTAAGACCTTAGACTAACTCAAATCAACTTTCTCACTGAATGGAAAAGGCTTAGATCTATCTTATGAATACAAACCAATAACTAATTCAAATAATTCAATCCATATGATAGCACTGTCACACCAAAAATATTGGGTTCTTCACAAAATCAGAGTTGCAGAGCTATATTCACTAACTAAAACTTGTTACAATAAATCCTCTTTTATAGATTCAAGCCTCCTCTTACATTAGATGCCTTCTTCCATGTTTTTAGGTCCTTTTGATTGATCTCCCACTCCTATCTTCTAGGGGGTTCCTAAGTAACTGAGTTGCATGCAACATTTGCAATAATTGCAAATGTTGTGATGACAACTTTGTAACAACTTTTGGCATCTTTGTCATTATGCCAACTTCCCAATTCCTAGGACCTCCAACCTCAATATTTCAAGGAACCAACTTCATTAATGGCCTCCAATCATCTCTATTACATCATTTATGTTTTTAAGACACATTCATAGCTCAAATCCACCACTAAGCTTCTATGACTAAGAAAATTTAAAAAGATACTAACAATGACTATTTGTGGTGACCTTAGTCCTAATGACTAACTCACCTAGTCCATAATGAAATGACCTTCTAGGGTCTAAAATAAACACACTACCATGACTTGGCCAATGTCAGGTACAAGCCAAAACATTAACACTATGGAGGTTAGCCTAGGTGTGCTCCTGCACCAAAAAGCAGTTGATAGGGATCATTGTCATAAGATAGAAGAAGCAGTTGATAGATGTGAATCAAGAAATGATAGTCATTGTCAAGATATTTCTAACTCTACTAATCCTCCTAACCATGTTGTATATTTTGTGCCAAGAAAAAGGGTGAATGAGGAGTGTCTTCGGCAAGTAGTGATTACCCCTCACATTGAGGATGACATGGTTAAGAAATATTTTTATAATGTGGCTGCCCCACACACACACACACACACACACAGATATATATATATATATAGATAGATAGATAGATAGATAGATAGATAGATAGATAGATAGATAGATAGATAGATAGATAGATAGATAGATAGATAGATAGATAGATAGGCTACACACACAATAAAATGGCAACTAGTCTTTCTAGTCATAAGGCTGCAGAGAAGAATTATTTGTAGTTAGGGTTGGAAAATGAAGAGGAGGCGGGTTATTCTTCAGATGATGATTGTGAAGCCTCAAGTGATGAAGCTTCATAAGACTTTGCTGATACTGAGAGTGAGGATGAAGACTGCATATCATGGCTAGATGATGATGATGTTTCTTACACCGTATCTTTGTCACATGAGGATACTCAAGAAGATATGTGCCAAGAATTGGTTGAGGAAGAAACTCCATGGTGTCATAATGGTCCTAATTTGTTTGAGGACAAGATGATGGTTAGTATGCAGCCTTGTGAAAAAGGTGAGACTTTGTCATCTCTTGGATTTTTTTGTAAGGATGACAATTCATTGGAAACTTTGATGAATTTCATAGGCATGTTGGAAAAAGGATTATCATACAAGAATTTTGCACTAAGGAGAAATAAAATGAAACCTTGTGGTAGTATCGATCAGTCATCTTGTTTTTTTTCCTCATGTGATTTTCCATGTGAGCAATAGTTGAGGGATCATGCATTTGATGGATATGACACTAATGTGCAAAGTTTTGATGAGACTTATTTTGTCTCATCTGAATCAGTATCTTGAGTTGACTTTGATGAGGAAGAAAGGAGAGATAGTGAAATGGAGCCTTCATGTAGTGATGATGAGTTCTCCTTTTGTTCAGACTCTGATATTTCTCCCTTTAAATAAGGTGAGTGTGGCATGGATGTGGTTTGTCACATTATTATGATTTCTAATGTTATATTTGATATGGATATTATTTTGGACCATCAAATCCATTGTCATAATGACTTTGGTAGAGATTTCCATGTGGTTTCTAATCCTGTATTTAAGGATTGTGTTGAGGAACCAAATAGTTTGAATGGTACTAGTTATATGGCAAAATATGAGTGCTTCTCTTTTTCAACTGGATGATTTTGCAGGATATGGTTATGGATCAAAAGATGATAAACATTACGTTATTTATGGTTTTCCCTTACCTCGTAAATGCAATATACATATACCACATCAATTGCCTTTCCAATTTTTTCCTAATATTATTCTAAGTTTCAATGGTTAGTATGTTGATACTATTTTCTATAGTATTGAGCTAATGGGATATTTTTGGAGATCTGATTAGGCAGATGGAAGAGGAATTTTTTTCTTACTTCTAGTACAAGGGGTGAATAAGTTTGTTTTTTACAGAGGCAAGTGAAATCTGAGATTTTGGTGATGGTGTCAGACCATCAGAACTAGTTTGATCCTCTTCAAACCAAAAAATAAATTATAGAGGTGTTGTTTCTGCTGGTTGGAGTAGGTTCCCCTTTCTATTATTCTTACTTTTCTTGGTTAGGTTTCTTTCTGGTTGGTGGTCTGCTTCTTCACAGAGGTTTCTGAAACCTTTCTATGCCTGCAAGAGGCATCCATCCCCAGATGGAGCCACAGTTAGACCCATTCAAAAACTTTTGTGGCTCCATACCTTCTCCTCTTGTCTCTGCAAATTTTATTAGTCTCAAGCTTAAAGCCATAGGTCTTTTTTGGAAAATCTTTCTTAAACCCTAAACTCTCTTGGTTGTGTTATAAAATGAAGTTATTTTTTATGTAACTTAAGCACTTAAGTCATATCTTTAGGTTATCATCGGGTAGGGCCATTCTTATGTTTATCTAATAGACTTAACGATTTGATTATTTTATCCTACGTCTAAATTTCCCATGGGCCTTTTAAATATTACATCTTGTGTCATTAAACTTAATATTGAGCCAACGATTGGGGTATATGCAAGATCATGGGGGGCCAAACTATGCCCTTAAGTGGCAATGAAAAATCAGCAAAATCAGGGTTAGTCAACTTGACGTGAAAATTTGAACTAGCTATCAACTTAATATCAAAAAGTTGTAAGAATAGAATATGTAGGAAATTGAATGTAGTTTCTAAAATACTAGGCCTTTTCTGAAAAAAATTTAATATAATTGGTGAAAAGTATAGATTTCAATGCACTAGTACAAACATTTCAGGAAAAAAATAAGAAGTAGGTGTATGTCTGAACACCTTAATCATAATCAAATGATAATATTTTTTTGTAAGATTTTATATATAAGTAGTAGACTCCTTCTTGGATGTGACGCATATTTTTGTGTAATTTTTTGCTAAAACAAAATTAGTTATGAATTATCTGCTACAACATTTTTAGAATAAAAAAACTCGTGTGTCTAACTACCTTAACTCATTGAAAACTTTACCAAATTCAAAAAAATAAATTTTTTTCTTATAGTAGGCGAAGCATAGAATGTGACACATTTTTTCAGTTTTCAAAAATGTTATACCATCTGAAAGTTATAGCCATTTTTAAATCAGTATATAAATCAACACTTTAGAGGTAACTCAATTGGAAAATAACTAATAATTACTTACAGAATTCAAAATTTGACAGCAATTATATCGATAGAAAGCTGATAATCTCCTTAAGATACCCTTTTCGTTTCATCAAATTCAGGTAAAAAAAAAGTCGTCAGCTACATGGTCAAAGTATGGAACTCAGAGAAACAAGGGAAAAAAATGTTTTTGAGACATTTGAAGAGTTGACCAGGTAGGTATGGTGCACAAATCAATACCGAGCCTAATCGGGTACCTGATAAAGTTGGTAGAATTTTGAACTTTTAATTTTCCCTCCCCTTTCTCCCTCTTTCCCTCCTCTTTCTCCATACTTCATATGATATTGTATATATTTGATAATATATAATATCTATTATCTATTGAATTATATATTAAATATTAAATATTGAATATTATATATTAAATACTATATTTTGAATTATATATTAAATACTATATATTGAATATTATATATTAAATATTATATATTGAATATTATATATTAAATATTATCTATTAAATATCATATATTGAATTATATATATTAAATATTATATATTGAATTATATATTAGATTATATATTATATATATATTAAATATTATATTAGATTATATATTATATATTAAATATTATATAATATATATTAATATTAAATATTACATTATATATCATAT
>MU223335.1:2049809-2076254 GCA_018584345.1 Thuja plicata | reverse complement strand
GGCAGTCATGGCTACCAACAATTGTTTTTCCTGCAATCCTCAAAACACACCACTCTGCGATGGAAAATTCAGAGGGTATTGTGGAGGAGGAACAAATTCTTCTGCCCATGGTATTGTGGAGGAGGAAAAAATTCTTCTGCCCATGGATTAAAACTAGCAGTCATGGCTACCAACAATTGTTCTGCCTACAATCCTCAAAACACACCACTCTGCGATGGAAAATTCAGAGGGTATTGTGGAGGAGGAACAAATTCTTCTGCCCATGGATTCAAATTGGTAGTCATGGCTACCAACAATTGTTTTTCTTGTAATCCTCAAAACACACCACTCTGTGATGGAAAATTTAGAGGGTATTGTGGAGGAGGAACAAATTCTTCTGCCCATGGATTCAAACTAGCAGTCATGGCTACCAACAATTGTTTTTCCTACAATCCTCAAAACACACCACTCTGCGATGGAAAATTTAGAGGGTATTGTTGAGGAGGAACAAATTCTTCTACCCATGGTATTGTGGAGGAGGAACAAATTCTTCTTCCCATGGATTCAAACTGGCAGTCATGGCTACCAATAATTATTTTGCCTGCAATCCTCAAATACACCACTCTGCGATGGAAAATTCAGAGGGTATTGTGGAGGAACAAATTCTTCTACCCATGGATTCAAATTGGCAGTCATGGCTACCAACAATTGTTTTTCCTACAATCCTCAAAACACACCACTCTACGATGACAAATTCAAAGGGTATTGTGGAGGAGGAACAAATTCTTCTTCCCATGGATTCAAACTGACAGTCATGGCTACCAACAATTGTTTTTCCTGTAATCCTCAAAACACACCACTCTGCGATGGAAAATTCAAAGGGTATTGTGGAGAAGGAACAAATTCTTCTGCCCATGGATTCAAACTGGCAGTCAAGGCTACCAACAATTGTTTTGCCTGCAATCCTCGAAACAAACCACTCTGCGATGAAAAATTCGTATTGGAAAAAAAATAAAAGAATGAAGAAACTAATTCTGAAAGCTTTGGCAGAAACAAAAGGGTTCCAAGTGCCCTGCTTGGAAGTGCTGCTGTTTTCTTGGCAAGTCTTGAAAAAATAATGTTTCATCGAATGTTTAATTTAATTAATTTTATTGAGACATGTTGTACAATGAAAGAAAGATTAAAAATATATCATTTTATTATCTAAATAATTAGTAATGAAAAAACATAGTTAAACTTAGGGTTTTAATGTTTTCACAATGAAAATGCTGAATGCAGCTGCGGGCAGCAGAAATGAGGAAAATAACTTGCAGGTTTTGATTTATGCCGCAGGTTTTGGGTACCCAATAATATCGGGTACCTGATTAGGCTTGTCCTTTGGTGTCAGGTTTGCCCAGGTATACTGACACCTAGGCCTACTAAAAAGTCAACAGGCGCTTTCATGCGCTTTTGGACGAGTGAAAAATGGATTTTTTTCACATCGCCACTTTTTGGCCCTCCATGATCTTGCACATACCCATTGACTTAATGACTCAAAGAGAAGATGTAGTCAATCTACCCATTAAGCCATTAAGCCTGACCACCACGTGTATTTGGTGGCTCCAACATTTTTTAAAGGCTATGATTAAAGTAATGAGAAGTTAAAGTTAATTTAACGATTGGCTTAATGACTTAAAGCGTAGATGAAGTAGATCTATCAATCATGCCATCAAGCCATCGTAACATCTATCCTCCACATGATGTCATGGGTCTCAGGTAAAGAAAGGCAGTAAATCCATAGCAGTTTTGAGAAGATTTGACAATTGGATTAATGAATTAAAGTTGAGATGAATGATTTCTATCAATTAATCTGTTAAGCCTGTAGAATACATGTCCAAGTGGGTCCGGCTAAGGTCAAAAGGGAAGATTTAAAGGGAAATAAGTTGTAGAAGATCTAACAGTCATCTTAAAGGCTTGGTGATGAGATGTGCATGATCTAACCTTTAATCCATTAAGCCTAAATGACACGTGGCACATGATGGGCCCAACACAACAGTGAAGAAGAGATTAAAGTGATGCAACTAGAATTTGATCTGACGCTTAGCTTAAAGGATTGAAGGAGAGATGTGGTAGATCTAGTGTTTAAGTCATGATGACATACCACCATGTGTATTTCTATTGTCAGAGACACCTAAGGATTTTTCTCCCATATTGGTTATGCTAAGGAATGTCTTCATGTTTTTATAACTGAGCACTCAAATGTTAAGTGCTAAAAGGCATGCGCCTTTTGATAGATAGCTCAGTGGATGAGAGGTGACATGGGCCATTAGCAAGTGGATAGGAAGGAGTAGTTTTGTGGTGACATGATCTGAGGATACCTAGTGGTGTGTTGTCATGTCACATGGAAATGTTAAGGAGGAAGATCGATGGTGGTCACGTACTCACAAGGTAGAAAAGAATATTTGGCCAAGGGTCATGAGTGAGAAAGGATTTGACAGGTGGCAGATGGTCACAAGGTCACATAGTTCAGAGGAGGTTGGTAGTCTAGTGTGCGAGTGTGTGACTAGTAGTTACTGCACAGTCGCCATAGTCAAGAATGATAGCAAGAGGAGCTAGATTGTGCACGACTAACCTTTGGCGGTTAGTGTTGTGCACTCGCGACATTTATTGATGGTTAAGAAGATGTGTTGCAAGTGTGTGACTAAAGATTAAAGGAATGTTCAGAACTAGTAACATGGCACCACTTGGCTATCTTAGGATACACAAATAATATTTTGACTATTTCTTTTTCTCCGATCCTGGGTAACTTAAGATGAAGATTAACGGTCATATTTTAAAGTTAATCTAAAGATATGTCCTGATCATTGATACCAAATATCATGCTACCCATGACCATTGCAAGACAAATTTGAATATTTAAATACTTTCTCTCACGATTTCAGACTGCTATTATTTTCTAGGAGAAAAAGGTGGTAAGTAAATTGATCTAGTCTCATGGGTCATATCTACAAGTTGTATGATGACGTTAAAGTGTAGATTTGTAGAATTTAGGGGCATTAATAAGAAGAAATGATGAGTGAGATTTTCAGATAGAATTAGCATTCTTGGATAACCTCAGATTGGTTTTTTTTCCTTTCTTACATAATAATGTAGTTTTTGTTCTGCATTAAATTAGGTATTGGCGGCTTTTTGATAATGCTTGTTTAGTTAGAAGCATGGGGGATATTTTGGTGTGATGGTCCTAGACAGTCAGTTATGTTTCAAATTAGATATTTTTGTGATCTTTTGAAGAAAGATCAGTCAACGGAAAGAAGATATTTGACAAATCAGAGTGGTCAAGAAGGACATAGTGTCAAATAGACTCAACTTTAGATCTGGGTTTCTTCTATATATCCTCTTCTTTTCTATGTTGTAAGGGTTCTAGAATTTTTGGATTCTAAGTGTGAATCCATGATTTTAGTTCTAGGGATATAGCGAATACATGTTAGAATTTAATTCATGATATAATATATAGTTCTTTGATCTTTTGCAAGTTATTGAATGGTGTAATCATTTGGTAATATTGTTCCATATTTTTGACTCATTATACCTAATATAGTTATCTCAATTTCAATTTTCTCCTTGGTGTTCATTGTATGAGTTTTATATTTTGTAATCCATTACATAGAGTTATCTGGGTATATTTTCTATTTCAGAGTTCTGTTCTAAGATCAGATAAAATACACTTTAGACATGACATAGATTCATTTCATGTAATTACATAAGGGTCTTATAAGTAAGTTTATGGTCTGTTATATTTGTGTTTATGGTTATGAGTCTTTTCCAATAAGTTGTCTTCTATTTCAGTATTTCCATTGAACGATTGCCCAATGGATAAGGCACTGATGAAAATCTAGTATACTCTTTGTTGATGCATGTCTGATAGAGTTTGGTTATGTTCTACCTTTTAAACATCAAAACCATATATTCAAGATCCTATTGTTTGTGGTTTCTTTTTATTGTCCCATATGGTAATTGAGAGTCAATGAGTGTTTGGTTAGCATTTAGCACTTTCTTATCATAGATCTATTGTTTAAATCCAGAGTTAGTAAGGAGTTGTCAAAGTTATATCAATCTGACTTAGGTGCACCTACCTTTGTTTAACAATGCCAAAAGTGTAGAGGGTAGTCTTGTCCCTATAGTTGGTCCAGTTTTCTTGCAAATCTTCCATACTTGGAGCTAGTGACTCCTAACATTAGTCTCAAGGCATACTAGTGGCTTTCAGTAGCATCAACATTTTCAAACACCAGCAAATTGAAGCCAACTAATTGACTTAGTTTTTTTCACTATGTTACTTGATATTGTGTAAGGGAATATTGAGTTCCAGTATGTTTATGGAGTTTCTATTCTAATAAAATACTATGTCATGTATTGTGATGTTAAATTTTCCATCATGACTTCTTATGTGAAAAATTGAGTTGATTATGTTTGATTGAACTTGAAACCTAGATAATTGCTAATAGAGTCAGTGAAAGACTATAAGTGATTTGAATGTTATCTCAAATCAGTAGAGTATTTGATGAGGTGGTAATAGGATATGATTGTGAACAATTTCAAGGTAATATGTTTGTGAGCAAGAATCGTAATGTTGACCAGTGCAACTAGTTTAATTAATAGGAAGTTGTGTTGACGGAATGAATAGGTAAACAAGACAAAGTTCTTGAACAAGATATGAAGATTTATAAATCGGTGAAGGAATTAGATGCAAAAATAGGATTGGTGATAAAAAATTTTAAGTGTTAAGTTAGTTTCATGATTTGTGTGACTTAATTGACATCACATTGATTGAGGTATGCATTTGAGCTGTATTCTTCAAGAAGTTTCTTTAGGTCAAATGAGTTTTTGAAAATGGCTCAACTACTAAGGTAAAATCCATGTGTAAGCCGATGCGGTCAGAGAAATTTTTCATGAGCGACTACATAAATTGTATCTTACCTAAGATGATCTAGATCATTCATATCTCATATCTAGGTTTTGTTTTAAGTCAATGAAAATAATTCTATATAGTGAAATGTCGAAGAAGAAGAAAAATAGTTGATTGCAAATTGCAGAAGGATTTGATTATAGAGAAAGTAAAGGAATGAAGTGTGATCAAGCCATCAAAGTGTAGAGAGTATGAAGATAAATATCATAGCTTAAAAGGATCTGATTATACAAAGGTAGTGTAATTTTCATAGATGACATTATAAGTTGCTTTCTAAACATTATAATAGTTAAATCCCTTAACAGGGTGGATCCTAACATATATTTATTATAAATCCTCTAAAAAGGTGACACATTATCTTGTGTTCTAATTTCTTTAACAAGGATTATACTAATAGGGAAAATATTCTAATATATCTAAAGGCAAATCCCTTAACTGTGTAACACCTAACATTGTTTTATAAACCTTTAATAGGGTAAGCTCCAAACAAGGCATTTTCCAAAAGAGTACAAATTTTGTGGGTATCATCTCACACCATGTTTTTTCCCATTTTGATTTCCATGAGATAAATATGGTGTTTAAATTGTGTGGTTGATTAAATTTATGCATTGACAGGTTTACTTATGTTAGTTGATATTTAATGTTTTGGTACATAGAGTTAAAAGAAATTAATTTAGGTGAATTTATGGATTACTGATTCACATGTCCCCTATTAGTAATGAAACCTATATTAAAAAAGTAAACTTGTTAGATTCAATTGGATCTATCGAACCAAATTTTATGAATATGGGTCAGTTGATAAGAATAGTGCCCACCTGGTCGCCATATGATTATCCCAGGTTCCTAGGATTGACTACTATGAGACTTTTTCTCTAGTTGCCAATAGGGGTTCATCTAGGATCCTTCACTAGTTTTCTACCTTCTCCATTGTGTCTATGGTCTTAAATAGGCCCCTTGAGACTAGTATTCCAAGATGGAATCCTTCCTTCTTTCAGTTGGGTTCACATGAGGCCATTCTAATCTAAATGCCTATATTTTGTAGCAGGATGATACTCTCACTTTCCTTATCCTCTATTTTGATGACTTGTTGATCATGGGGAGCCACTCATCCCACCTTATGATATTCAAAATGATCCTTCATGATCTTTTATTGATGTTTGAGTTAGGCCTTCTCCACTAATTCTTAGGGATTGAGATTACTCAGTCACCTTTTGGTATATTCATTAGATAAATTAAGTATTCTTTTGGTATTTTCTCCACATTTTGCATGGCTAACTGTATGTCTTTATTGACTCCATTTTTTCAGGATTCTATTTTTAGGCTTCTTTTTCTTCACCCTTGGCTGATGCTACCTTGTATCATCAATTATTTTGCACAGCCCCATATATTTAACTCACACATGGCCTGATATTTGATATGTTATGGGAATAGTCTCTAGGTTCATGCAAGAGCCACATGAGTTGCATTGGAAAGTAGCTAAGAAAATTATTCATCATATCTAGGGTACTCACAGTTATGGGATTCATTATACAGTAGGTATGGATATGACCTGGTAGGATAAAAAAAATTAGATTGGGAATACAATTCTTAGGATTGTAAGTCTTCTTTGCGGTATTTCTTCTCTCTTGGTTCAGGTCCAATTTCTTAGTCCAGCAAGAACCAGTCTTCTATTGTTTTTTCATCCACTAAGGTTTTGTATCAAGGAGTATTTAATGTCACTACTAAGGCCCTTTGGGTTCAGAACATCCTCACTGAGTTTGGAATTCCTTTCCAAAATCCAACAATCATCTTTTGTGATAACCATAGTGTCATTCATATTTTTTGCAATCTGGTCCATCATCAATAGACCAAGCACATTGAGAGTCACATGAACTACATTCAAGAGTTTATTCAGGAGAAGGTCCTTCATCTTTAGTACTATAAAAAATCATTTTAAAATGTATACATCTTCACCAAACCATTCACTAAGAGAAAGGTCATTCACTTACGTTCTTTTCTTCGGGCGTGATAGGTGTCTCCTTCTACGAGATATTTTTAGTCTCTCATTTTATCTCCTTTGGAGAGGATTTTTTCCCATATATCCATTGTAATTGTACATGGGTACCTAATATAGGTTTATTTCCAGGACCTATAAGCTATATACTCCCTAATTTGCACTTAAGGGGGTGTTAGAGTAAATGGTTCTTTTCCATTTACTCTTAACTTAAGTATACTTAGGTGAACTTATTTATTAGGGGGATTTTATTTATTTTGATATTATATTTAGGAGGATATTTTTGAGTCATAATTTGACTCTAACTCCTCCTAAGATATGGTTGATTCCAATTTGGTCTCTACTCTTCTTGATGAATTTTTGTTGTTGCATTTACATAGAGAACATAGGTACACTAGGTGAGTGACTCAGAGTGGGGTTCAGAGCATAAAGTGGCCACTAGGGGATCCTATTCATTAGTTGTCTTAATCAAGTGATAAAATTAATAAAATTTATTGGGAAAACAAGACAAAAGACATCAATAAATAGTATTTTATCTATCACCTATGAAGCTATTCATTGTCGAGGATATGAATGGGACTTGGAGAAGGTGCCATGTGATGGCATAATTGAACAATCATATCTTCATGGAAATGCATTTGGTTCCACATATTCCTATTGGATCCCAGGGTCGAGCATTGACTACTACGAGATCCATATTAGTGAGTGCTATGTGATGAAACTCACCTAGCTTGCATCCTAGAGTCCTTACATCCTTTTATTTCTTGTGCATCTTGTAGTCCTATTTTCCTTATTGCTTTACATATCTTATGATTTATTTGTGTGAAGGGTTTGAACCACATTAGGTATGTCCTAAATGTTACCTCTTGCAAGGGCCTTGGTTTTTGTCTCCTAACTTGGGGGATCAAGCCTATTGGTTGGACATTTTTGGGTGGTTAATTCTTATCATATCGAGGTATAGTTCATGGATTTATGGATGGTTCTCGCACATATTTTTTCCATATTTATAGATGAATATTTTACGTTTATTATTGCATCATGTTGGAATGTAAATGTATTTATGTAATTTATAAAAATGTTCATGTAAATTTTAAACTACAAGAGATTCATTTATATATGATGTGATAATGTATATATTAATTCAAGCAATGTAAATGGGAAGGGTGGTTCTAGGTGAAATGAAAGGGAAAATATTGTATTTTTTAATGCATATGAATTAATCATCAAAATGAAGTGTTTATATCATTTATTCATGTTACTTCTTATGTTGTATATATCTTTAATCGAAGACCTAGACGTAGGCTTTGTTTATGTATTAAAGAAATGACAAATTATGGTTAATGTTCAAAGTAATGTAGTATGAAATGATAGATTAGGAATGATTATATTTTTAATCAAGTAAGATGGTTGTTTGAATATAAAAATGAATTGTTACTAAACGGACTGATTTACGAATCTTTATTTGGAAACCTAAAAAATGAACTTAGAATAAAATAGTACACTTTGATAAATGGTTATGGAATTATATAATGTTAAATAGTGAAAACATTAGGAACCCTGTGGGGGACATATAAAGGACTTAGTTTGAAATAATATTATTATGTTGCAAAAGAATTGGTTATATATTCTTTAGAGTTAATTTACAATGTCATACATCTTATGTTATATGTTTTAAAAAAAAATTACTTGAAACCTTAGTTCTTAGAATCCTTGTCCTTCCAGGTTCCTTGACAGGGAATTACCTGAGTGGTCATGATAGCAAAGCCTTTTGGTGATCCATGTCCTTGCTTTCCTCTTTTCCCATTACTCGTTTGATTTTTCTTCATGTTGTGGCAGGTGAGGGATATTATGATTTAATTAATTCAAAAGAATTAATTACTGTATCCATGATTTATTGAATTGAATTGAATTTAATCAAATGATGAACTCTATAATTAAATAATTAATTAATTACCTAGCTATTTGATTTATTGATTATAATTAATTCAAAATGGCTTGTATTTGATGAATTTTTTCTTTGACCATTTCTAGGTGTATACAATTAATTCTATTTAGTTTCAAACAAGTTTATTAGGTTTTATCCTTCATTTAGTGTTGAATACCATGGAGATTAAGTTTTTCTCTTGGTTGTGGCATGCCCATCGGCTCAAAAAATATATTGCAAATATATTTATCTTTTTTTGTTATTATGCTATGTAACACTATTATTTTATGTGTGACCTATTATAGGTCCCTTAGAAATGTGGTATGAAGATTCCTTTTGTCTAACATATCTTTTGGGATCTAGAGCTAACATGTCAAGCCTTATTGAATATCCCAATATTTTTTTTATATCCAAGCTAACATGTTTTGCGAGGAGCTAAAGAGGTGCGAAGGATAATAGATAAGACATTCGAAAGCTAGTGACAAGAAGAAGTATTTATTATTATTGAGATTGTTAAATGTTCATAGAAGGTTCCTAATCTAATTTTCTATGAACAATTATTATTGTACTCTTAACTAGAACTAACTCCATGCATATGTAGATGCAATTTTATTATTTCACTTTTCTCTGCCAGACTATTTTGTAATCATTTTTGTATCAGGGTAATTAGCCCCACCAACAGTGAGCATTACCTGCAATGAGCACCTCTATAGGGAGCCCTTGTAAAAATTACCTCAACTGGGTTTACCTTAACCTGTGTTAATATTCCATGTGAGAATTAGTTTCCTTGTGGTTTTTCTCATCTTGGGTTTTTCACATAAATTGTAGTGTTCATGGTAAACGATGTTTATTTTCTTTTATGTTCATGTATGTTTTAATCATATTATTGGTTTAATATTGTTCTTGATTAATTAAGGTTAAGAAAATTAATTATGATAATTGATTCACATGCCCCCCATTCTTCTCATTTATCTGACTTGTTCAACAATTGGTATCAGAGTGTGGTCCAATACAGATAAAGCTTATCCACTTGAGAGGGATCTTGCAAGTTTGAACAAATAGCAAGAGATTACTACTTTGTGATGACATGTAACTGATTGAATGTTTGAAGATATTAAGTTGGTGATTATGCAAGGCATTAAATCAGTTAATGTATTGTATTGTCATTAATGTCAACTTGATATAATCTGTACGGTCATGGAAATACTACCAAAGACTTAGAAGAACCAAAGAGTAAGCTACTATGCTATCCGTAATGCATAGAAGTCAAGTATTCAATAAGTGAATATATACATCGAAAGAGTGCATACCAATGGTCAGAATTAAAAAGCAAAGTCACAGTGTTACTTGATGAGAAAATGCACAGCATTATCAATGAGAAAAGTTACAGTGTTCACCAATGAGCAAAGCACAGTGTAAACTGATAGACAAAGTTTCAGTGTTTCTCGACAGAAAAGACAAGGATGAAGATCCTGATGACAACTGAAGTCAGACCGATAGAATAGTCAGTTATCACCGATGAGTAATTGAAGTGTTGACTGACAGAGCAGAGAGTTCAGAAAATGACAAAATGCTTTGTTGTCGAGAGCTATAAATAGACTTAATTGATACTTATCATTGTTCTAAATGACCAGATAAAGCCAAGGATAAGTAATGGATTTAAAGCTACTTTGTCCATTTGGAAAGCAGATCTCTTTAAGATAAAACATGAGTTTTCTTTAAATCTTATTGGCTAGAATTGTGGATCATGCCAAGAATCAAGAAATCCAAGAAAAGGTAAACAATTTTCTTTACATTTCACATATGCAATTCTGGATTGATCGGTATACTTTGCATATTTACTATGTTTCAGTAAATAGCTAACTGCTTATCAATAATCATAGAAAATAGAGATTTACAAAGCAATCCAACAAGTAGAAAATTGATATAAGTATTTAAAGGCATTCATCTTGTAGGACAGAAGATAACTAGAGGCATAATTTGTGGTTATAAGTTTTAAGGGTTGATTTAAGGATTATATTTTAAGGCCACTAATTCACCCCCCCTCTTAGTTATTACTAACAATTGGTATCAGAGCTTGTGTGCTTAAAAGGAAGGTTTTAAGACCTAAGCGAAAGATCACAAGATGAACAGACGAGATGTGCCCAAGTTGAACAAAGATAATTTTGCTTCATGGCAGAGTAGAATAAGACTCCACTTATCAGGTATTGGAAATGATCTTACTCAATACTTAGATACTGAATATGTGTTTCACATAGGAGCACCAATAGTTGAAAAATGAGAGGGAACCATGAACACAACTACATGATGATAGAGCTTTCTTCCTCACTCTCCGATGCTAAGTTTGAAGATGTCAAAACCTGCAAGACTGCAAAGCAGATGTGGGACAAATTGATGCTTGTACATGGTGGTGAGAAGAATATTTTGAGAGCCAAGGTATAAATCCTTAGAGAAAATTTTGATGATCTCAAAATGAAAGAAGGTGAAAACATCACACAGTACATCACAAGAATCAAAGAGGTAGTCAATACTATCTGAGGAGTTGGAGGTATACTAGAAGAAGATACAGTGAGATTGGACACTTTAGCGCAAGATGTCCTAACAGAAGAAAAGATGACAAAAGTAATGATAGATCATTTGAAAATAAGTCTAACTAAGGTGATTACAGAAGCTATTGATAAACATAAAGAAGAGATTCCTAAGACTACAAGGACAAAGGAAAGAAGGCCAGATACCTAGAAAAATACAAAGACGATGACACTAACACTGAATCTGAGGAAGACATCGAGATGGTGTTTATGTAAGTAAAACATGATTCAGATGATGACAAAGAAAGTTGAATAATTCAGGTCACAGAGTAGCATTTGAAAATAAGAAGGCAAAGATTTGTTGGAGATTTGATTCTGAGCAGTTGATTGATTGTATGTTTGTCATTGATCACAACATATAATACACAGTAGTAATTCTGTATGTACTTATCAGAATGATGATATGAAGGCTTGCATGGATAGATACATGTTGTTGACATGTTTACTATGTTATGTTCATACACGCAGACCCAGATATGATGTTTCAGTAAAGTTATGTAATTCTGTTATTGGCAGTTACAGTTCTTGAAGTATAACTGTTTAGGGCCGATGTATATAATGTGTTTGTTGAGTTTCACCTATCTTCTAACTATACGTGTGTATATTCATGTTTAGTTATGAGTTGATGATATTAATCTAAAGGTGCCAATGTTGTTTCAACAAGATTGCAAAGTTAGAGTTAAATTGGTGAGGCCGACTTAGTGAAGCGTCGTGTCTATTCAGTTTATACTTGCGCGGTTGTAATTATGATTTCATGATTAGTAGACCCGACAAGGACATTATGAAGAGTTGTCTTATAGGTCCCATGATCTCATACTTTGAGGAAGATACTTATAGCAAGTCAAAGGTGACACGCTAAGTGTGAATGATACGAAAAGAGAAGAAAGATGTACAAAGCATATTATCAGAGTTGGTTCATTCATCAAGAGTCTATGTGAAGAAGAAGTGAAAGATTTTAATACACTGGAATTGATAAAGACAATGGGTCTACTCTATAGTTCATCATCAAATATAGTGCATTTCTGTTATACAGGAGGTTGTAGCCTTCACCATCAAGTAGTGAGCTTTTGGACAGTGAGTCCACCACCCCTAATAGGGTTATTTGTAAAAGACTCCTAACAGGGTCCAACCCTTAACCAGGTCACTATACTTATTGCATTGTAAAGTAAAACTCCTAACAGGGTTGAGATATCTTCTAATAGGGATTACTATAAACAGGTATAGTTCATTGTGGGTGCTAATTCTGACTGGGGTTTTTACCATTTGGTTTCCCTGTAATCAAATTGTGTGTTGTGTATTGTGTTATCTGATTAAGCATTTAATTTTTTGTATTCTAAAGTTAAAGAAGAAAAATATTTAAAGTTATTCATAACTGATTCACCCCCTCCCATTTATCCTTCGGGACTATTCTAACAATTGGTATCAGAGCCTGAGTGCCTTGGAGAAGAAGCCTAATAGCTTAAGGTAGATAAGATGTCTTACTTTAGAAAAGAAAGCCCTAATTTCGATGGAGAAAATTATCTGGATTGGAAAAACAAAATCATAACACATCTACAATGTGTTGGCTTTGAGATCTTTGAAATTACTACACAAGAGGTTGTAATTCCATCTCTAAAAGACCTTGCAAAGGATGATGCTACTAATAGAAAAATGGATATATTTATAAATAATGCAATTGCTAAAGAAGCCCTAATCGACACCTTATCTGATAGTGAATTTTCTGAGATCAAGAAAATTGATAGAGCATATACCATATGGAAGTATTTAGAAGATATGTTTGAAGGATATATTCAAGAAAAGAATGCACGTAGGAAGACATGGAAAAAGAAATACAACAGTCTTGAGATGTTACCTGAAGAAAACATTAGAGCCTACAATCAAAGAATAAATGAAGCAGTCTCTAGAATCAGAAACAATGGTGGAGAAATATTAGAAGAAGACATAATGGACAAGTTGCTAACTACTTTAATATCAGACTATGAAAACAAGATAAGTATTCTAGAGGAAACCATGCAATTCTCACAAGAATTCAAGAGAGAGACCTTGATCAGCAAAATCTCTACATTTGAGATATCAAGATTGAAGACTGAACCTTAAAGTGAAACAACTTTCAATGCCATAGTCCATGGTAAGAAATCCTTACACATCTCCAGTCATAATGAGAAAGAAGAAGTTGATGAAGTACTAGAAGAAATCATTGCTATGATTGCTAGAAGAGAAAAGAAAGGTAAAGGAAAATATGAAGGGTAGATTCCATTCAAATGTTTTTCATGTAACAAGATTGGTCACTTTGCATCTAAATGTCCCACAAGAGTCAAGAAGTTCAGATCTGATTACAAAATCAAATATAAGAAGGAATGTTATCATGCTAAAGAAGGTGTAACTGATGAAGATTTAGGAGAAGATGAAATTAAATCTATTTCCCTTAGAGACATGGAAAGGTTGCTTGAGGAAATGGACATTGAAGATGAAAAGGAAGAACAAAAGTTAGCCTTAATTTCCAAAGCAGACATCAGAACTGATTGGATCATTGACAGTGGATGCTCCGATCATATAATAGGTGAAAAAGATAGATTTGTTCATTTAGAAAAATACAAAGGTGGTATGGTTAGATTTGGAGATAACAGTCCTACCCCTATCATAGGCAGAGGTTCTATCACTTTGGATGGAAAGAACAAAACAAATGATGTTCTATATGTTGATAGATTACATCATAACTTGCTGAGTGTTGGACAACTAATTGACAAAGATTATCATTTGGAGTTCAAAGAAAAAAAATGCATCATAAAAAACAAGAATGGAGACATGATTTCATCAAGCTCCAAAACAAAAAGGTAATGTTTTTCAGCTCAATTCTGATGTAATTTGTTTTGTTGCAAAGTTGGATGACAGTTGGCTATGGCACAAGAGACTATGTCATATCAATTTTGATAACATAGTAAAGATAAGTAATGGCAATGCAGTTAGACACCTACCAAGTATTGCAAGAACAATAGAAACAATATGTAGGGAATATGTTATGGGAAAGAATGTAAGGAGTTCCTTTAGAAGCAAGCAAAACTCAGATGAGAACAAATTGGACCTAGTGCATATAGATTTGTGTGGTCCTACCCAAACAAGATCATACTACGGAGAAAGGTATTTCATTTTGTTTGTTGATGATTTTTCTATGATGATGTGGGTTGTGTTCTTAAAAGATAAGTCTGAAGCCTTTGAGAATTTTAAAATATTCAAAGCTAAAGTTGAGAATGAATCCAGATTAAAATTGAAATGTCTGAGATCAGATAGACGAGGAGAGTTCACCTTTGATTATTTTTATGATTATTGTGAAGAACATGGTATTAAAAGATAGTTGAGTGCACCTAGAACCCCTCAGCAGAATGGGATTGCAAAAAGGAGGAATAGGATCATACTTGATACAACGCACACTATGATGATTGAAGGAAAATTTGTGCACACCTACTGGAGAGATGCAGTGAATACAACAGTGTATACTATCAACAAAACTCAATTGAGGCCAAGCACAGATAAGACATCCTATGAACTTTGGTTTGGCAATGTATCTATAGTAAATTATTTCAGAATCTTTGGTAGCAAGTGCTACATCAAGAGAGATTATGGTGTTGGTGAGTTTGATGCCACAAGTGATGAAGGTATTTTCCTTGGTTATTCTACTAAAAGAAAAGCGTATAGATGTTTCAATTTGAGATTAAAGAAGATAATTGAAAGTATACATGTTAAGATTGATCAAAAGTTTATGGTTCAAGAGAGGTACTATGAATATGCACCTATGATTGAAGATGAACCTAGACCTAGCAACAAAGATATTGTTATTGAAGAAATGTTTGATTGCATTAATGTCTCATGCAATGACCCTGAATCAACTAGAGAAGAATCAGAGATTGCAGAAGAAGAAGACACACCTAAGGTTCCAAAATTCACATCTATATACCACTCTAAAGATGACATCATTGGAGATTAGAGCAGCAATGTTTTGACCAGATCAAAAGAAAAAGGTCTAACAATGGATGAAGAGGTATGTTTACTTTCACAGATTGAACCCTTAAGTGTTCAAGATGCTTGTAATGATTCTGATTGGAAGAATGCAATGAAAGAAGAATTAGACAAGATAATTAAAAATGATACATGGGAATCGGTCCCTAGACCCAGTGACAAAATGTGATTGGAACAAAGTGGGTATTCCGAAACAAGATGAATGAAGATGGTACAATAGTAAGAAACAAAGCAAGATTGGTATGCAAAGGATATGCACATAGAGAAGGAATAGACTACACTGATACATTTTCCCATGTGAGCAGACTAGAAGCCATTAAATTGTTTTTGGCATACGTAACATTCAAAGACTTTAAAGTTTATCAAATGAATGTAAAATCAGCTTTTCTAAATGGTGATTTGAATGAAGAAGTCTACATTGAACAACTTGAAGGATTTAGTCTTTCAGATGAACCAGAAATGATATGCAAATTGAAGAAAGCACTCTATGGTCTTAAAGAGGCCCCAAGAGCTTGGTATGAGAGACTTGATGGTTATCTTACCAAGATTGGATTCAAGAAAGGAGTAGCAGATTATAACCTATTCACAAGGGAGACACCTGATGGATTACTATTAGTTGCCAGATTTGTTGATGACATTATCTTTGGAGGTAATGACAATATTAGTACGACATTTTCAAAATAAATGTAGAATGAATTTGAAATGAGTATGATTGGTCCTATAAAATACTTTTTGGGACTGAAAGTAAAACAAACAAATCAAGGAATATTTATTAATCAGTCAAAATATGTGAAGGAAATATTGAAGACCTTTCATATGGAAGACTGTAAGCCAATATGCACTCCCATGATAATAGGAAGAAAGCTTTCAAAGGATGATGATTCCACAACAATTGATAAAATATTGTAAAAATCTATGATTGGTAAACTCATTTATCTAACTCAATCTAGACCTGACATATCTAATGCAGTTGGCATTTTTGGAAGATTTGTAGCTGAACCCAAGTAGAGTCACCCAATGGAAATCAAGAGGATATTCAAATATCTAAAGGGATTTATAGAATATGGCTTATGGTATCCTAAATAAGAGAATGTAAAGCTTCATGTTTATAAAAATGTAGATTGGGCAGGTTGTATTGATGACAGGAAGAGCACTTCAAGAGGAGCAGTATTCCTTGGAGACAGGTTGGTTTCTTGGATAAGAAAGAAGTAGAACTGTATTCTCAATCAACAACCAGAAGCTGAATATGTTGCAGTAGCACTAAATTGTTCAACCATGGTTTGGATCAAGTAGATGGTTAAAGACTTTGGTATTCAGGTTGATTATTTTATTGTTATTCATTTTGATAATCCTAGCACTATCAACATGTCTAAGAACCATGTGATGCATGCAAAGACAAAACACATAGAGATCAAGTACCATTTCTTAAGAGAAAAGGTTGCAGACAAAGAATTTAAATTGGACTATGTGAGCACCAAAGAACAATTGGCAGATATTTTCACAAAGCCCTTATCAAAGGATACTTTTGAGTATCTCAGGGAGAAGTTGGGAGTAATTCCCTCTCCTGAGTCTGTTTAGAAGAAGCAGCAAGAACATCAGTCATTAAGTGACTGATGAATGATTGACTACTCTACTTCTAGAGTAGTACCTGTACCTAATTGTTTATGGCACCCTTTTCCATTGATGTCAAAGGGGGAGTATATAGTAAGGGAGAGTATGTACTAAGGGGGAGCATATACTCTGGGGGAGTATATAAATGCAACAAAAACATAGACATAGGAACTCTAGTAGTTTAGAGAAATATTTGATGAGGATATTGAGAAGATTGTGAAAGAAAGAGGACACCATGAACATAGGATATTTTTGATATCATATGTTTCCATCAATGTCAAAGGGGGAGATTGTTGGAGATTTGGTTCTGAGAAGTTAATTTATTGTATGTTTGTCATTGATGAAAACATATAATACACAGTAGTAATTCTATATGTACTTATCAGAATGATGATATGAAGACTTGCATGGATAGATACATGTTTTTGAAATGTTTATTATGTTATGTTCATACACACAGACCCAGATATGACGTTTCAATAAAGTTATGTAATTTTGTTATGGGCAGTTACAATTCTGGAAGTATAACTGTTTAGGGCCGACGTATATAACATGTTTCTTGAGTTGCACCTATCTTCCAAATATGAATGTGTATATTCATGTTTAGTTATGAGTTGATGATATTAATCTAAAGTCACCAAACATGTTTCAATAAGATTGCAAAGTTAGAGTTAAATTGGTGACGCCGACATAGTGAAGTGTCGCGTCTATTCAGTTTATACTTGCACGGTTGTAATTATGCTTGCGTGCTTAGTAGAGACGATAAGGATGTTATCAAGAGCTGTCTTATAGGTCCCATGATATCATACTTTGAGGAAGATACTTATAGAAATTCAAAGGTGACACGCTAAGTGTTAATGATACGAAAAGAGAAGAAAGATGTACAGAGCAGATTATCAGAGTTGGTTCATTCATCAAGAGTCTATGTGAAGAACAAGTGAAAGATTGTAATACACTAGAACTGATCAAGACAATAGGTCTACTCTATAGTTCATCATCAGATATAGTGCATATCTGTTATACAGAAGGTTGTAGCCTTCACCATCAAGCAGTGAGATTTTGGATAGTGAGTCCACCACCCCTAACAGGGTTATTTGTAAAAGACTCCTAACAGGGACCGACCCTTAACCAGGTCACTATACTTATTGCATTGTAAAGTACAACTCCTAATAGGGTTGAGATATCTTCTAACATGGATTAATATATACAAGTATAGTTCATTGTGGGTGCTAAATCCCACCAGGGTTTTTACCATTTCGTTTCCCCATAATCAAATTGTGTGTTATGTACTGTGTTATCTGATTAAGAATTTACTTTGTTGTATTCTAAAGTTAAATAAGAAAAATATTTAAAGTTATTAATAACTGATTCACCCCCCCCCCCCTCAGTTATCCTTTGAGACTATTCTAACAAGAGCTTCAACAAATCAGGAAATCTAATTGGCACCGGTTAGAAGACAAAAGGTAACTTATTCTATCTGAATGACACTAACACCACTTGTTTGATTGCTACAAATGAAGACATATGGTTGTGGCACAAAATATTGTGTCTTGTGAAATTTGACAACATGATAAAGATTATAAAAAAGAGAAAGGTAAGAGGTTTACCGATGATGGTTAAGCCTAACAACATCATGTGTAAGAATTGTCAAAAAGGTAAGATGAGAAAGTATAGTTTCAAAAGAAAGACCCATACATATGATGTAATTCTAGAACTAGTCCATACTTACCTATGTGGACCTATGAGAAAAAAGAGTTATTATGGAGAAATTTATTTTATTCTCTTTGTTGATGATTACTCTCGAATGATGAGAGTAATGTTTCTAAAATATAAATATGAAGCATTCAAGATGTTTAAATGGTACAAGGAAATGGTTGAGAAAAAAAGAAGTAAAGATTTAAAATGATTAAGATAAGTGAACTACCTCACAATAGGTGTTTAATAATCATGCTCAAGGCCTTTTTTAGGAATGGTTCATTCAATCTAATGACTATTTTTCCTGTTATGAGGTGCATTTAACTTGTCAACCCAAGGACGTATACTTGAAATTGTTGGCACGGTATGTGCACTAGGTTCCTTAAGGAGTCATTCTGCTTATGCTGCAGGAAGGTAAAAATGCATAAAAGAAACCTACACTAGTGCTGCAGGAAAATAATACATTTATCTTCTTATTGGAATGAATGCTAGAAATTGCAACTCTACTGAAACCTAAGATTTTAACCTAAAAAATCCATTATAACTATTCTTGCAGATGCTGCAAGAACACTCACAAGTTGCGATGCTACAGGAAGAAATTGTAACTTCTATCTGAAATACTAGAAATGCTTGGAAATGCTGGAAATGAAATCTATTGTATTCTAACCTATTCCACCTCCCAAGTGGGCCCCCTTGGTCATTTTCTTCTAAACTATGAACATAGAATGTAAACCAAGAACTATCTCATTGTGTTTCAAAAACTCATTACATAAAAACAAGACATGGAACTTGAAATAGATTGTTGTGAATAAAAAATAGTATTCTTCCAAAACCTTTTCTCTGATTTGTATCTAACTTCAAGCTATTTCTCCAATCTCTATATATAGAGGATCAAACATTATTACAAAATAGAAAGGAAAACCATCTTGCTGAAAATATGTCGGAGAAGAATATGGAAATACAACATCCCGCGGTGTGGGTAATGAAACTCAGATGACCAATTCAATGTACTAAGTGTAGAGGGAATATAGGCACGCTACATCCCCACATCCTGGAATAATGGCTCCATTGTAGCAGCCACATTTTCCTGGTGTTGTAATGATCACTCCACCATAGCTGGTCTTCAATGGTCTTCTTTGAATACTGTCGACCACTCTCCAGCCACTTATCTCCTGCCAAGTTAGTTATGACGTGGAAATATTCATGCAACAAGCTTAATAAAATTAAATATCCAGATGTTAGAACATATATTCTGATGGTTTTATGAAATACTACATTATATGTATAATATTAGCAAAGTATGTCAAAAACATCTACCCATGGTTTAACAATTTTATCTAGACTTTTATCACAAGTTTTGACTAGCTAGGCTCTCAAATGTTTTAACAAAAACTAGAATAAAGTATTAAAATTATAAAAAACAAAGGCAATAATTTAGCCTTATCTTCTGCCCCTTGGTTACTCAAATTCTTGTCCTCAAGCATTGCACCTTCTTGCAATTGACCTGTAGTCACCAACTTCAGTTCTTCCCCTCCTCTAGATCTTAAAGGAGTAGTAGAATCCCCTTGTTCTTTCCCAAACATCCCTTCTATGATCTTCTTGCATCCTACCAAGTTTGGTAGCGTTGATATCATACAAGGGCCATAGGAGCATGGGTGGTTGTATTGTGAGAAAACACTAAAGCTCCTACCTGATTTGCCTACCTAGCGCTATGTACTTTGGTGCCCAATGTATAGCTGATTCAAGGTTAATGGGGCTATGTGGTTCTGATCTTTTAAAGACCTCTGATAATCTTCCCCATCTACTTTTTGCACCAGTTAGGGCTCTTTGGAAGACAAAGTAGGACATGCTTTCATATTCTGCATAAACTTCTGCTTTGAGTTTAAAAATTTTATCCCTTATTTCCTTCTTGATGTTCCCATATGTCAGTCTAAACCAATCTCTCAGGAATACTTCTAGCTGACTACTTTCTCCTCTTAATGGTAGGGGTTCTGTCTTCTCAAGATTTCTATAATTCCCTAACTGCCTATCATAGTTGGCTTCATTGTGCATCCATGACATCAGAGCCCTTAGGTGTATATCCCCGATGTAAGGTAGGGGATTCCATTTAGTTTTTGTGGGGATGATGAAATTATGCACGTATAACTTGTAGAGTAGGTTTTGTTGCCAAGATGGAAGTGTTTGGTATAACCCATAGAATTCCTGGGCTGATTTGAACTCTGTATTTATATCCTTGAGGGTCATCATCAATTGGAATAGAAGGAATTATTCTTTGAGATAGATAGTATAGACCCTGGGTGGAGGTCTACAAGAAATGACCTGGTCAGTTAGTTTAAGAGCATGGTCCATTCTCTATTTCTATTTTGTCAACTGATCTTTCAAGTCTACAATTTCCTCTCTTTGTTCTGTTATTTCTTTCTGTAGTTTCTTCTTTTCTTCCCCCCATAGAGTGATTGTCATTACATGATTATTATATAAGTTGAAGATAAGTGTTTTCAGGGTAATTGAATCACTGCTTCCATCCTGATTATCCTTCTTTCTCTTCTCTCTATATGACTGCTCTAGGAATTTTATCAACCAAGTTTGTTTGTAGAGAATTAAAGCATTTGTTGCACAAGCCGGCTGGTGAGCTATAAAGGTTTCTTCCTCCTGAGTTGGAACATCATGATGGCTGATTCTTGGGTCATTCTAACATAAATTTGGTTCATCACCACATTCCTCTTCTAGATTTTGAGGAATGTCAAGCATCTCAGGCTGATTGGGAGAGTCATCGGGAACAACATGGATAGGAGTTTCCTCTCTAAATTGCTTGGGGGAAGAGGGCTGGCTTTTGGTGGACACTTTAGGAATCTTCCCTGTCATCCTAGGGCTTCTTCTTATAGGTATTTCCTCAATTTCTATGGCCTTTTTCTTACTATCCCTTTTTGTCGTCTCTGTTGCAGGAGTAGTGGCTGCAGGAACTGATTTCATTTTCTTCTTTCTTGAAACTTGAGGTTTTTGAGGTTTAGCTACAGGAACCAAAGTTTCTCCTTCCAACTTACATTTTCATTTTGTTATGGCAGCAGAAGGTATCTTTCTCATGTGAGCGGTTAAAGGCACCTTTTCTTATAAATTTTCAGGCTCTTCCCCTTGGGTATTTTGCTCGGCAACTGAATCATGGGAGACTGCATTATCTTGGTTATCTTGCACATTAGGGGCAATTTGGGGCTGAAGGGTTTTATGATGGACAAACTCTGCCCATGTCATAGAGGAGGCATCCATAAGAGATCTTTCTATGATTAATTTAATTAGGGCATGGTGAGTCATAGAGTTGTCTTTCCCTTTTTGTGTTTCTTCGGCACTAATGCACATCTTATTAAACAAAAAATTGGGTGCATTCACTGGAATATTATGTTGTATATAACTAAGTAGCTTAAAATGATGTGCATGTAAATTAGAGAATCATCCCTCATAGGTGAAATAACTTATAATGTGTGTAGCCAACTCCTAGTATGGTGGAGGAATGAACATCCTTTTGCATCCCTGCTTAGTGATTTCCAATGGAGGGTCTCCTGGTAGGGTGAATTTAGCCCTAGCTGACTTGGCATCATGGGCATTGGGATAATATTCCCCTGCTGCTGGAAAACCAGTCACTTCCACTATTCACTCCTCTGTTGCAACAACTGGCAATCCCCATACCATTGCATGGCCCTCATCAAATGTGTTCAAAAATTTTGCTATTGTTTCATCATCAAACTCTATCAATTTTAAGAAATACCCCAGCCATCCAAAGGCATTAAATCTTCTTACTGCCTCTACATCGGCTAGCAAAATATTATGAACCACTAGTTCATGCCACTATAATTGACCTCCCATTTGCTTTAACTAATTGAAACTTTTCTCTATTTAATCTTTGCTATGCTTAACCTCTGCTCTGCTTATATTTTAAATTTTAGATTACTTTCTGTAAACCCACAAACCCACTTTTGAACTCTTGTGGTTTCTTGATATGGACAATAATAATATATTTTAACAGAATGAATTGTAAATGTTCATTCAAGAGCAGGTTTTAATACTGGGTCACATCTATTCTGATAGTTAGGGGTTTATTCAGAATAAAGGTATGACAATTTGACACTTGTGTGATGCGGTAGCTGGATTTTAATTAAGCCAATGCTGAAGTACAGATTTGGGGATCTTTTAATGAGTTAATAGAAATGACACTTTTAGAAATCGGCACACTTCCCTACCCCCTAAAAATATTGACAAGTGTCCTCACTTGTTAGAATTGGCAGAAGGTATGGAACTGGATTGAAGGTGGCAACGATACATTTATTGTAGTATTTGATATAAACAACTAAATACATGCGCTAAAAATGGAAATAAATTTGAAAAGCTCATACCTGGTAATTGATCATCACATGTGCCAGGAAATATTGGTGAGAGTGGAATTATGGCATCAACATTTGCATGCATTAGTGCACTATCTCTTTATTGAAAGCATAGAAATATGATGACATGGAATGTGGGTGGATGGAAGATTAAGAAATGAAGTGGGTTGAACTGCTGTAAGAATTCTTCTTTTGTCTATGGCTGGTGATACAACCTTAGTCTATGGCCATTGACCAATAGCTTGAATTGAACAGGTTCAATTGTGGTCAACTGGACTGCTCCATTTGTAAATACATGCCTGATTTCATAAGGACCCAGCCATTGTGTCTGTAGCTTGCCTGGTATCTCCTGGAATCTGGAATCATATAACAATGCCCAATCTCCAACAGTGAACTGCTTATTCTTGATATGGGAGTCATGCCACTATTTTCTTTGGTTTTGGGAAATTTCTATGCGTTGCAGGGCAGACTTGCGCATTTCATCCAAAGAGTTGAGATGCAACAATTTCTCCTTCTGTGCTGCAGGAAGATCAATGTTTAACTCCAGTGTTGTTCTTAATGTTTTGTGTTCAAACTCGATCGGTAATATTGCTATTTTTCTATATAATAGTTCGAATGGTGTGAACCCTATGGTAGTCTTCCATGTTGTTCTATATGCCTAGATGGCTTCTAATAGTCTGCTACTCCAATCTCGGTGATGCAAATGAACTATCTTTGTTAAAATTACTTATATTTCCTGATTTGTTACTTATGCTTGTCCATTCGCTTGGGGGTGATAGGGGTTTGACTTCCGATGTCTAATATTATATTCCTTCATGAGCTTTGTTATCAGATTGGAGGTGAATTGTGTACCTTGATTAGTAACAAGTTCTCTTGGCACGCCATATCTAGTAAAAATTTCTTCATACAGAAATTTAGCAACTTTATGTTCTCTTTCATGCTTCATTGCTCTGACTTCGACCCATTTTTTTAGGTAATATGTGCATACCAGTATGTATGATTTCCCATTAGATGGAGGATCTATTGGACCAATAAAGTCCATGCCCCATTTATCAAATGGTGTTACAACCACCTATGGGTTTAAGGGCATTTCATCTGATCTTGTTGGTCGACCTATTCTCTGGCATTTGGCACACTTTCTTGTATAACTTGCTGCATTTTTGTGAAGTGTAGGCCAATAGTAGCCAGTTGTTAAAATCTTTTGTGCTATTCATTTGACTGCAAAGTGCCCTCCACATGGTTCATTGTGACATGCATGAAGAATGTCATATGTCTCATCTTCTCTTACACATCTTCTCATGACTTGGTCAGGTCCAGTGTAAAATAATATGCTATCAATCCAAGAGAAATGGAAGCTTTTCTCCACAAGTAGCTTCTTTTCCTTATAAGAGAAATATGTGGGCATTTTATTAGCTGCTAGGTAGTTAGTTATATCTGCATACCATGGATTCTGGACAACAATATGAAACAAATGTTCATCTGGAAATGTATCATCTATCAAAGTAGTATCTTCTTCAGCATGATGAAGTCTGGATAGATTATCAGCTACCATGTTTTCTTTCCCTTGCTTGTCAATGATTGTTATGTCAAATTCTTGCAATAGAAGAAGCCATCTTGCTAACCTGCCTGTTATGGAAAGTTTTTTCATGAGATACTTAAATTTTGCATGGTTAGTATGAACATAGAGAGGATAACCAGTTACATAATGGAAAAATTTGTTCAAAGCATAAACTACTGCTAACAATTCTTTCTCAGTCACTGTATAGTTTAACTCTGGTCCATGTAGACTCTTACTGAGATAATAGATTGCATTTTCAAGGTTTTTAGTCTTCTATCCTAAGACAACACCTATAGCATAGTCTGAAGCATCTGTATGGATGTGAAATGGCAATGTCCAATCAGGACCCCTCAGTACTGGTGTAGTTGTCAAAAGTGACTTGAGCTACAGGAAGGACTCATCACATTCTTTTGTCCAAGCAAATTCAACTTCTTTGGTAAGTAAGTTGTACAGAGGACTAGCTATTTGACTAAAGTTCTAGATAAACCTCCTATAATAACCAACATGGCCTAGGAAAGATCTGACTTCTTTTTTCTTAGTAGGAATAGGGAGTGTGAGAATTACCTCTATCTTCGTAGGCTCTACATGTATTCCAGCTTCGGAGATAAAATGCCCCAACACCACTCCTTCCTGCATCATCAAAAATCACTTTTCACTGTTGAGAGATAGGTTATGCTCCTTGCATCTGATCAGTACTTTCTCCAAATTCTTCAGAGCTTCCTCAAATGTGACACCGAATGTTGTGAAGTCATCCATGTATATTTCCATGCAATCATGTGATATGTCAGCAAAGATGCTGATCACGGCTCTCTGAAAGGTGGTAGGTGCATTGCATAATCCAAATGGTAATATTGAATAGGCATATGTGCCCCAAGGACATGTGAACATAGTCTTTTCTTGATCTTCAGGGGCAATGCTTATCTGATTGTAACCACTATATCCATCCAAGAAGGAGAAATTATTTTTTCCAGCCAAATTATCCAAGACCTGGTCAATAAAAGGCAAAGGAAAGTGGTCCTTTTTTGTAGCATTATTTAATTCTCTATAATCCACACATATCCACCACTTACCTCCTTTCTTAGGTACAATTACCAATGGTGATACCCACTTGCAGTCAGAGATTGGGTAGATGAATCTAGCATCCAACAGCTTCTACAACTCTATTTTAACTATTTCTCTCAGTGTTGGATTTATTATCCTTTGTGGTTGTCAAAGTGGAAAACTTCCATCATTGATGTAGATTCTATGGGTGTAGATTTTTGGGTTTAGTCCCTCCATATCTCCGTAATCCCATGCAAAGGATTTTTCATGCTGACTGAGGAGCTTTGTTAACAATGCCAACTGTGATTGGGACAGCTTATTGTTTACATGGAGGCTTCATCCCGAGGGCAGTTCTACTATTGTTTTTAGCTCTATCATTAACACTTCAGGCACCAAAATTATAACTATTTCACTTGCCAGTAATTAATTAATCATTTCAGGGTTTGCTGAAGGCATACAATCCTCATAGGTACATAGTTGTAAAATAGAACTTTCTGAAACATACTTAGCCACAACACATTCATTGGTTAGAATGCTCTGTATCATGTCATCTTATTCTTGCATCTTTAGAAAAGATTGCCTATGCAACATCATGAGCTGGGATACTGAATTAAGCTCTTCCTCCTCTTCATCTCCTAGGTCTGGCCAAATAGGTTCTCCCAGGTCTGGCTGGGGTTGGGCAGGAGGATATAGGGCTAGTTTCCTTATGGCTTGTCCATTTGAAATTGTC
>MU223335.1:2025212-2049759 GCA_018584345.1 Thuja plicata | reverse complement strand
GTTTACTTTAGGTGATAGGATGAGAAAATCAGCAGGATACTCCCATGAATCTAAGGTTACTATCACATCTTCTATGAGGCCCTCTAGAGTAACAATTGAACTATCTGCAAGTTGTAACACTGTGGCTATTGTTCTTAAGCCTTCTATTCTTAGCCTATGCATTGTATCTTTAGTCATAACATTTATTTCTACTCCCAAATCAACTAGAGCATATTTCACAGTCTGTCCATTTATTATCAGGTCAACTATTGGACTACCAAGATCTGAATACTTAGGTATTACCACCTTTCCTAACATGATATCTGCTAATTGGCCCACAACATGTACTATCTGAGGGTCTTTCTTCTTCCACCCTGGCTTCTTAAGGCATGCTTCCTTAATAGCCTTTCCATAAACAGGTATATCTTTGATAGATTGAAATATTCATATTTTTTAGCTGCTCAATAATATCAAATGTTTCTTCCTCCTGGAGTATAGGTTTTTCTTTATTTAACCTCTGTGGAAAGGGTAGATTTGAAGTGGGGATAGTAGTTTTGTTGGGTATATCAGTAGGTTGGCTGGTATTTGGCAATGTGGCTTCTGGAAGCAGTGCTACAGGAGTGTCTGCAACTTCCATAATTATTGGATATTTAGGTGTGGGAAGGGTGGTACCAGACCTCAAATGAATATCAGCTATTTCTACTAAATAAGTAGGGCATAGCTAAGTGTCAGTAGTGTATGCTTGCTGCTACTGTTGTTTATTGTTTGGATTTGGCTATGGTTGAGCAGAGAATTGGGTAGGCTTTGGATTATCATTAGTTACTGTAGGAGGTGGCATTATTGCAGGTGTTGCACTGGAGGTGGTAATTATGGACTACCAAAAATTTTCTTAGGAAAATGTGGAGGCCCCATCCATTGGTTAGTTTGCTGCCAATTTCCTTGCGGTGGTTGCCATTGATTTTGCTGACTAGGCCATTGATTATTTTGCTGATTTGGCCACTGATTATTTTGCAGAATTTGCCATTGCTTATTCTACTAGTTTGGCCATGGGTTATTCTACTGGTTTGGCCATTGGGGTTGAGAGTACTGAGAAGTGTTTTGATAATTTTGGTTTTGCCACTGATTATTATTAAAATTTGAAAACTGTAGAGGATCTTGTGGCATACCTTGTTGTGAAGCCCATGGTCGCCATTGAGTGACGAAGAACACTTGATCATTGTCTCCTTCTATTTTCATGTAGTCAGTTGACAAATGTTGGTTTTCCAGATTGGCTACCATCTTACATCTGCAGTCTTGCTTCTTTTTGTGGCAACGTGGACAGTACTCAGCCAATTGTGTTTCAACTTTTGCATGCTTCTTCTTGGCAGTCATTGTGTCAATATGTGTAGCTACATCATTTATATTATATTTCTTGAAATCCATGATCAAATTGGATATCTCCAGCTTTCAGATGCCTGAACTAGTCCCTTTTGTGACTATGGTCTGGTATCATCTACCTTTCTTCACAGTTGAACTTGAGTAGTTTTGACAGATTTTCTTGAGGTCATCCCAAGAAGATTGGGATATGTCTCCATCAGCTATAAAATCTAATGCTTCCAGATAGTTGTCATTTACCCCTCTCAAAAAGACTATCTTCTCTGAGTCCTCTGCTAGTACATGCGGGGGATTCTTCTGCATTGTGTACAAAAATCATGAAACATAATCCTCCAATGTTTCATCTTCCTTTTGAGACATCTTAAGGATATCATCTCCTTTTGGGTCACTTCCTTTGCAATAATCTTTATATTTCTATAGAAACAACGTCTGCATCTCATCCTAGGTACCTGCTGCATTGGCTCCTAAGCCCATGAACCATTGTAATGCTAACTCTTTTAGTGTTGCAGGAAATAACTTGAGCTTATGGGCATCAGTATTATAGTCAAAACTTCGACACAGTATGTCAAACTCAAACAAGAAAGTGTCAAGATCCTTAGTTATAAGACCATAAAACTTTGGAAGAGTAGCTGTGGGTATATTCTTGAGATTAGAATTGTTTATAAGGCTTAGGAGAGGAAATCAAAAAGTAGGATGTGCCATTACTGGAGGTATTTGATTGTGGGGTTGCTGCTGGAAAGGAGCATTGGCTACTGGATTGTTAACGTTAGGTGGATTTGGGCCAAAATTATCTAGAAAGCTGGCCAAGATTTCTACAAAAGGTCAGAAGCCACTTACATCAAATAGTTCTACTCTGGAGGAAGATGCTACAGGAAAGTCGGGGCATTCGTCCTCAAAGGGTAACTCAACTTCTTCAACTTCCTCATTCAAATTAGCAGGCTCTGTTGGGAGAAATCTACCATATTCATCTCGTTGCCTTTCTCTTCGATGCATGCAATTGAATTCTTCATGCTTGTGAAGCAATTTTTAGAGATATAAATCTAAAAACTAATCTAGGAATGAAAAATGACTCAAAAATGTTCCTAGCTTCACACCATCCCTGGCAACAGCACCAAAAATGAACCACCTCACAATAGGTGTATAATAATCATGCTCAAGGCCTTTCTTAGGAATGGTTCATTCAATCTAAGGACTATTTTTCCCATTATGAGGTGCATTTAACTTGTCAACCCAGGGACATATACTTGAAATGGTCAGCATGGTATGTGCACTAGGTTCCTTAAGGAGTCATTCTGCTTATGTTGTAGGAAGGTAAAAATGCATAAAAGAAACCTACACTAGTGCTATAGGAAAAGAATACATTTATCTTCTTATTGGAATGAATTCTAGAAATTGAAACTGTACTAAAACCTAAGATTTCAACCTAAAACATCCATTATAACTATTCTTGTAGATGTTGTAGGTACACTCACAAGTTGCGATGCTGCAGGAAGAAATTGTAACTTCTATCTAAAATACTGGAAATGCTTGTAAATGTCGGAAATGAAATCTATTCTATTCTAACCTATTCCACCTCCCAAGTGGGCCCCCTTGGTCAGTTTTTGATAAACTATGAACACAGAATGTAAGCCAAGAACAATTTCATTGTGTTTCAAATACTCATTACATAAAAAAAAATATGGAACTTGAAATAGATTGCTGTGAAAATACAACAGTATTCTTCCAAAACCTTTTCTCTGATTTCTATCTAACTTTAAAATATTGGTCCAACCCCTATATATAGAGGATCAAACATTATTACAAAACAAAAAGGAAAACCATCTTGCTGAAAACATGTTGGAGAAGAATATGGAAATACAACAGCCCACGGTATGGGTAATGAAACTCAGATGACCAATTCAACATACTAAGTGCAGAGGGAATATAGGTGCACTACATCCCCGCATCCTAGAATAATGGCTCCATTGTAGCAGCCATTTTTTCCTGGTGCTATAATTATCACTCCACCATAGCTAGTCTTCAACGGTCTTCTTTGAATACTGTCGACCACTCTCCAGCCGCTTCTCTCCTGCCAAGTTAGTTATGATGTGGAAATATTCATGAAACAAGCTTAATCAAATTAAATATCTAGATGTTAGAACATATATTCTGATGGTTTTATGAAGTACTGCATTATATGTATAATATTAGCAAAGTATGTCAAAAACATCTACCCATGGTTTAACAGTTTTATCTGGACTTTTATCATAAGTTTTGATTAGCTAGGCTCTCAAATGTTTTAACAAAACCTAGAACAAAGTATTAAAATTATACAAAACATAGGCAATAATTTAGCCTTATCAATAATATAGAGGAGGGAAATTTATTTTAGATGAATTTACTAACTTTTGTAATGAGCATGGAATCAAAAGATAGGTCTCTACACTGAGACGACAACAACAAAATGGAATTGATGAAACAAGGAACATATCCATAGTTGAATGTGCAAGGACAATTATGATAGAGAAAGGCATCACCCAAATCTTCTAGAGGGAAGCTATTAGTACTATTGTTTACACATTAAATAGAGTACAATTGAAGAAAGACACAAATAAGACGCTGTATGACCTATGGTATGGAAATACATCCAATGTGAGTTATTTCAAAAAATTTGGTACTCAATATTATATCTTAAAAGATGATAGAAATGGAAAGCTTGACTCCAAGAGTGATGAAGTTATCTTCCTAGGGTATTCCACCGAGAGCAAGACTTATAAATGTCCAAATAAAGCCTCTAACAAAATTGTTGAAAGTGCAAATGTAAAGATAGATGAATTTGCAGAGAAGAATGAAAAGGAAAGCACTAAAGAACTAGAGGACTACAATAGATTTAATTACAATGAAGAACCTAACACTCGACCTGACCAATAATGTAGAGCTCCCGAGCAATAGATCATTGCACCCAAGAATCAAGCTGCAAATACCGACGATGAGAATATTGCTCAAAATGATGCACAAAGTGATGATGAATAGAATGAAGGACAAAATGATAATCAAGCTTATAGACAAAGATCTGAATATTTTCTTGCAACATATGTTAGAAAGAACCATCCATAGAAATAGATCATTGGAGATAAGAAGGCTGGTATGAGAACCAGAAGTAAGTCTCTAAATACAAGATGTCTTATTTATCACTATGAGAAAAAAATTGTCAATGTTGCACTTGATAATGATGAATGGATTAGTGCTATGAATGAAGAGATTGAGAAGATTGAGAAAAATAAGACATGGACACTTGTACCAAGACCAGATGACAAGAATGTCATCAGTAAAAAATGGATACTTAGGAATAAACTAAATGAGAATGGAGAATTCACCAGAAACAAAGCAAGGCTAGTATGCAACAGGTATGCACAAGAAGAAGGGATTGACTATGGAGAGACCTTTGCACCAATTGCTAGGCTAGAAGGAGTAAGAATATTGCTTGCTTATGCTGCATGTAAAGGATTCAAGATATATCAAATGGATGTGAAGTCGACATTCCCAAATGGAATACTTGAAAAAGAGACCTACATTGAACAACCAGGAGGGTTTGTTGATCCAGACAAGATGGATATGGTATGTAGACTTCACAAAGCCCTATATGGATTGAAACAAGCACCCCTAGCCTGATATGAAAGACATCATTCCTATCTTATTAGTATTGGATTTGTAAGGACTAGTGAAAATAATAATCTTTATTTGAAGGAAGATATTGATGCTAACATTTAGATTGTTAAGATATTTGTTGATGAAATCATATTTGGAGGCAATGATGTGCTATGCAAATAATTTGCAAATGAAATAAGAAAAGAGGTTGAGATGTCTATGTTTGGAGAGATAAATTTCTTTCTTGGTCTTTAGATCATGCAAAAAGATGAAGGTATTCTCATTACACAATCCAAGTACATCAAACAAGTACTAAAAGTATTAAAGATTGAAGAATCCAAAATAGTTGGAAAACCGATGAAAACTAGATGTAAGCTGACAAATGAGGAAAACTTTGTATAGATATATGATTGGACAACTCATGTATGTTGTACATACTAGACCAGATATTGCACATGAAGTAGGAATAGTTGCATGATTTTATGCTAATCTTAGGGAATCACATATGACTACTGTGAAAAGAATTCTAAGATATCTGAAGAATACTAAGGGCTGTGGCTTATGGTATAGAAGAGAAGGCAAATTTGAACTTAAGGTTTTTATAGATCTATGATTGCAAAACTCATGTATGTTGTACATACTAGACCAAACATTGCACATACAGTAGGAATAGTTGCAAGATTTTATGCTAATCCCAGGGAATCACATATGACTGGTGTGAAAAGAATTCTAAGATATTTGAAGAATATTGAGGACTATGGATTATGGTATAGAAGAGAGGGCAAATTTGAACTTAAGTTTTTTACCTACGCTGATTGGGCTGGAAATATTGATGACCGAAAGAGAACAACTGGAGGAGCATTCTTTATGGGTGACAAACTTGTCACATGGATCAGCAAGAAGCAAGGATGCATCTCTCAATCTACTGCAGAAGTAGAGTATGTTGTTGCTGCTAAAAACTGCTCAAATATTGCATGGATCAAACAATTATTGGAAGGTATGCATATGAAAATTCTTGAAATAGTAATTATCTATTGTGATAATACAAGTACAATAAAGATTTCCAAGAATACAGTCATGCATGCTAAAACAAAGGATATTGCCATCAAGTATCATTATTTGAGAGATCAAGTTCAAACAAAGGAGTTTGTACTTGACTATGTCCAATCAAAGGAACAATTGGCCAATATCTTCACCAAGCCACTTCCCAAGGATGCATTTGAATACTTGAGAAAGAGACTAGGGGTCAGACACTTGTCTACTGGTTAGTAAAATGACTAGAAGGCTACATCAGCCTACATACTATCAGAATATCATTCATGTTGATGCAAGTAGAGAGATGAAATTCAAAGATAAATCTATACATAACAAGGTATTTATCTAATCTGAGAACCAGAGTTGTTACCGATGGATTGGGAAATTCAAGGAGTATATTAAGGATAAAAAGAATCCATTTGACATTTCTGTCAAATATTTGTTTGAAACGATGTATTATGCTCAAAGGGAAAGAGATATATTTGTTTGGAATTTCTATCAAAGGGAGAGAGATATCTCATTATCATATTCATCAATTATCCAGAGGGAGAGAAGTAACAAGTACGAAAGAGTACATACAAAGGAAACAATTGCTGACATAAGACATCAAAGGAGGGAGAATAGTGAAAGGGAGAGAGTTTGACATAGAAGGAGAACACATTACATTAGGGAAAGAAAGATTCTACATCCATCCATTATAGGGATTGAAGATAGTAAGAAAATTGTAAGAATCAAATCTAAGCTAGTTGAGCTTACTAAAAGCTAGGCATTTGTATTAGTTACATTAGGAAAGCTTTAAGAAACTATATATTTCATATTGTATTAACAATTTAGTATAGTATGATAATGTAGTATGTTTCCATCAATGCCAAAGGGAGAGATTGATGACATGTAACTAATTGAATGTTTTAAGATATTAAGTTGATGATCATGCAAGGCATTAAATCAGGTAATGTATTGTATTGTCATTAATGTCAACTTGATATAGTATGTACGATCATGGAAATACAGCCCAAGACTTCAAAGAACCAAATCGTGCTATCAGTAATGCATACAATTCAAGTATTCACTAACTATATACACCGACGGTCAGAGTTAAAAAGAAAATTCATAGTGTTACCCGAGGAGTAATGCACAACATTACCGACAAGTAAAGTTATAATGTTGACCAATGAGCAAAGCACAGTTTAAACTAATGGATAGATTTTCAATGTTGCCCGATGAAAAAGAAAAAGATAGAGATCCCAATGACAACTGAAGTCAAACCGACGGAATAGTCAGTTATCACTGATGACTAACTGAAGTGTTGACTGACAGAACACATAGTTCAGAAAATGAAAAAATGCTTAGCTGTCAAGAGCTATAAATAGACTTAAGTCATACTTATCATTGTTTTAAATGAGTCCCAGATAAAGCCAAGGATAAGTAATGGATTTAAAGCTGCTTTGTCCAATTGGCAAGAAGATCTCTTTGAGATAAAACTGGAGTTTTCTTTAAATCTTATTGTTGAGAATTGTGGATCACACCAAGAATCAAGAAAGCCAAAAAAAGGTAAAACATGTCTATAAAGAGACAACCCCAATTCTTTACAAATTGGTTGGGTGAAGTAGAGAAGAGGAAAGATGAAAAAGAAAATCTGAAGGAGAAGAAAGTCTTCATTTAGTCCTGATCAATAAGCTGGAGAAAGAGCTAGATTCTCCAGACACCGACAAACAGTGAGACAACATCACAGAGAATAATAGTGTGGAGCAAGGTATAGAATTGATTACATTGATCAGAGAGGTAATAGACTTACAATAGATCTGAAAAATCTATAATTGAGTTGTATGTATGAATAGATCATTAGTGTTTCAGTTTAACAATTGAAGCATAAATTATCTTAACCGAGCAAGAAATAAAAGTATTTTACAATTGAGATACATCCCAAGGAGTATCAAAAGGTTTGATCATGAAAGTAGCATTGGATATGCCCGATACCTATTGACATGCCAAGTGAGTGTTTGATCAAGGATGGTAGCATTAGATGCGAGATACTAGGTGACAAACTATCTTCTAAATCCTCTAACAAGGTCACACCTAACAGTGTGTTTGTAACCTTTAACAAGGTTGGATCCTAATAGAGCTCACTTTAGAAGAGTGAAAATTTGGGGTACTGGTCGGAGTGGTTTTTCCCTTAACAGGGTTTCCATGTTAAAAATCTATGTGTTATGTATTTATGTTTTATTTCTTTACTATTTTACATTTCACATATGTGATTCTAGATTGATCAGTATACTCTGCATATTTACTGTGTTTTGGTAAATAGCTAACTTCTTATCGGTAATCATACTGAAGAGAGATTTAAAAAGTAATCTGACAAAGTAGAAAATTGATATCAGTATTTCAAGGAATTCATCTTGTAGGATAGAATATAACTAGAGGGATAAATTATGGTTATAAGTTTTAAGGGTTGATTTAAGGATTATATTTTAGGGCCACTGATTCACCCCCCCTCCCCCCCATCTTAGTTATTACTAACAACTTTTCTGGTAATTTATAGACAATGTTGGATGAAATGGAATGCACTCGATCTGAAAGTGAGAAAATGAAGAGAAAATGAATAAAATCTAATGCCTGCATCTTAAAACTAAGGGAGAATATCCAAAAATTCATATAAATATGCAAAGAGCTTAACCAAGTACTAAAGAAATTAAAGAAAAATATTCTAAATTTGAAACTACAATTGGATAAATGGAAGGAAATAGAACAATTGTTCAAATAAACCATCAAATAGAAAATGGAAGAAAGGAAGAAGACTATAGAAAATTTGAAGGATATCATTAAGTAGAAAATAAATGAAAATGATAATTTTTTTTTGTATTGATAATAAGGTGTTAACAGTATCAAGTTCACAATATTATAGCATTAATTCCACAAAACAGAGGCACCACCTCAAACTAAGAGTATCAAAATATTAAAAGTTTACAATATCGAAAGCAAGCAACAAAGTTTTAGTAAAACATATCATCAAAAACATCCACCCATGTAGTCCATCCCATGGTGCCCTCCATCCAAACAATATTCTTCTTCTTTTGAATATGGTGGAGTAGGAAGATCATGTTATCCGATGCGCCCTTGCTACTCTTTTTAAGTTCCAAGTTGAGATTATTTATGGTTATTTCAAATATGTGCAAGTTGTCGATATGGCTCCTCCAGGCCTGACCATCCTTAAGCTTGAAGGAAAATAATGTGGCTTACCCGTTCTTTATAATTTTTTTGAACTTTTCCTTTTCTTCCCTCATGGTAATTAGCACCTATAAGAAATATTTTTAAAAATTGAGACTTTTGAAAGACTCTGTAAGAATCCTGGGAGTGCTTTGAAACCTTTCCTCATTCCTACATTTCCAAATCTAAAATAAAATGTTAGAAGAAATAATATCCCAAAACAAATTGGAGTCATCTTTAATCCCATCAATATATCCAGTAATGATTTAAAAAAATTAATGTCTTTCAGAATTGTAATACCAAACATAAGCTAGATTTCTTGGGCAAAACAACAATTAAAGAAAATATGTCTACTAGATCTTCAGGAGCCCTACAAATATTACAATATTGAGTTGTTGAGAAATCCTTTCTAATAGGGAGTCTTTCAAGAGTCAAAAGCTATCTAAAACATTTGATGTTAGGAAATATAGAGATTTTCCATAATCTCCCATAATTAGAGTACCAGAGTTTTTTGACATGGCCAATGATGGATTCATTATACCCAGTCACACCATAAATGTTTTTGGCTTTAGTTTTGTTCATAATGGTTCCCTTTGGCCATTTAGATTTCAATATTATATTCGAATCAATAAAACAATAGGAATGGAGATCTCTACATGCTTTACAGGTCAGATTATAAGTACTTTTTTAGGATAAAGGGATGTTAAATTTGTTCCTTAACTCATCGCAAGTAATAAGAGTGTCATATTCAAAAGGATCCATAAATTGAGAGATACCCAGCTTATGTGAGTACTCGGGAGAGAAACCTTGGGAGACGGCAAGGGGTCTACCAGAAAAATGTAGTTTCCACCAAATGGACCTTTCACCAAAGAGTTGATTATCATCATGAAAAGACTTGTTAGTGGCATAAATTCTAACATTTCTCTAGGCCTTCCATATGGATTTGAAAATAGCTTTGTCTTGAACCACAACCGAAAAATCCCCAAAGATCAAGTCAGTAAAAGGTAAATTTTTCCAGGACTTAGCATTCTTGGGGAAGCCTCTTTCAGTATTTATCCTAGCAAGAAATTTCTAAAGATCATCCCTAGATAAGGAGTGGAAGATCCATTTGGTAGCCAGATCCAACCTCATGGTTTTTAGGTCCTTCAAACCCAGCTCCCCAAGGAGTTTGTCTGTATGGCACCATTCCCATTTAGCAGCATGAAGCTTTTTGTTTCCTTTATCATCCAACCATAGATAGTTCCTTATATCTTTTTGTATTTCTAAGATTTGGTAACTTCTTAACATCCAGGTAGAGGAATAATAAATACTGTAGGATGAAAGAATTTTTTGGAAGACTTCCACTCTACCATCTAGGGATAGAGATATGTTGTGCCATTTATTCGGTCTTTTAGTTATTTTCTCCTTAACCAAAAAATACATATATTTGAGAGAAGGTTCAACAGAGAAAGGTATACCCAGATATCTAACAATGTGGTAAGGCCAACCCCACTGATAATCAAATTTATTAAACCAGGCTGGTGATTGATCCTGCCAACCAAGACATATAGATTTGGTATGAAAGAGGCAAGCCCCCGAAATAGTATAAATAATATTGAGTTTCTCTTGAAGATCTTCAAAGTTGTCTTTCGAAGATTCATTAAAAATGGCAGTATCATCCACAAATTGATAGTTAATAAGGTCATAGCCATTTGGAAGAGAAATACCCTTAACCGTTGGAGAAATGGTGCTATCTCTGAGAATGTAGAACATGGCATCTACAACAATAGAAAAGAGAGGAGCTAAAGGACATCCTTTCCTAATGGATCGAGCAAGGGGAAAGGCTTCCGATAGGGATCCATTGATATCAAATTGAGCATAAAAATCATAAAGAAGCACTTTGACAGCATCACAGAAGAAGGTAGGAAATCCAAAGGCTTCCAGCATCGTGGAGATAAAACTCCACTCAACTTTTTCGTATGCCTTCTTGAATTCAAGAAGAAATATATTTGGGTTCTGTTTAGATTCTTTAGCCCAATTTAAGGCCTCCTAGCTAGTAATTAAATTTTCAAGAATATATTTTTCTTTAATGAATCCAGTTTGGGATGAGCACTCAAATTTCGGTAAAATATTCTCAATCCTAATAGCCAATATTTTGGAAAGGATCTTATGTGAGATATTTAACAGAGTGATGGGTCACCAATTTTTAATTAGAACCTTATCCCCATCCTTAGGAAGTAGTTTAATGATGCCACTATTGATGGCTCTTCCCAAGGTACCCAAAGATAAGGCCTCCATATAGATATCATGAAGGTCTTTGTAAATCCATTTGTTGTTAGACTTGTAGAAATCAACAGGCATCCCATCAGGCCCTAGAGTCTTATTATCTTTAAGATTATTAATGGTTTTTTCAATTTCTTCTATAGTGATCTCCTTACTGAGAAAGGAAGCATCCAAGTTGGAAATATTATTAGGATTCAAAGCTTTGCAACAGTTCCTGAGGGTGTTGCCTTCCTCAGTATCCTCAGAAGTGAAAAGGTTTTTATAATAGTTGGCAAAAGCATCTTTTATGCTATTAATATCAGTAATCTCTTGATTATAAAAAATAATTCTATCAATAGTCTCATTAGAGTGCTTGTGTTTATTAAGATTAAAGAAGAACTTAGACCCCATATCCCCAGCTTGAAGCCAGTGTGCACAAAATCTAATTATGGCTCCTGTAATCTTAATATGCTGATGTTGCCTAAGGGCATCTTTAACACTAGCGACATTGGGGATAAGAGAGTCATCCGAGGGTTTGGATTCGATATTATTTTTATCCTTTAAAAGGTTAGCGTTAATCAGATTCTCAATGAACCTAAAATATTTAGCCTTCTTTTGACCTAAGGTTCTTAATAAGTTCTGCCAAGAAAGAATGTTCATATTCCAACGTGGTCAGCATGAGAGATGGCAGGATATTGGTTTTTGTTAATGAGCCCAATGAGGTTGATAGCCACAAGATTGCCATCATCATTAAGAAGACTAGTGTTAAGGATGAATTTAGGATTAGAAGCTTAAATGCGAGTAGGGGAACTATTAAATCTAACACAAACAATGATCAAATAATGATCAAGAAGGGAAGTAGGGGTGGCCAGCACAAACTTACCAAGTTTATCAGGCAAAACCGAAAAGAATTTTTTTCTAGCATAAAAATGGTCTAGCCTCGAATAGATTCTCACTGGCACATGATATAAATTTAACCAAGTATACCATAGTCCGGGATTGATATCCTTACTCCCATACAGGGGGTCAAAAAGAAGATTATCTTGTTTCAATCTATCCCACTGAGTTTTTTTAGTGTCTTTCCTACTAAAGGGAAGGCCACCAATCTTATCATCTTGGCTTTCAACCATATTAAAGTCCCCACCAATAAACCAAGGTATATTCGGGAGAGAATCTAACTAGGCCCAAAGTTGAGATCACTCTTTGTAGTCATTAGAAGGATAAACTCAACAAATTCTAAACACCATGTTATTAAGGTTAAAATTAATCCACAAGGCTTTGTTATAGGGGGAAATGCCAAAACTAGTAATGGACATTTCTCATTTAGGATTAATCAAAATAGCCACACCACCCCTGCCTCATGGGTGTTGACTAACAAGTTAAATAGCATCTTTCCATAAAAAAATTAAAATTGGATTCAAGAGTGAATCCAGTAGTTTTGATTTCTTGTAGCATTAGGAAGTCAAAGTAATTAATTGTTTCAAGAAATGCTTGATAATGAATTTTCTATTCAAGGATTCAAGACCACTAATTTTCCATGAAATGCAAGTCACGAGGAAAAATTTGGGGGGAAGAACCACTAACACCTGTGGCATCATCATTAGGCATCATATGAACAAAGGATTTAGCTCCTTGTTTTTTAGCAGAAGGAAGTTTGTTTTTGGACCCTAATGGTCTTCCTCTTCGTTTAGAAGAAGGGAAATCATTCTTCTATTGAAGATCATCTTCAGAAAAAACTTGAGAGGCTAGGTTGATCTCCATGAATGGGTTATAAGTGCATAGAGAATTAAGAGTTCATGAGGTATCTACAGGAATGATTTCAACAACAAAATCATCAAAGATTTCTTTGGAAGTCTTTGGGTGAGGGTTAAGGTGAACAGAGTTAACAATAGGTGGCTCTAAAATGCTTGGATTTGAGGTAGGTGAGCCAGTATGAAAAGAAATAATGTGGGAATCATCAGAAAAAGGCTCAGAAGGAGGTTGAGGAGGTTTCAAATCATGGACATCCATAGTGGTAGGGATACCCTATTTATTGGTCCTTTTTTTCCTTTTTTTCAAGACGGTCTGATACCCATCAGTATGGTCTTTTTCAATGGTGCGTAATGTTAGTGGGTCAAGAGAAGAAAGTTGCAAGGCAAGGAAAGAGGTAAAAACAAGTGACACATTGGGTGGTTTGGTCAAAGGCAGAGGATTTCTCAAAGATGTTTCAAAATTAGGTTTAGATTTGCTTTCAGAAGAAATAGGTTTAGTTAGTTTACTCTATGGAGAATTGCATTTGAGAATAGGGCAATATTTTCCATGATGTCCCTCTTTTCTGCAAAGAAGACAGGAATTGAGGCCTCCAAACACCTTAAAGGGGAAAGAATAAATATTAGACAAAATATTAATGTTGATATCATTATGGATTTCTCTTCTAGTGTTAAGGGAAATTAATATTTGGGCATCCATATGTGGAACAAGCCTGACAGTGTTGTCCATCCTAATGAATTTTCCAATAGGTTCCAGAATTTGGGGCAAAAAGCACCACAAAAATAATAGAATTTGCTTAACCAGAATCCATCTTGGGGCCAAAAGGGCCAACACTTCTTCATGAATGGGCTCAGGGGTCCATGCTAGGGCACAAAATGAAGTATTTCCTATAGTCTAGTATTTTTGTTTGAGAATCACTACTTGAAAATCATGATTGTTGAAAAAAATAACATATAAACCATTATGTATTTTCCTACAAAATGAAATATGATAACCAATTTTTATATCAAGTGTTATGAAATATAAGATTAGAGGTAAGAGTTTGTGAGAGTAGCATAATTTTGGATTTGTTGGCATAGCTAATGCAGTGATGGTAAGTGATTTTTGGAGATGTCATGATACAAATTTGATTACAAGATGATCAGTTATTGTGTTATCATTGCTATCAACTATTGACTTTGTGTTTTTAGTGTATTTCCAAGCCTAGTTGTGATGAATGAAGGGTTATAGTGAATTTCAGTGGTTTCTATCTTTATGGGAGACTTAGGTCTATCTCTGGATGTCTAATGCACGATCGCTAGTGATAAATTAATTTATGTGATAGGTGTGATCGATTGAAGTATAAAAGAACAACTACTAGAATAGTTAATGAGAGGTGATAGATGATTTGAATGTCTTGTCAAATATTTATTTTATCTTATGTCGTGGTCAAAGGATATGGTGGTCAACACTATTAAGATCCTACAATTGTGATCACAACTAATTTGAGTGACCGGTGTGCATGATAGGTGACAGAGTTGTTAATAGGTTACAGTGTTTGTGTTCTTGAGAAATAGTTGCTAAATCTTTGATTAGTGATCGGTGTTGAGGCTATGGTTGAATCAATTTAGTTATTCATGATTCGTTGATGAGTCTTCATGATTAGAGGTGATGATCTGGCATCACATTGTTTGATCCTATCTTGTGGAGAATATTCTAGAGGAAGCTTGTGTTTGGAAAAAATATATTTGACTCCTCAACATAATTTATTTTATGTAAATATTTGTATTGGTCGATGCATCCTTGGAAATATGTTTTGTATATTTAAATTTTTTTGTGGCGCATTGGATCTGAATGAGATGTTTAAAATTCTAACTTAGGGATTGATTAAGGTGAAGGACTTAAAAGTTTAGTATATAATGGATGAAGTTGAAATTTAAGTGTTTTGATGGTATGTTGGACACGTGTGGTGAAAATTACAAGTTGTAATATAGCCAGGGAAGAGTTAATTGAGTTGAGGAAAGATTTTGTGCTTTAGTGGATCTAATGAAGCAAAGGTAGTGGTGTTCTATAGATTATTATTTTTGTTGTTACCTAAAGTTGTAATAGGTTAAATCCCTTAATACGGTAGGTCTTAACAAATATTTGCTACAAATCCTTTAAAAAGGTTTCACTTTTCCAAGTGTTCATTGTCCTCTAACAAGGTTACTCTTAATAGGGAAAACATCCTAACAGGTCAAAGGAAAACCCCTTAATCGGGTAGCACCTAAAAGTGTTGTTGTAAAATCCTAACTGGGTTAAGCTCCTCACAAGGCATACTTCAAAATATTACATCATTTAGTGGGTACTAATTACCACCTTTATTTTATCCCTATTTGGGTTTCCATGAGATAAATCTATGTGTAAACTTTCTGGATGGAATTTCATGTTTATGATTTTCATTTGTTGTGACTAAAGTTAATCTTGTGAATGTTTGTTTAAGTTTAAGAGGATAAAATTTTGTATTATTTGGTATATTATTGGTCCTCTCCCCCCCTCTGAGTAATATGATCTTAGGACTAAGAATTTGTATTGTAGATAATGTCCTCTATCATGGTGAAACTTAAAAGCTTGAGGTAAATATCTGAAGATGGTGAGAAAGGAAGGTTCTAAATTCACAAGAGAGAACTACTTAGTGTGGTGCAGACGATGAAGTTCTATATTATATGTATGGGTAATCAGTATTAGGATCATGCGAATAATAAGTATAGTGTCTCTTTAAGAACCTTGAGTGTAGATCAACTGAAGGTAAGGAAAGGCCATGCTGCTAATATAGAAGCTATTGCTAGTACTATTCAAGATGTAGAGTTTATTGATATCAAAGACTTGGATACTACAAATGAGATGTGCGAAAATTTGAAGATAATCTATGGTGGAAATCCACATGTGAAGAATGCAGAAGTTGATAGTTTGAAAGGAAAGTATGATGACACATGGAGGATGCAAGAAAATGAGAATATTGAACAATACAGTCACATAATCAGACAATTTTTTTCTTCTATTCTAGGTCCTAGTGGTAATCTTCATAAGGAAGATGTGGTACATGAAAAATGTTGAGAAATTGATTGCCTCAGTATGCTATTAGGGTTTCAGCTATACAAGATCTCATATCTCTAGGAACTTTTAGTGTTACTCTTGATGCATTAATAGGGAAATTAACTATATTTTATTTAAGCAATTATGCGCATAGTACACCAAAAGTTAAAGCTATTTTCAAGTCATCATTGAATCTTGCACTATCTACGAAAGGAAAGGAGATATCTAACAATTCTTGAGTATGTTACTTTAATGATTATGATTCTATCTTGCCTGAGGAAAGGGAACAGGAGGAATTCAAAACTTTATTTGCTAAAAGGATACCAAGTGGGAAAGGTAAATATAAGGGTAAGTTTCCTTTGAAATGCTTTGCATGTAATAAAATTGAACATGTACAATCAGTGGAGCAGGACACTACAAGATAACTGATGGAGAGACAGGTCAATGAACATGAACTGATACAAGTAGTTGAAGAAACTCCTAGAACTGAACTGATATTGTCAAAGTATGTAAAGTTGAACCATTCCCCTAATCAAATTATTGGTGATAGAAATGTAGGTGTGTTAACAAGAAGGAAAGAAACAAAATGTACCTATTTTTTATCTAAATTTGATCCTAAAATAGTGAAAGATCCAAGAAAGATTAAGATTGGGTGAAATCTGTAGAAGAAGAATTGGAGCATATTGAGAAGATCAATACCTAGACATTAGTGCCAAGACTGGCGGACAAGAATGTGATAAATACTAAGTGGATTTTATGCAACAAGATTAATGAGATAGGTGAAGTGGTGAGGAACAAGGAAAGATTGGTGTGCAAAGGATATGCACAAGAGGACGACTTGGACTATGGTGACACATTTGAACTTGTGGCAAGACTTGAAGGTATAAATATATTGCATGAATATGCTACTTATAAATGATTAAAAGCATCAAATGGATGTTAAGTGAGATTTTCTTGATGTTTTTTGGAAGACGAGGTAATATTCAATAACCTAAAGGATTTTCTAATTAATAAGGTAAGAACATGGTGTGCAAATTATAGAAATCTTTGTATAGGTTGACATAAGTACCTAGGGCATGGTATGAGTTATTTCATTCATATGTGAATCAGATTGGTTTTATTAGGATAAGTGATAATAATAATATGTATTTCAAGATTGAGAAAGATGATAGGTTGCACATAACAACGATATTTGTAGACGGTATCATTTTTTGTGGCAATGAAGGGACGAGAGGATCATTTGCAGATGAGATTTTGAAATTATTTAAGATGTCCATACTTGGTGAGATTAAATTCTTCATGGGATTGTAGGTTCAATAGATGAAAGATGGAATCTACATAAGCTAGTCCAAATAAATACTAAAGTCTTTTGGGTTAGAAGACTCAAAATCGGTTGGTAGTCCTATGGTAACTAGTTACAAACTATCAAAGGAAGATGATTCTAAAGGGGTGGATGAGAAAATTTATAGGTTCATGATATGTAAGCTATAGTATGCAGTGCAGAGTAGATCAGACATATCACAATTAGTTGGATTAGTCACCATATTTTATTCTCATCCTAAGGAATCTCATTTGGTTGCAGTAAAGGGGAGGTTCATTATTTCTTAGAGAAAGGCTTGTATCTTGGAAAAGCAAGAATCATAACTGTATATCTCAATGAATAGTTGAATATCTTGTTGCTGCGATAAATTGTACACAAGTACTATATAAATTGTACACAAGTACTATGGATCAAGAAGAATGTAGAAGGAATTCAGTAGAAGGTAACTGAACCGGTGGATATCTATTGGGTCAATACTAGTGCTATTAACATTTCAAAGAACTCAGTGATTCACTCTAAGACTAAGCATATAGCTATAAAATATCATTTTCTTAGAGAACGAGTATAGGAAAAGTAAGTTAGGTTAGAGTGTGTGCCAACTAAGGAGAAGCTTGATTATATTTTCACTAAACCATTTCCAAAGGAATCATTTGAGATATAATAGGTAGTTTGGGGGTCATTCCCCTATCTGATTTGAATTAAAAGATGCAGTTACATCAATCTAGGTATACTCATTGAATATTTTTATGTTTGGATTGATGTTGTGGAGCTACTCCTTAGGGGGAGTTGTCTGTGTAGTAATATGTTTTGGTTAGTCAGGTACAATTTAGAAGATATCAAGTGTTTTTTGCACCTTTGGTATTGTTGTCAAAGGGGGACAATTTGTGTATGATAAAGAGGGAATTTATATAGTGAAAGGAAATGTACATGAGACAAATTCAATGAAAGGGGGAGTAATTGTGAAATAAGTGAAAGACAAAAGTGGAAAAAAAATTATGCATAATGTATCATGTTGGAGTAAGGAAGATAGTGTTTCCATGAATGCCAAAGGGGGAGATTATTAGAGGGTAAAAGTACAAACTTGTGTCACACTTTTATAAAGGAAAAGGTCCACAACATGCAAAACTGTTAATCTTTAACGACATAAAAGTGGAATTTATGTTTAGAACTTGCAAATGATGTAAACTAATGAAATGTGTAAAATTGGATTTAGTTTATGGCTATAATTTTTTAGATATTTTTTGAATAAGAATTGACATAGTTATTTAATTTTTGAAGTACATTTTTTAATTGCTAAAAAATGCTAAAAATCTAGGGTCTAGTTCCCATCATAAAATGCAAATAATCTTGTTTTCCTTTGATTTTAGAATATGTTTTAGATGACATGAATAGCTAGTGTAGGAAAAAAAAGATTGGTTTTTGGTATATATTTTGTCTGTTATAACTATTCAAAGTCAGAGTAACTAAGAAGGAAGCGGAGGGCACTCTCCTGGACTTGGCCTAGTTCAGGTGTTCCCATGTTTTTTGGCACATCATATTTTGGTTTCTAGGTGCCAGAGAGTCTAGTTCATTTCTGGCTTTTCTCTTTGGCTTTCAATCTTTGCCTGGGTTTGTAGGCTGATTCTCAGTCCTGTCTCTGTTTAGTCTATTTTTTGCTGCTTATCTTTTTGCTTTAATTGTAAGAGGTTTTGGGTCCCCATAAAATATATTTTTACCAGCAATCAAAAACTATTCCCACCTAATTTGCCCTAGAAAATCTACACCATATAGAAAAAATTATATATTCTTAAAGATGACTCCCTCCTCTAGTGTTAAATATAAGTTTTAAATTTTTCCGACATGATTTGCTATTTTTTTTTCTTTTTTTGAATGAGCGTGTTCTTAAATGTTAAAATACCTGGACTTGCAGTATTTTCAACTTTTAATATATTATAAAAGTTATATGACCATAATCTTGACTGTGAGCTCTCCAAAAGGGTTTTTTTATATTTTAAAGAAAGTTTATTTTTGATGGATAAATCTGATGTATATGTGAGAAGTTCTGCAATTTTAAAATTTTTCCCTATTTGGCTGCCACATAGGTAGTTTTAGATGGAACTAGTTTGGCTGGAACTGGTTCGGTTGAACCTGTTTTAGCTTAAACCCTCTATATAAATCTTTGCCAATCATCCATTGATATTTAACATAGTTGGCTTGTTTTTACTCATGAATTTTTGGCTGGAACTTGTCCGACCGATCTTGTTTTGGCTAGAACTCATTTTCCACATCGAAACCACATGGTGCCACATATGTACGCCCGAAAACATTCTGACCGAAATAGTTTTGGTCGGAACTACGAAAATGTTTCTCAAGTGCAACACAGCTTCGTACTTTTACCCTATCATATCTTATGCAGTAATGGTAAGTGAATTTTTGAGATTTCATTATGTAGATTTGATTACATGTTGATCAGTTATTATGTTGTCATCGATGTCAACTATTAAATTTGTGTTCCTAGTGTGTTGCCAAGCCTAGTTTTCATGAATGATGTCTTGCAATTAATTTAAGTGGTTGCTATATTTATGGGAGACTTAGGTGTCTCTCTAGATGTCTAATGCATGACCTCTACTACTAAAGTTATGTTATGTGAAAGGTGTGATTGGTTGAAGTATAATAGTGTAAATACTAGAACAGTTAATGACAAGTGATAAATGATTCAAATGTTTTGTGAAATATTTTTTGTATCTTCTAGAATGGTCATGGGATATGGTGGTGAATAGTTTTAATATGCTATAGTTGTGATCATAACTAATTTGAGTGACCGATATGCAGGATAGGTGATCAGTGAGTAGAGATAGAGTTGTTGATAGGTTACAATGTTTGTGTTCTTGAGAAAAAGTTGATAAATATTTGATGGGTGATCAATGCCTATTTTTCTGCCACATAGGATGCCACATAGGTAGTTTGGCCAAACCTATTTCGGCCGACACCCCCTATATAAAGTTGTGCCAATTCTCCATCGATATTTAACATAGTTGTCTTATATTTACTCATGAATTTTTGGCTTGAACTAATCCAACCAAACCTACTTTGGCAGGAACTCGCTTTCCACATCAATGCCACATGGTACCACATATGTACGACCAAAAACATTCTGACCGAAACTATTCCAGCCAAAACTATTTCAGCTGGAACTAGGAAAATGGTCCTCAAGTGCAACATAGCTTCATACTTTTACCCTAGCATATTTGATGGAGTAATAGTAAGTAAATTTTGGAGATTTCATTATGCAGATTTTATTACAAGATGATCAGTTATAATGTTGTCATTGATGTCAACTATTGAATTTGTGTTCTTAGTGTGTTACCAAGCCTAGTTGTCATGACTGATGGGTTACAATTAATTTAAGTGGTTGTTTTATTTATGGGAATTTTAAGTGTGTCTCTAGATGTCTAAGGCATGACCTCTACTACTCAAGTGATGTTATGTGAAAGGTGTGATATGTTGAAGTATAGCAGTGTAAATGCTAGAACAATTAATGATAAGTGATAGATGATTTGAATGTTTGGTCAAATATTTTTTGTATCTTGTGGAACGGTCACGGGATATGGTGGTGAATAGTTTTAATATTCTATAGTTGTGATCATAACTATATTGAGTGACCGATATGCAAGATAGGTGATCGTTAAGCATACACAGAGTTGTTAATAGGTTATAGTGTTTGTGTTCTTGAGCGACAGTTGAGAAATCTTTGATGGGCGATTGGTGTTCAGGTTGTGGTTGAATAGATTGAGTTAGTCACGATCTACTAATGTATCTTCATTATTAGAGGTGATGATCTGGCATTAGATTGTTCGATGCTAGATTATGGAGAAGATTCTAAAGGAATATTTTTTTTGTCAAAACATGTTTGACTTATTGACATAATATTTTATGTAACTCGTTTAATTGCCTGATGTGGCCTTGGAAACATATTTTGTATATTTGATTTTGTTTTTTTCAACCTTGGATCTGAGCGGAACATTTGAAATTATAACATAGGGCTTTATAAAGGTTGTAGAGCTAACAGTTGAGTATATAATTGATGAAGTTGGAAGTTAAGTGTGTTGATCATGTGTTGGATAAGTACAGTGAAAAGTGTGAGTTTCGATCAATCAAGGGAAGAGTTAAGTTTTTTGAGAAGATATTGTGTCTTTAGTGAACTTGATTAAGAAGGGGTTTTGTGGTTCTACAAATCATTCTTTTTATTCTTCCCTAACAATTGCAGCAAGTTAAATCCTTTAGAAAATTAGATCTTAAAATATCTTTGTTGTAAATCCTCTAACAAGGTGACACTTAGTCAAGTGTTGAAAGTCATCTAACAAGGCTACTCTTAAAATGGTAAAGGTCCTAACAGGCCTAAGGAAAATCTGTTAACTGGGTAGCACCTAAAATTGGTGTTGTAAACTCCTAACAATGTTAAGCTCATCATAAGGCGTACTTTAGAAGAGTACATAATTTAGTGGGTTCTAATTCCCACTTTGTTTTCTCCCTATTTGGGTTTCAACAAGATAAATTTATGTGTCAACTTTTTGGATGGACTTTTGTGTTTATGATTTTCATTTGTTGTGATTAAGGTTAATCTTGTCAATGTTTATTTAAGTATAAGAGATTCAAAAATTAGATTATTTGGTATATTATTGATTCTACCTCCCCTCTCAGTAGTCAGATCTTAGGACTAATAGGATAAACTTTTGTGAGAGTAAATGAAAAAATAGATTAAACTTCCCTAAACAAATCCTTCTAGAAATCCTTGTCAAGGATTTGTTTATCCAAAACCAAGGAGTAGAATAAATTAATAGTTGGCTATATTATCTCCTTATGTTTATGAAATCTTATACTATTATTCTTGATAGAGTGAAATCCTATTAGAATGCCAATGTTTTAGAGTTGAAATATTTAAAAATAAATTATGCTCTCCACTATGGAGCTACAATGCTCTAGATATTTGGCTCTAAAACTCTTTTTCCTTGGCAATGATGTATAAAGTTTAGAGAGAATTTGGATTTCTTTATCAACAAGGTTAGTTGCAGTCTCTTGCAATTAAATCTAGGCTTGAACATTATCTAAGTAAGTTTTTAAATGATTCTTGATAGTAAAGATATGACCATAGAATTATTAATTTCATCACAAGACATTCTATTTGACCAATCCCAGCTTCTTCACCATACAATACATAACAATGCTATATGACCACCAATATTTGATTCAATCCCTAAGATAAAGACTTAGAGTCCACACTTTTTCAAATATAAAAAGAAATATGTTCTTTCTACACCAACTATCAATCATAAAAACAATGGTAAATTGATTAGACCCAATGCATGTGAGGGCTCAGAGCCTACAAGAAAACGAGATCATCTAATCTTGGGTTATAAAAGTATGATAAAGTTTTACTTGAATAAGGTCAACCCCACTGCGCCTATTGGATCACATATAATAAGCACCATAAAAAAAGAATGTCCAACAGGCACAGTGAATTAATCAAAAAAAAATCCTAACTAGTATCCTTTGTGATAGGGTCATCTCGCTTCTTTTCAAAGCTATGAACAAGGGTATTAAAATTTCCCATAACGAGTCATTTAAACTAAAGAATATAGGCTCTAGAAATACATGTAGATTCCCAAGATTTTCTTCTAGAAATTTCATTGTGTAGGGCATTAAAATTTGAAATATTCTATTAATAATCGTCATTTAGAGGCTCAAGCATATTAGCAATATGGTTTTAAAAAAAAAAATAATAATACCTCTAACCAATCTCAAATTCTAGAGTGTTGCAATACCACTAAAACTACCAATTTCATCACAATAGTCAACCCCCAAATGTTTGAAAAGGGATAATTTAGTACCTATAAGAAACTTACAAGATCTGCAAGAGATAAATTAGAAGTACACATAAAAATTATAGCAATGTCGCTCATTCAACAATGAAAAAGAGAAGTGTAATGTATATAGATGTGAATGATTGGGTCAAATCAGATGTTGACTCGAACACTCAATGAGTGGTGGTGAGTTTCCTCCCACGATCCTAGGGTGAGGTGTCCAAATGAAATCGACACCTCTATAAATAACTCCTCAACAGAGAGAACTTGTCTAGACAAGTGTCGAATGAAAATGTATGGTTGAGTAGCCTTAATAAGCCTAGGTATAATTAAATCATTACACGAACACCCCCCCTTAAGCATAACTTAGGAGGATATGAAAAAGATGGTTCCCAACTACTAGCCATGTTAGGTACCCATGTATAATGAAATCTCTAAAAAAAGGAGAAAGATAGAAAACCCAGTGGGAAAAGCTATCCTCCATAAAAGAGATTTGATGAGAAGAACTGTCGAATCTACAAGATATGTAGAAGAAGGTTTACTGCATGAGTGAAAAGATGACACTACTCAACTAGTGTACACAAAGTTGATCAAAATCTTTGAAGTTGATAATGGAGATATTACTTTTGATGAGGAATACTTGAATCTCAAATTGATCTGCTAAATCAACCCCCCATATAAGAGATCAAAATAGGAAGTATATTTTATGCCTTCCAAAAGAAGATTCTACTTCATTGAATGAAGCATTACCATACTAACATATTATCGTCCCCCTTGGTTTGGCACTTTATAGAAATAGTGCATTATAACCACTACAAGCAGTATAAAATGGTACTTTATAGAAATAGTGTGTGACTATGCTTATGGATTTGTGGCGAAAAAATAAGTACATTTGCAAAAAACAACACTCCAATATGAGTTTGCTAGAAAAGAGTTATGGTAAAGTTTCTTTAAAGACAAAATAATTTTGAATAAATTATTTTTGCCTCCTAACACCAATAAGAAAAAAATAAAAAAATAATAATAATAAAGGGAAGGATTTTTTTTCTATGGTCATACGACCATGGACTGTAAACTTTTACAACTTACAACTTATATATATATATATATATATATATATATA
>MU223335.1:2004262-2025145 GCA_018584345.1 Thuja plicata | reverse complement strand
TGTCACAGTTAAGCCGAAGGCCATGTATGAGAGAGTTATAGGGGGACGAGACGGGGCCAATAGGTGGGCCGATGGCTAGAGTGGCACAGACCCAGTCCAAGCTGCACAAATTATGCTTAGATGATGGGCTGCATCGCAAATAGAGGCGACCACACCTTTTCTTCACATGCAAAGCTTTCTCAAACTGCGAGGGTTTCAAACTGTGGGTGATTGGAAGAGGATGACTCCATGGACGACTATGCTGCCGAACTGTGATGCCGCATCAATGGGTATGCACGGGGTTTTGGTTTTTCAAAACTCGAAGATGGAAGGTTGAGCCAACACAATGACCAAAGTGAAAAGGCATGTGGTCGTTTTGAATCCCCAACCCATGCATAGAGGGCCCGAGGGCCTACACGAGGCGCGCGCAGGGCTTGAGACCGCAGGTGTCAAGACGGATATTTCTTTTTATCTGTGAAATTCTTTTTTACTATGTAATCAGGATGCATAGTTGATGGCGCCACCACAGGGATGTCGAGGGCAGAGAATCTACGAACAGAGAATCCAATGGAGTCACACGCCAATAGTATCCTGTCTACACATAGCCGCAGGTTGAACCGCCGACGGACGAGCCCAGAACAGATCGCGATGACCGTGGACTACAATCACGGAAGTTGCGAACAGATTCAATAACCTCCAACTGGAATTTCTACCATGAACACAACTTTTCACAAACTCGAAATTGTATGCTAAATAGGCTTCAAAATTATCTGTCTGCTGTGATACCATGTTTACAGATCTATTTATAGATAAATTAGAAGTACACATAGCAATTACAGTAAAGTCCACCATTCAATAATGAAAAAGAGAAGTGTATATATAGATGTGAGTGATTGGGTCAGATCAGAAGTCTACTTCAACACTCAATGAAGGGTGGTGAGTTGCCTCCCACAATCCTAGGGTGAGGTATTCAAATCAAATTGACACCTCTCTAGACAGCTCTATAAACAACTCCTAAACAAAGACAACTTGTGTAGACAAGTGTTGAATGAAAATGTATGACTACGTAGGCTTAAAAAGCCTAAGTGTAAATAAATTATTACACCGAGAGTTGTTTCTGGGTGTGATTAAGCCCCTTTATATTCTAGGATAAACTATTCATTTAGAAGGGGGAAGTGAGTTAGAGAGGCCTATGTCTTAGATAATTCTCTACAAATCAATTGGTACAAGGTATTTACTATGTTTATCATAGGTTTGAATAGAAGCTGGTCTACTAGCATGTTTTTCATTTTCCCCGTAATATGCCCTCTTTCGCTTCCTAGTCTTTACATGTATGGATTGTGGACTAAATTTAGGTTTGGTTTTAGGTTTAACCAAAGTAAAAGGCACATCCTCCACAAGGGGCTCACCAAAGATTAACTGTTGAATAAAAACCTCTTGATTTTCTATAGATTTATTCTCCTCGTGAGATACGTTAGGAGTCAATTGAGCCAAAATATCCCCGTCCTATGAAAAAACTTTAATAGAATGATCAACAATAGAAATAGATTAGGCCACAAAATCATTACAATTGCCATCTTCTTGGGGCCCTATATAAGTTTGCTTACGTTATTGTATGTGATATACCTTTTTTGAAATATTCTACCCCTTACTAAATAAGAATGATTAATAGCTCAACTCTAAATAAATTATCCTAATTTTGATGCTATCATCATAAGTGCTCACTTCTTTATCCCCAAGAATGATAAAACATTAAGTTCATGCAATACCTACTATGATACTATAAATAATGTGTGATGATGATAGTAGAAACATGTGTCCATTTGTCAACAACAAATAACAAGCAAGGATAACTTGGATATTAATGGTTAATATTTATAACACATACATAAGATTAATATTGGTTTTATTCCAAGCATTTTAATGACATTAAGCGTACCCAAGTATGAAAGAGGTCACAAGGTTTGATGATACATCCTATGACCATTTTCAATCACTAAGAATGAAGTTGTCACATGGTATGAGATTATGATAGTAAGATCTCACAGTCGTACTTCAAAGATATTTCTTTTAATAATGTATTAACATTTTAACATAGTAGTGCACAACACGTAGTCCATTATGGGTGAAAGATGTCTTGTCTACAAATATCAATAGGCTAAATTGATGGTCACATATTCAGTTTGCTAACCAAAATGAAATTATAACAATTGAAAGGAAAGAGGGCGGGAGCCTTACATAGTGTGTACACAAATACAAATTGAATGAGTAGGAAACTAGTACATAAGGTACAGAAAGGAAATTTTTTTTTCACTATTTCAAAAGAACAAAATATCAGGTGTTTGATTGAATGGAGTAAACAGTAATAGTATAAATTAATATTAAAGATTTATAACTAGGCCTAAAAATGTCAATAACATTCCAAAACTTTGTTTTAGTATGTATTTATTAATGAAATTAATCAAATTTATTGCCTCATCTTTTATTTTCATGGACTAGAACATTGTTTAGCATTACAATTTAGATACTAAAATAAATATATTAACTCTTTAAATCATTAAAATCTATAGATGGTAATTAATCTCTTAGTAGATTATATTAGATCATGTAGAGGTTGTCACTAATAAATGGTTTATCAACAAAATTAATTAGAATTTAAGAAAATATTGGTAAATGTACTATGGTATATAGATTTGATAGTTTGTAGTATAAAACCATCAAATCCTCTTTTCCTACTTAAATTTAAATTCTATTATTATGTGTGTTAGTTTTCAGCCCTTTCCTAGCTTTTTGCACTTTTAGTGTGTTTTAAAACTTACACAGTAACAATTTCCTCTTTGAAAAAGTAAGAATTCTTTTGTTAACAATGCTTGATTGTTACTTGGTTGGACAACCTATAAAAAAATTCATAATATTCCACTTTAAGAAAACAAGTGAACTTGTCAACCTTATCATACTTTTCTACGTTTAGTGAATTAGAAAACCTATAAATTTTGTCACAGATTCACACTTTCAATTTGATATAATTAGAAAAGAAAAATCATAAAGAGATCATAATAGTTGACTATAATAGTGAAAAATTACATGCTCACACTGGAATCGTAAATGGGCATAAATCACCATATTAAGAAATTCATAAGGCATATACATGAGAGTAATAATTAGTGTGTGGGGTAAAATGTGAGATTAGAATCTGCAACCAAACACTTCAATAAACAATTACATCAAGGGGTTAGCAAACCATAAGATTCAAAGTATTAAACTAAAAACCCTTGAAACTGGCCTATTGCTTCCTAGTTGAAGAAAGCATAATACTCATAGTTGTCCATCAGATTGAACATAGAGACATCAGTGACATGACTACTTCAAAATGGAAGATTCCATACAAGAAGGATCAAGATGCATATACGTGCATACTTTGCTCTTGAAATCTTGAAAAATAGAAATGCATGAACTAGCAAAATAAATGCATAACATTGTGAGAAATAAAACTAACATGAAAGACTAAGCTATCAAAATTAGAAGAACAATGCATCTATATTAATCCATGAAAGAAACTATGATGCCATCTAAGTTAAGAAATGAAGCTAACAATGCAAGAGCTACTAATGAAAGAAAAATGACTATGAATGCTCTTAGTAAACTCTAGACTGAAAAATAGCATAATAACCTTACTCCAAAACTTCTTGTTATGAATGAGCAAAGAAGCTATCCCTTTTATAGGAGATTCCAAGAAATGAGTGGTTCAGATTAAGATGCAAAATAAATTGATCAATGGTGGAGATGTAATTCCTCTCAATCTATGTGAGATGAAGGAGTGATTTGGATTGGTCAACTTTGTGAATAATAAGAAAAAATTGGTATTTTATCCCTTTTATTTGTTTTATTTGATTTTTGAGTTCACACGCATGTGTGAATGGGTTCACTTTTTGGAACTTATGACTTTTTGATTTTATCCCAATGTTTTATGCTTTTTGGGTAAATAGGCTTTTCTATTTGATTATTTGATTCAACAAGTTAGGATTAAAATTATATAAGCAAGTTTGATTAAATGCTCAATAATCTTGAGTCTAGCAATAATGTCTTAAATTTAGGATTTATTAAGACCAAATATTTGGGAAAAGGGGGCTATGGGTTTGCTAGACCATTTTTGGGTGATTACAATTAGAATATTATTGCATTCATTTGGACTTCACCAAGTTGAAAAAAACCATAAGAATTTTCATACTTTTCCACTTTAAGCAAACAAGTGAACTTGCAAACTTTATAACACATTTCTACATTTAATGAATTAGAAAACCTATAAATTGTGTTACAAATTCACACTTTCAATTTGATATAATTCGAAAGGGGAAATCACCAAAAGATTAGAATTGACACTTGACACTATAAAAGTCACAAATTACATTGACATAATTACATGCTCACACATAGGAATTTAAACTGGGCATAATTCATCACATTACAAAATTCATAAGGCATGCACATGATAGATATAGTAGAGTAAATTATTGCATTCATTTGGACATCACCAAGCTTCAACCCAAACTATTTTTTTTATGATTCATTTGTATTTTCCCCCTTCCACTTTAAATGCTTGTCTTCCTTCCTTATCTAGTAGAAAACCTACACTTTATCTTTTGTGGTGCAATAGACTTCTCCCCAAATTTTGTGTTTACGCATGTATGCTATTTCATATGCTCTTTGGATTTGCTTTTTGTTGACTGAGTTGGGAGCTCCATGAACTCCTTAGATATGTTTGTCTAGTCTTCTCTCTGTATCATTAAAATGGTAGCATTCCATGGAATACACATGCATGCTTTGACCCTTTCATGTTGGTCTTCAATCTTACATTGTGCTAAGTTCATGATCCTACTAATGTGCAAGTGTTCAACAACTTTATATTTTCTTATGTTTATCAAAGGAAATATGAGACTCATGGTATTCACAAGTTTTCTAAGTCAACTTAAATTTTTATGAATTTCCTTAGCACTCTTAACTTATTTACAATGGATATAGTTCATTATTTTTGACTTAATTACTTATATGAAATAATATAATTTATTCTTGATATTATAATATTCACAACATAACTTATTTGTGTTTCTTCTATTAACTCATTTATGCACCACTAATCACCAATACAATCGTATGAAATAAAATAATTAATTTAACTTATTTTATCTGTATATTGCTTGTTAAATATTTTAAAAAAATGAGCTAAACACTAAGAATAAATTTATATATAAACTTAAAAATATAAATAAATATAAATATTCATATAATAATAAAATCCTATAATAAGTAATGACACATCAAAAAATAAATAACATGAACAAGTCACCCTAATCTGCAAGTTGAATATAAGAAATTAATCTCAACATTAAAAATGAATAAAATAAACATATCCTTAATTGAATAATTATTCAAAAATCATACATGAATTAATAATATATATTAACTATAATATTACTCACTTTTGAAAATTTTATAAAAACGAAAGCCACTCTAGAAATATTTAATAAGAATAATTCTGGAAGTGTAATTCGTATCATTTAGATTCAAAGCATATAGTCGCCACTATCATTTATTTCATGAGTATCATCTTCCTCCTCGATTCTACTCATTCGTTCCATCTGAAAAAGAACTCTTTCAACATAATAACATATTAAATGGCAAAGTGATTTTTATTGGAAATATTTTAACTAATCAATGTAAAATTATCCATTTTACAGCTTTCACCTAGAAAATTGTATATTAGAAGTTTATTCCGTTTCAAACTCCTAACATCTAAATCTTGCTTCATGAATCCTGCATTTTTTACCTCTATCGTTCCATTGAACGTTAAGCTTAAATTTGTTGCAGGCGGTTTTACTAAAGCGTCACACAAATTTGACGATATGCAGTTATTAACAGAATGGACTGTACTTAAGAATCTCCTACAGAAGGACATGTGAAAAATATGACCTGCTGTTATCAAATGTTCCTACCATTATTTATATTATAATATGACCTCGCCATCTAGTATTTCAGTCAACATAAAAAAAATAATTTTTTCCACTCAGACTCTTTGATAATGATCAAGCGTAGGCGAATTGTAGTATTACCAATACAAATATTGGTATAGGAAGTCTTGGAAAAATAATGTGTAAGTATTTATTCGCATATTTTAGGCAAAGTCGATTCCTTTATGGAGCAAAATTATCATTTGCACTATTTCTGTTTATTTTATTGAGCTACTTTTATTCGTGGCACATTCAAATTTGGGATATCTACATCATTTTTGCTATTTTGAGTGTTATTAATTTGATAAAATTAGTGTCTTTCTATCTTATGTTTTGTTATTGTGTTTTTTTTTCGATAAAATTAGTGATAGAATTTTTATCGCATTCAATAATACAATTATGAATGTATAAGATTCCAATTATAATTTATGAATTTTATGCATCAAACTAAATTCTTAGAAGCATTAATCTACTAAATATAATCCGATTAAACTTGTGCTATTGTACTTGCCGTAGGCAATACTATTGTATTCGGTTGTGCACCAATCATAAATCATTATTTTTTTCTTGTTCAACTATTTGTAAAGTTAAAATATTTATTTATGAATTAAATATATTCTATAAATTAATTTTTTCAATTATGATTGGTTCAATTGAATTGGTCTTATAGGACCCCTTTTTTCGGAGGCTTCCCAAATATATTTTTTTTCCCATAATTTTTAACATTAGTATATTTATGAGATACTATATTTTATATTTTATATTTTATAATGTAAACATGTTATTTTCATTAAAAGATTTAATTATTTTTAATATATAACTATTATATATTCTAAAAAATTTACTATAATATATTTTTAATATATATATGCTATAAATAATTATTACAATTATCTAATTTATAATATAAATTATTTTTATAATATATAATATCAAAGTACTATATCATATATGCTATATTATATAATTTTAATATTTCACTAATTTTTTATTTATTAATTTAAATTTCACCTTACATTTATAATTTATAACTATATTTTAAATTTTTACAATTATAACTATACAAATAAAATTGTAATATATACAAACATAATTTATTAAATATTATTTTTCACATTTTATAGAAAGTTTCTTATTTAATTTTTAATCTATAATAATTTTACTTTTATTAAATAACTATTAATTAATACATATAGATAATATTTATAATAAAATTAAAATTAAATTTACATAAATAATTATAACTAAATATGGCAAGTGCAAGCCACTACGTGACACTTGTTTTAGGATGAAAATAAAATAATCTAAAATTATGTTAAAATATCAAAAAATGACAATTAATCATTTTTTAAATTATTTATTAAATTTTATTCCCTAAATTTAAGAATTAATGAGTTTATAACATTTGTTAATAAATTTTCATATCTTTATGTTATATACACAAAAAATTTAATACTTTTAATTAATTCTAGTATGAGAGCTTCTTTCCTCCAAAATTTTATGCTAATTATAATTTTATTTAATTATAAAATGTAATATGAATTAGCAATCTATGAGCAAATAGTTTGACATATTATGTATAAGATATATACATATATATTAGAGTGAAATCAATTGATATTTCCTTCTTCCGAAAGGTTGAAACACATTATTTTTATAAACTGTTAAATTAACACTTGCACCAAAATGAGGTGTAAGGGTTAGCGGCTAAACTCTTTAAGTAAGGACACTCACTATCATTTAATTTGTAGGCAGACTGACTTCTATAAACAAGGCCGGAGGCTGACCATTCTTATAGCCGGATTATTTTTCCTCGTTGGAGTAGTCCCGGCAGCACAAGATCTCACCATGCTCATCATTGGCAGAATTATGCTTTGATGCGGAATTGGATTTGCAAATCAGGTAGACACTTTTGTTTATGATGAAAAGTTTTAGAATGTGTCAATTTTGAAGAATTAGAAAGGAATTTTCTTACTTTTGATGTAAGAGAAATTTTTTATACTATAATGCTAGATTATGGTAGCATTCATGTTGGCCTTTATAAAACTGCCTTCCTAAGGCTTCAAAAGGAGCGATTCCTTCAAAAATAAATGAAATCTGCCTAAGTTGAATTAAAATTTGAACTAAAGGAGCGATTCCTTCAAAAATAAATGAAATCTGCCTAAGTTGAATTAAAATTTGAACCTCTAGGGTTGAGGGCATAACCAATGAAGAATATTAAAGTTTCCTTATCACTATAATGACATTAATCACATTCTACATGATGACCGTCTTATACAGCTAAAACAATAACATATAAATTTTAATTTACTTAAGCCTTACGAGAATTGTATGTGCCACTATATATGTCTGTTACTCTGTATTTCAAAAACTAGAATCCAGGACCCCCACACACATATACACTAAACAATTCAATATTCAAACAACAATAACTACTCATAAAAGATAACTCGTATCCTATAGCCCAATAATTCTGTGCCTAATCAGATAGAACGTTCTCATATAAAAAAAATAACGAATCTTCACAAAACATAAAATCCCTCTCAATTGCTTAAACAATCACATTTAAATTTATAAAACAAAAATAAAGGCAAGAGTTATTTGGAACCTGGTAAAGATGTCCCCGTGATTTCGATTCTTCTCCAAATCTTTGGTTGCTTGGTACTCCAAACTATTATTATCCCTAAATTTTGTCTTCACTCAGTTCCTCTCTCCAAAAGCACAATAACAATCTACAGAAAAACAAGCGGATTAGGACGAGGCTAAGACGTTGATATGAGAGGCCCACACCTAGACTATTGTGAGTGTCTTTCGAGCAAGAATGTAAGGCCAGGGTAGAGATAGTTTGCACATATGCAGTCCGAGAATGTAGGAGTGAATCCATCGATTGCCAAATGACAACTTTTAGTTGAGATCACATGCATGATGTTGACGGGAACTCAATTCATCTATCTCTCATTTCATAAACAACAAAATATAATAGGCTTCCAATCCCTTTGCACAAATTGAGAGTGTAATTAAACTATGAAAATTAAGATTTATGTCTGCTCGGGAATTTGCGGCTTCGCCACCATAGGCTCGTTGATATTGTTGTACCTTTCTACATCACATTAGAGGATAGAACTGCCCAGGAAATACGCGCCCGCACCAGGAATTACCAACAATACTCTCATTATTGTTTGCAGGGTTCTCAATAAGGGAAGCGACCTCTTCTAACACTGATGTTTTCAACGGCAATTTGGATAGCTACGGAATATCCAAAGAAAGCGTTAAGGACGAGAATGTGAAATTATCATACGTTGTGCCATGCTATCGTATTTTCAGCCCTTTCCCATAAAACTCGTTCAGAAGATATCCACTCATCAATGCAGTCAACAAGAAAATTTCACGGTACTGAGAAATGTTAAAAGAAAGCTTACCCGGAAATGCTAAAAGAAAATATCTTTCATTGTATCATCCAAAATTCAAATATTGCCTATTTTAAATATTTTCTATTAGAGAGCTTAATTTACTATGGTAATTGTATTTACCTGAAATCATGTACTGAATTAATATTAATTGGCGACAGCTTAATTGCAGAGCCTTAGTTACCCATTTACTCTTTTTTGCCAGAAATTATGGATTCAATTGAGATAAATTGATGGGCATTAAATTTAATGATAGAGGACATTTCTCTTTTCCTATTAGATATTTCTCCCGGTCTCAATATTCTCTTCCAATTGAATATTACCATAGGAATTCTTTTTGCAAACTTGGTGAATTATGGAAGAGATAAAATCAAGCCTTGGGGATGGAGGCTTTCACTCGGTTGAGTAGGAATTCTTGTTGGTCTTCTTACAGTAGGTTCCATAGTTGATTGCCTGCATTCTGGAAGACCACTTAGCAATTCCTCTTACAATCACATGCAGATGACCGCTAAATACTGTGGTGTAGTTCAAAGAAGCAAGTCTGCCAGTTGGTGAAAACGATTTGTGGAGAAGTGTACGATTTCTCAAAGCGGTGATATTTAACATATCCTATCCAAATAAAAAAAATTGTGATTTGGTGCGCTTTCCGAGTACCATTAGCCGATAGAAAATTTTATATAAGTCAATATTTTAGAAAGAACAATTTGATCATAAAAGAGAGTAAGATTGAATCATATGCCTTTAAAAGAGAGGATTGCAATTTTTATATATATAGATTTTTAAATTTTTATAAGAAAAGTAAATAAAAAAATATTTATTTTTTATTTTGACTTGTTTGTAATATATCAATTCTAAAATTAAATATTTTTTCTTAAATAAAAATTTATTTATAAATTTTATAAAATTTCATTTTTTTTTAATCAATCTAATACAAATAATATTCAAATATTCTATATTTAACAGTTATATGATAAATTTAATAAAATGGTCATATTGAAAATGTAAATTATTTGATAATAAATATTGAATAGTTAAAATCATTTCTTGAAAATTCCATCTTGTGCACATTCTATAATCATTTATTTCATTATTGGACATGCCATCTCTTTGAGACATTATTCAAGTGCATTGTCTATGATTCCACATTTTGTTTATGTTTGAGCATTTCCAACTATAATATCTAACAAAAATCTTCCTAAATCTTGTGATCATTGCATTCCACAAGATATCTCTTTGAGCTATTATGTCAAACGGTTCATGCCCCTTGTTTGATGTTGCACATTTTGCATGCGTTTCTAACAAAGAATTTCAAACCATAATATTTGACAAAAATCCACCATCATTATGCTTCGATGGATGTCCATACCCTCTTCCAAAGCTACATGAATATAATTTGAAAGCCCTATGACTTGTATATATTTATGACGTGGTCATAATATTGATTTCTATAGTAGATGAAATATGGATAGGAACCAATCTAATATTGAAGGAATGTAGGTTAGTGAATACAATTGATGAGCAATGTTGAGAAAGCTTGTCATATCATCTATCATGCTAACCTTTGCAATATTTTGACAAGAATTGCACAGTAAAAAGGTTGACTCCAAACACAAAACTCCATATTTTCTATGACCTTAATAATATTGCTTTGAACCTAAAAAGATTCATATATTCTTTCCAACAAGAAAAGTATTCAAGGATTGGAGTTTCGCTTCTTCTCTTGTATAAACATACAATAACAGATGTGTAGAAGCAACTTACTAAGAAATAAATTTTTTATAAATTAATTATTTTCTTATTTGTTAAAAGTTACAATATACAATGAGAGATAGAAGAGACTTATATGAGAAGGATCTCAACTATTCCCTTATGAACTTACTATGACATTTTATAGATTAATATCAACATTTCAGAATTGTGAAAGCAAGGAGGGAAACTTATAAAGCTCATTTTTTTCATGTTGGGTTTGTTTTGCATTGTTCGACATATGAAAGATTCCTCGCGCCATGAAATATTTCACTGGTGGTTTTGTGTTTTGAAGGTTAAGCAACTGAAGCACTATACGACAAATTCAATAAAAAAATAACTCATCTCTTTTGTTGCACTTTCATACATTGGATGCAGATAAATAAAATAAACAAGACATATTCGAATTCATTCAAGCATTAGCTTCGATGCAAAAAAATTTAGGGCACATAAAATTTTTTATTGTGTCAATTCTAATAAAATTCAAAAGCTTGTATTTAGAATCAAAATTATATTTTATAATTTTTTGGTTTTAAATCCATGTTCTTTTCTTTTATAATAATAATCGATTAGTTAAAATATTAAAAATAACATTTAAAATCCAAGACTCGAGATGAACTTCCCTTACTATAATTAAACATTTGATCATTAATATAATTATTATAAGTATATATTATGAAGAGAAAAGAAAACTAAAAGATGGTTAGAAAAAAAATAAGTTAAAATATATTAAATGCATATCAATTTAAAAATTAACATCATATATATTTTAATAATTTTTTGTTATTATTCATTCTTTTAATAAATTAATGAAAAATAATATATTTTATTATCTAATAATAAAATAAATTACAAAATCAAAATTTAAAAGTTTACAGAAGAGTTTAAACAATGAAAACTCATGTTGAAAATCAATAACATGCCTATCACTTGCAATATAAATGGTAGTTTCCACAAAATTTTAAGTATTATGATTCTATATTTTTCGGCATTGCCTTCGTAGTTCAAAATTATTGTGCAACGATGAAGAAGTTGATTTTGATAGGCAGAAGTCTACTCATGTGAACCATGAATGTCATCGTGCTTCTTGTATCAGTTTCTGCTAAACAAGGTATCACAATTGTTATAATAATTTCAATCAAACCAAAAAAGATCTAGCAATGAAAAAATACTTTTTTGGTCTAGGAAGGTATTAGCATTTGATCATGTTTGGTATTTAATTCTAATCCATATGGTTAGATGAATGGTGTAAAGTGTAATATTACATTAAAATTAAAATCAATAGTGAGACACAAGCTACATAGTTCATACTATCAAGAGAGGTCAAGTCTAGTGTAAAGCATTACATTCATTTTAAGATAAAAATAGAATGAAATGGAATAATGGCACGTTAGAAAAATAAAGTGATTGAAGAAGTTTAATAAAAGGAATACAAAGTTCTAAATTATAAAAATTGGCCAAAAACTGAAAATATTGATTTAAATTGGAAAAGAGAAAAAATGGCATTAAATAATAAAAACTAGTGAAAAAATAGAATAGAAATGTGATATTAGAGGCAGATGAAGTATACAATTAGAATAGAAATGTGATAATGTTTTTGCAAAACAGTGGTGGAGTTAATATAAGTAAGTTTATGTCCATGGTTGAAGGCTCATCATCCCATATAGAGGGAAGTTTTTTTTTATCAAATTGAGAATATTGTTTTAAATTGAAAAAGAGATAAAAGACATTAAATAAAAAAAAAAAGTGAACAAAAATATAATAGAAAAATTTATATTAGGGGAAGATGAAGTATGCAATTAGGAAGAATTGTCCATTTATGGGTTTCATCTAGATGATTTGGTGCCCGTGTTTTCAATCTTGTAGGTAAAATTGTTTTGGGAAGTTGTTAGTTATAATGGTGTTAATGTTTTTGCAGAAGAGTGGTAGAGTTAATATAAGAAAGTTTATGTCCATGGCTGGAGGCCCATCATCCCAAATGGAGAAGTTCAAAGATGGACATGATGTGATACCTATATTAGGCCATACTATATGGAATCAACATGATTTGAGGCCTAAGCTCCCTAAGATTGAGAAGGATGAAAGTACAGATGTGGTTGTAGTGGGAGTTGGCATTGCAAGAATAAGTTGTGCCTACAACCTTGTCTAAGGAAGGCAAAAATGTTGCACTTCTTGAAACCAAGACAAGATGCTTGTACATCATAAAGCCAAGACAAGGTGCTTCTACATATTTTTTCTATCTAATTGTTTAGTACTATGTGGTTCTTTAGTACATTGTAAATAACTTATTTATGGCTTCTTGATTGATTGTTTAGAAAAATAAAAAGTTGCATACCTATTGCTGAGGTTTTAGTTTTATAAAGTCAATTCTTATGGTTTATTTTTAATTTTTAAAATATGTTAAAAAATATCCTATTAAAAATGCTATTGACCATTTGACTTAGCACTTCTTGTAAAATTACCATTGATTACTTGATTTTTCATTGCTTATCACTGTTGTGTTGGGATGATTTGGGGTGAGGACAAATTGTAATGGACTATCTGTAATTTTCTCTGTGCTTCTTAATTAAAGAGGATAAACATAGTTATTGATAAGTTAGGAGTAAAATGTATGTAAATGTATTTCAAGATAAGGAATTAGCGAAGAAAATATCTTAGTTTTCCAGTCTAAAATATCTATGCTTGTAGTATAACAATTCTTAAATTGTAATGTAAAGACTTGTTTGTTAACTATAGAAAATGTTTTAGTAATTTTAAATATAAAAATTATTATCCTAATATCCATTTCTATTAATTTTTTTCTTTTCCTTTAATTTTTTTATGATTGTAATATTTTATTTTCTCACCTAGATTTCAATTTTCAGGTGATATTGAATGATATTTTTTTTACTAAAGTATATTACTGAGGAATTATATTTTGCAGGGAGAGGTGACCATTCTTGTAGAGAAGCCTTACATAGTACTAAGCGGGTGTAATGCCAACAATAAAGTCATAACTTGGAATGAGAATGCAGGAGCAATGGGAGGCCCATATTACTATGCAACAGTGACAGTAATGACTTCCAATTTTGTGGCCAGATTTATCATAGTACAGGTATAATAGATTTGGTATTGAAATGAATAAAAGTTGTTCCTGAATTTTTTTTTAAAATGGAACTTATGATTTCATCCTAGTACCCCTTCACCATGGATCTTATATTTTTTAACTACATATTCAAGCTGCCTCCAGTAAATGTTTTTTTAAAAATTGATCTTAATGTAGTGAAATATTAATTGATCTTAATGTCCTTGTGATCGAGTCGTTGCAATCAGAATTTTTGGAGATAGGTCTGCATTTTACAGTCATTAGCTTCTCTGTTTGACAGACGATTTCTATCTACTCCTACCATGCTAGTTGTTGACACTTTAGAAATCTGTGTTATGTCATAATGATGGGTGCTTATGTGTAGTTAATAATAAAATATATATAATAATATTCTTCTCTATGTTTGGCTTTGATTATCCTCAATTGGAACCCAAATTGAAAGCCAACTACAGATCTCACTAATTCTAATTCAACAAATCTTTCTATCTATAATATTGAAAACCCAATACATGAAACAACTCAACTCTCCTCATCTCAGATGCTTACATCACACATGGTATCCTAAAGTTGAGAGATATTAAAACCCATTACAACAAAAACTTTAACATTCAGATGATAACATCTAGAAGTCCACATCCCTACCTTCCAAGGAATCTTCCCCCTAATCCTCACATTCATAGAAAGAACTTCATTCTATTGCTCACCTCTAAACCATTATACAACAAAAGGAGCCAACAGAATGACACACCCATTGAGAATAGCGGGGATAATTCTTTAATAGTTGTGCTCCTGATAATAGAGAATTTAATAAAATGACATAAATGATTGGGAAACCCTCAAATCAATTGTGTCATTAAATCAAGCAATTGTGGTAGATTTTCATCAATTATGGAAAAATAAAATGATTGCAAAATTATAATGATATCAAAAAATTAACAAAAAAGAGAATCCATGTCCATATGACCAAGGCTATAAAATCTTGTTTGTCATCTTCAAGCGATTCATGCACTGTTTAATTCACATCGAGGGTTCACCAATATTTGTAGATCGAATCTTGCTCCATAATCTCGAGTTAACAAGGGGTTAGTATCACTAATTTACAATAGGGGTAAAGCATTCAAAAATACTAAGAAGAAATCTAGGAACAATAAAATAACAAGCAATCAAGGAGGAATTCAAATGAATGCAAACACACAAAGCTTGAATGTTCTATTGTCCCTCTCTAATCCTAAAATTTTGTGTGTGGTGCTCAATATTGGTATCAGTAGCATCTACAACTTGGGAGTGTCGAGAAATGATATTGATTTTGATCACAAGAATGTTTTGAATGCCTCTAGAAACAATCTTGTAGAGTAAGGGCGCACAAAACCTTGAAATCTTGGATTCTTCAAATTGTTATGAAGGGCTGATTATATAGAATATGGAAATGATTTGATTGGTTGAGATTGATCCCAGAGATTAGAGGATTAATGGTTGAGATCAAAGGGACTTGGAGAAGCCATCAGTAAACTCCACCACCTACACTTGGAGAGAGGAGATAAAGTTTAGTTAATTGAACAGTTGATTATGAGTTACCTTTTGAACTGAAGAGCTAATTTGGAGTTACCTTTTTGAACTAAAAAGGTAGGTGAAGGATTTCATGCAATCACAGATCTAATAAAGAGTTCTCTTTTTTAAACTAAAGAAATGATTTAATTGAATATTTAATTCATTTTTGTAATTAAAATATTCAACATGTGAGATAATTGAATTCTTTTTGGATATAAATTGAATTATTAAATGAAATTAAATTAATTTAATTAGAAGAATTAATTAATAAGTTTAATATTTCATTTTAAACTATAAGAAATTAAATTTAATTAATTAATTAATGAAGATTAATCAATTAAGGTTAATTAATTAAATAAAATTAATTATTTAACAAATTTAAGGGATATGATTAAATGATTGTGGGAATGGATTTGGGATAAAATAGATGATTGGTTAATGATTAAAAACCATTAATTAATAGATGAAAATTAGTGTTTTTAATGTAAAGTCACAAGTATGTCCATTTTAGGGTGTCTACACCATGTTTCATTCTTACTTCTGATATTAGAGTTCTTGGTTCTTCTTTCTTTTCTTCATTAGAATCATATTTAATAACAACATACACAACTTATTTTCCATCATCACTATCATTTAAATAATCATCACTTAGTCCTTCATTAGTTATATGAAGAGATTTCTTACCTTCCTTTTTGTAGTCTTTGAATCTCCTAAATCCATTTTCTCTTTTTGTCCTTATCTCTATTGTCTTTCTTCTCCTTATTATCTTTCTTAGGGCAGTTAGATGCAAAATGACTAATCTTTTTTCAATTTAAACATTTTACGGGTAGCTTACATCGATATCTTCCTTTGCCTCTTTGTAGCCTTCCAGCCAATAAATCTTCAAATTCTCTTTCATTCTCTTCATCTTCAACAAATAATTCTTCTAGACCTTCTGTACACCTATAAAATTTCTCACTAGCACTGCTCAAATATCCTTCTCTTTCACTAGCTTCCCTATCCTTTACAAGTTTTAAAGATGACTTAAATGCAATTTCAATCTTAGATATAGGAGGAAAACTATTGTAAAAATCATTTATCTCAAACACAGTCAACTTACCAATAATATCATCAAGTGAAATATACACTTGGGTAATAGATCACAGCTCTTGTATAGAAGATACACGAATAGCATAACTCATTAGCAAGGTTCTCAACATTTTTCATGTAACATAGTCCTCTGTTATGGCTCCACCAGCTCCTCTAATAGATTTAAAAATCTCTTTAAGTCATATGTTATATTGTATTACGTTTTCTCCTTCTTTCATCCTCATGGTGTCAAATTTACCTCTCAAACTTTCATCTTTTGCCTTCTAAACTTGTTGATCTCCACCATAGGTAAAAATAAGTTTATCCCACATTTTCTTTTAAGTAGTGGATCCATCAAGTTCATCATATTCCTAGTTGGTAAGTGTAGAAGCAATCTCATTCATTATTTGTGTGTGTTATTTTTTCTATCTTTGCTCACTAGTTATCAAAGGTGCAATAGTAGATGCAACGTATTCATCATCAAGGAAATGAAGTCCATATTCTCCTATACAAGACACATGCAGTATCATTGTACTTTCCCATGTAGAGAAATGATCCCTATTCAACTTTGGTGCTTCTCTCTTATTCATTTTTAGTTCTTGACTCAAGTCCTTTTAGACTTATCACTTCATATTAACAAGCTCTGATAACAATTGTTGGTCCCACTGAGAAGGGGTGAATAAGACAAAATAAAACTTATATATTTAATACGTAGCTCACTGATTCACTCGGTAGAGCTGAATACAGCAATAACCAACTCACCAAATAACTTAATACCTTAAACAACCATACATCTCAAAATATGCAAATCAATCATTCAAACTCAATTAACACCAGATTTAACAAGGAATCCTTATAGGGGAAAAAATTATGTGGGAATTGTGACCCAAAATAAAAATGTACCCTTTGGATGTATGCTTGGTTAAGAACTTATCCTGTTAAATATTATAAACACATTTTCTATATGGGTAAGTGCACAAAGATGGGGGACCAAAAAAGGGGTATAAGATGTCACTTTATTCTAAAATTAGAAAACTCTGAACTTCAACGAGATATTGAGGATAGTTACACTCAAAATTTCTAAATCTGAAGAAAACAAGAGTTTTTCTACTCCAAATCTAGTTTCTAAAATACTAATTTATTTTAGAAATAGTGGAGATTAAGGCCCTCAAAAGGGGGGAGCACAAAAATTGGTCCTATTTTTTGTGAAAAAACATAACAAAGTGTCTGGTGTTCTCCCCGTAAAATTTTAACTTAAAAAAAAAAAATTAATCGCTCTAGTGAGAAATTAGCTAACACCACCAAATTTATCCTAGATTTTTCTACTAATTTTTTGATGAAAGTGTGATTTTTTGCCATTTTCCTAAGTTGACACATCGTGAAAATGTGGAATTTTTGTGTGCTCCCCCTAGAAATCATTAAAAACTAATTGAAAATAAAAACTTCTATTTTTAAAAAAACTATGTAAAATGGAGTCTAGTTTCTGAAAATGTAAATTTTTTTTCAAAATTCGATGAATGAGCCAAAATCTAAGCCCAAATGAATACACGTTGGTTTTTGACAAAATGTGGAGATACTTAGAAAATAAATTAGAGATGAAAATCTTAACATAATGAGAATTCAAAATAAATTACATGGTTAGATAGCTACCAGAGAGATATACAATATCATGTCATCTGATTTATCATTATTGAACCACTTGCAAACCTGACAGAGAGCACAGAAGAAAAATGTTTTGTTTCTAGGTTTGCTGGAAAACACATCTCAGACCTGTTTAAATCCTCTAAGCCTTTGGGATGGAACTAGTGCACACATGATATAGTGCGCACGCGGTATAGTGCAAATGCGGTATAGTGCGCATACGCTATAGGGTGTGCGCCCTACACAAATTTATAGTTTACATAGTGCATGCATGCTATAGTGTGTGCAAACTATAGCGCCTACATACTATGTAAACCATAAACAATCCCTAAGGGAGGGATATACAAAGAGTGAGAAGGTGGGGAGGGATGCTCTCTCTCTCTCTCTCTCTCTCTCTCTCTCATTATCCCCTCACTCCTTTTGTTATTTTGTGTGTCTAACATAGTGCGTATGCCCTATAGTGTGTACACCCTATAGTCTATACACCCTATTTATGAACACAAAAAAATAGTAATAAAGGTAAGAAATTCATGAAAGAGGCCCAGTTTTAATTGTTACTGTCTGATTTTTATAGTTTGTTTGACAAATACTCGGTTCTCATGGTATTGAAGATCACAAAGAAGTATATTATATTAATTTGCAACACATTTTTGTTCAAAAATCAACATCAAAGTGCGAAAGTCAATAATTCTTCACCAAAATTGATTCATTGAGGTAAGTTTTTTATTTTTTACATGTGAATTGTGAATAAAGAGTCTTTTTATTTATAAGTGCTATGATATGGATTTCTTGAAGAAATAATTTGATATATTGCAAAATATTTATATTATAATTTGTCATACATTTCTATTATAGATTCATTGAGGTAAGTTTTTTATTTTTTACATGTGAATTGTGAATAAAGAGTCTTTTTATTTATAATTGCTATGATATGGATTTCTTGAAGAAATAATTTGATATATTGTAAAATATTTATATTATAATTTGTCATACATTTCTATTATATTTTGAGTTAATATAATTTAGATTGATATTTTAAAGTTTCACTTCTTGTAATAGATTGATATAATAATTTGAAAATTGTAATGAATTCATATGTAGAAATCATCATCATGCAAAGGAAATGAGCAAAGACTCTAACACCAAAAGAACATCGAAGAGACAAAGAGAAGAAAATGGAAAGAATGAGACAACTTCATGAAAACCAAAAATTGCATACCATAGAAGAAGATTTGCCTTTGGATGAGGAACATGAAACATCAATAGAAAGTAAGAGAGAATTGGAATCGGAAACAAAAATGCAACAGATGAGAAACTTGCGTGCAATAAGACAATTGAATTATGAAGATGTGGACACACATATATGAGTTCCGAAGTTGAAGAGACACCACCATGCAATGTTGGAGACACACCCTTGTATCATCTTGAGGGCATGCCATTGTATGATGTTGAAGGCACAACATTATCTACATCTAGAGGTGTATACACAACATTATGTCATGTTGAAGGCACACCATTATCTACATCCAAAGGTTTAGGCACAACATCTTATCATTTTGAAGGCACACCGTTAACATCTCAAGTTGGTGAGTATCCATCTTTCACATCTCAACTTGAAGGCACATCATTTTCGGTTGAAGGTACACAATTGTCATATAATATTGTTGATGTTCATAATGCTGAGGCCACTCAATAGTTGAAAACATATCCTAGAATTTTTTATAGAAAGACAACATATTTGATTGATATTGATACTAACACTTAGCAACAAATGCATGACAACATTCGCAAGCATACTTGTCATATCTTGATTCAAAAACTTGTAATGTTGCACAGTTGAAAGCTGAGACATTGCATATCTTTAAAACCACTCATCCTAGCATCAAACCATCTTGGCCAATAGCTCTGGATTTCTGGGTGAATGCTAGGAATGACCCTTTCATAGAGTCCAAGTGGCTCGAACATTTCTGACTGCTATGGAGCCAATTGTCTCTCAAGGTGCCCAAGGAAATAAAATTGCCAATCTTTAGGAGTTCATTTCTCAATGCTCGTGAGGGGCATCGACAAGACATATGGTGATACATGACCATGTCATGGAGGCCTATGATAACCTATCTTGGATTATGGATATTCTCTTCCATTTTCATTTGCCGACCCAGTCTTGCTTGATGCAAAAACTTACAATGTTGCACAGTTGAAAACTAAAAGGGTGCCAGCAAGAAGTTGAGTCCACTTTTTGGGCAAAAAGTGGAAGTGTTTTCCCTGATTTTTAAGTTTTCTATCAATTGATGTCAAAATTTGAGGCACTTAGAGATTGAATATCAAAAAAATCCACTAATAGAAAATGTAGTGCTTAGAGTCTATTTTTCAAATATGTAATTTATTTAAATACCCACATAGTAGA
>MU223335.1:1975027-2003639 GCA_018584345.1 Thuja plicata | reverse complement strand
TTAAAAAACGGGCACACGTTTAAAAACGTGTACCCGTTTCTTAAATGTAATAAATCGGCATAAAAAAAAAATTTATTAAAAAAAAAAAAAAAAATTTAAAAACGGGCACCCGTTTTGAAAAAAATGGGTACCCGTTTTTTAAATTTTGGATCGGGTGTCCGAGCCTAAGACAGGTGCCCTTTTTTTCAAAACGGGTGCCCGTTTCTAGCGGTAGTTTTCAAGCCCACAAGACTTCCGCAGAATTGGCACTCAACTTCTTGCACTTACCCAAAACATTGCATATCTTGAAAACCACTCATCCTAGCATCAAACCATCTTTTTTTCAATAGCTGTTGAATTTTGGGAGAATTCTAGGAATGACCCTGTTATGGTAATGAAATGGCTCAAACATTTCTGACCGCTATGGGGCCAAGTGTCCCTCAAGGTGCACTAAGCAACAAAATTGCCAATCTTCAAGAGTTCAATTCTCAGACCTCGTGAGGGGTATCGATGAGATGTAGGGTGCTATAGGACCATTTCATGGAGTCCTATGATAACCTATCTCTTATTTTGGATATTCACTTCTATTTTTATTTTCTGACCCAATCTTGTTTGATGCAAAAACCTGCAATGTTGCATAGTTGAAAGATTAAACATTGCATATCTTGAGAACCGCTTATCCTGACATTAAACTGTGTCAACCAACAGATTTTGAATTCCATGTGAACACTAGGAACAACCTTTTTATGGTCACAAAGTGAGTTGAAAATTGTTGACCACTAGGGAGCAAAGTGTCCGTCAAGGTGCACAGGCAAAAAAATTGCCGATCTTCAGGAGTCCATTTCTTGGAGCTCACGAGGGGTATCAATGAGTCATTATGTGTGACAAGATCATGTCATGGAGGCCTATGATAACCTATCTCATATTTTTTAGATTCACTTCCATTTTCATTTTCTGACCCAATCTCAGTTGATGCAAAAACTTGCAATGTTGCATAGTTGAAAGATGAAACATTGCATATCTTAAAAACCACTCATCTTAGCATCAAACCATCTCTGTTAACTACTCCAAAATAATAGGTGAATGCTAGGAACAACCATATCATTGAGGCAAAGTGGCTCAAGCATTCTCGACCGCTACGGAGCCAAGTGTCCCTCAAGCTGAACCAGGCAACAAAATTGTCGATATTTAGGATTCCATTTCTGGGATTTTGCATGGGGTATCGGCGAGGCATCAGGTGCTAGAAGACCATGTCGCAGAGGCCTATGATAAACTATCTCATATTTTGGATATTTTCTTTCATTTTCATTTTCTGACCTAGTCTTGGTTGATGCAAAAACTTGCAACATTGCGTAGTTGAAAGTTGAAACATTGCATATCTTGGAAACCGCTTGTCCTGGCATCAAACTGTCTCTTCTAACACTTTCAATTTGACATGTAAATTCTAGGAATAACCATTTTATGCTTCAAAAATCATTCAAACATTTGGGACCACAATGTGGTGGATCCCTTAATGTTCTTGTAGTGCCCTAAATAGGTCCAGGTGGGAAAAATGCTCCAATAGGACTAAAATTGGGTAGGATTGATATTTTTGATCTTATATCAACTATTATCACTTCATTAAGGTGTTGGAATGAAAATTACAAGTCTAGGTTTATGAAATGAAACACACATATTCTTATTAAGTGTGAATCATTAAATTACAATATACATAGATACATGTGCAAGCATAAATATAAGGCATAAGCAATTTACAAAGCATAAGACATCGACATAAACATAAAGTAGTCTACATAAATACACATTATATATTTGTAGATCAGGAATAAAAATGTATATGTCCAATAATGTCATAGATCAAATATGTCCAATAAAGTTAAATTGGTGTTGTGAAAGCCAAATGGATATAGAACATGGCACTTATACGATATACAAAAAGCATGTCCAGCAATGCCATGTTGGCGTAAAATGATTATCCCTAATCTAGTAATTTCCCAGAAGGGGAAGAAAACAAATCCCAGGCTATCTTTGATGGTTGCGTTGAACGAGATGCAATACCCTTTCGAATGCGCTCACTAGTCCTCTTGTCTAGACACTTCTATAGCTGGAGCTGATAAAATAACAAGTATAAACATCAATAACTAATATACATTGGAATTCAACAATCAAGGTTCAAATCCACACGGGGTCTCTCTCTACATTGTCAACAATTGAGAGCCCTTATCTTGACCCTTGGTGAATGAGTGGGGCTTCTTGCCTATAGAGCTTACAACTAAGGTTCAAATTATTTTTAGGGTATGACCCTTTGGTAAAATGGTGGGGCTTCTTTCCTATAGGGCCAACAACCAAGGTTCAAATCCCCATTGGGTCACTCTCTATCATGTCAACAATTGAGATCCCTTACCTTAACCCTTGGTGAATGAGTGGGGCTTCTTTCATGTAGAGCTTACAACGAAGGTTCAAATTATTTTTGGGTATGACCCTTTGGTGAAATGGTGGGGATTCTTTCCTATAGAGACAAAAACCAAGGTTCAAATCCCCACAGGGTCACTCTCAACTGTGTGAATATTTGAGAGTCCTTACCTTGACCCTTGGTGACTGAATGGGGCTTCTTGCCTATAGAGCTTATAACCAATGTTCAAATTATTGTTGGGTATGACCCTTTGGTGAAATATTGGGCCTTCTTTCCTATAAAGCCAACAACCAAGATTAAAATAACCATAGGGTCTCTCTCTAAAGTGTCAACAATTGAGAGCCCTTACCTTGACCCTTGTTGAATGAGTCGGGCTTATTTCTTGTAGAGTTTACAACAAAGGTTCAAATTATTTAGGGTATTACCATTTGGTGAAATGTTGGGCCTTCTTTCCTATAGAGCCAACAACTAAGGTTCAAATTCCCATGGGGTAGGTCTCTACCATGTCAACAATTGAGAGCCCTTACCTCGAACCTTGGTTAATGAGTGGGGCTTCTTGCCTATAGATCTTACAACCAAGGTTAAAATTATTTTTAGGGTATGACCCTTTGGTGAAATGGTGGGGATTCTTGCCTATAGAGACAAAAACCAAGGTTCAAATCCCCACAAGGTTTTTCTCAACTGTGTGAATAATTGAGAGTCCTTACCTTGACCCTTGGTGAATGAATGGGGCTTCTTGCCTATAGAGCTTATAACCAATGTTAAAATTATTGTTGGGTATGACCCTTTGGTGAAATATTGGACCTTATTTCTTGTAAATCCAACAACCAAGATTCAAATCACAATGGGGTCTCTCTCTACAGTGTCAACAATTGAGAGCCCTTACCTTGACCCTTGGTGAATGAGTCGGGCTTATTTCTTGTAGAGCTTACAACCAAGGTTCAAATTATTTAGGGTATTACCATTTGGTGAAATGTTGGGGCTTCTTTCCTATAGATCCAACAACTAAGGTTCAAATTCCCATGGGGTAGGTCTCTACCATGTCAACAATTGAGAGCCCTTACCTTGAACCTTGGTTAATGAGTGGGGCTTCTTGCCTATAGATCTTACAACCAAGGTTAAAATTATTTTTAGGGTATGACCCTTTGGTGAAATGGTGGGGCTTCTTTCCTATAGAGCCAACAAAAAAGGTTCATATCCCCATAGGGCCACTCTCTCTAGTGTCAACAATTGAGAGCCCTTACCTTGACCCTTGGTGAAAGATTGGGGCTTCTTTCCTGTAGTGCTTACAACCAATGTTCAAATTACTATTTAGGGTATGACCCTTTGGTTAAATGGTGAGGCTTCTTTCATGTAGATCCAAAAACCAAGGTTCAAATCCCCGCAGGGTCGCTCTCTACTGTGTCAATAATTGAGAGCCCTTACCTTTACCCTTAGTGAAAGAGTGGGGCTTCTTGCATGTAGTGCTTACAACAAAAGTTCAATTTATTTTAGGGTATGACGCTTTGGTGAAATGGTGGGGCTTCTTTCCTTTAGATCCAAAAACCAAGGTTAAAATCCCCATGGGGTCACTCTCTACCATGTAAACAATTGAGAGCCCTTACCTTGACCCTTAGTGAATGAGTGGGGCTTCTTGCCTGTAGATCTTACAACCAAGGTTCAAATTATTTTATTATTGGAAATGATTGAATGATAAGAAAAAAATAGCAATGATTGCACGGGATAAGATGTGTAAACCTAAAGAAGAGGGAGGCTTGAATCTTAAAACCATAAAACAATAGAACTTTTCTCTAGGTGCAAAATGGTATGGAAAATGTACAAAGATCCTTTTTCCAAATGGGCTAAAAGCTTGAGATACAAATACTTAGATGGAAATTAAAATTTGAGTATCTTCAGACATGGTCTTCCTCCAAATGGTTCTATAATTTGAAACTTTATCCTAGAGTGTAGGAAGGTCATCATGGGCAATATTACCTAGGATATAAGGAATGAGGAGACTACCTTATTCTTGGATGACTCATGGGGTGGCCTCCCTCCTCTCAATACTGTCTTGAATGATGATCCCTCTGTAGATAACATTATAACTAATAGGGGTTTATATGTTAAGGATTATATAGATGTGATTGATAATAACCTAGCATTAGGTTGGACATGGAAACCCTTGGATAATTTGGGATTGCCTAGTATATTTAGATCGACTTTAGAAGAAAACCTAAAATGTAAGAAAATAAATCCATCGATGGATGCAGATAGAATCATTTAGGCTAAATATAAAAATGGTGAGTACAATACCAAAGATGGGTATGTTAATCTTACTAATGTAGCTCCTACTAAAAATACAGTCCTAATAGATCTCTGCTAGAATAAAAATTGCCTACCAAAAGCTGGCATGTTTACATGGGCAACAACTCAACATAAATATTTTACTGTGGAATGGTTCCTGAAAATAGGTTATCATGATCCCTCTAGGTGTGAATTATGTGGGGAGTCTTCTGAAAGCATTAATCATCTCTTCATAGAGTGCAAATTTTTATACTCTTGCTAGACTTGGTTGGCCCAAAAATTCAATTGGAAAACTGCATTTCCCAATAATATAGATTATCTTCTTAAATACTAGCCCAGAAAGATGGAATTTGGCTTGTTTGATAAGATTTGGATTATTGCCTCCATCTATTCTTATATGGGATTTTTTGAAGAAAAGAAATAGACAAATCTTTAAGGATAAGAAAATGACAAGTGACTAATTTTTAAATAGAGTAGAAGCATTCATAGTTGAATTCATTAATAATCTCAACCTGATAGGAAGAAGAGATACAAAATTCACCTTAGTTGTTGAAAGATTAAGGAATCTTTGGTTTGGGTTAAAAATCCCTCCCTTTATAGGACAACAAGGAATAAATAAAATTAATATTAGGAATAATTGTGTATAGGAACCTCCTCCTCCAAGGTGGCACAAAATAAACATTGATGGTGCCTCAAAAGGCAATTGAGGTAAGGTTAGGTTTGGATGTTGAATTCATGATAAAATAGGAAAAATGATAGCATACAAACACGAAGGCTTAGGCATAGCTGCTAACAATACAATAGAATCTATTGCGCTTATAGAAGGTCTATTTTTGTTTAAAATACTAACCTAGATCATATTCAAATATAAGGGGATTCAACTATAATTATCAATGCATTTACAACTGGTAATACTCAGAATTGGAGTGTTAAAAGAGGGATGAGTTTTCTATCCTTCTTTAACCACTACACAACTAATCATATCTTTAGAGAAGGAAATAAAATCATGGAATCTTTGGCCATTAAAGAGTAGAAGGAAGGAATATAGAGCATCATAGCCCTTCTAGGAATATAGTATAGAATTATAGTTTTTAAAAGTGATTCTAATAAAACTAGTAATAATATTACAATACTAACTAAGAACATCTTGGTAGTGTAGAGAGTTTACTAATAGGAATCACTATGTTGTCATAGTCATCAAATTTTAATAACATAAATAATATAGTGTTAACTTATAACATTAACTCATTAATACCAAATGTAATAACTCCCATGCCAACCGATAGGTACTCTTCATACTTCACCGATTTATCAAATCAATTAGGATAACCAAGTATGATATTATGATTGGTATCTGGCTAGCATTTATTATATTTAACCCTCCATTGATAATAAACCAAACCATTAACCACTAGATGAACATAATGATCAATCTTTCCATTTTATAGTTGTAATCATCAACCTAACCAGTCTATGGTTGTAATCATCAACTTAATCACTCTACAACTATAATCACTAGTTAATGCTCAATAGATGCATTGCCCCATTTTTGTTATGCATACCTTTAGGAAAAAATGGATGTCTAGTACCTGGTAGTAGTTTTTAAATCATCATGTAAGTCTTGAGTCTAAGTCTAGCTTTCCCCTTAGGCTAGGAGGCCTTTATCAAATTTCCCCAAATTGACTTCTCCTTTGCAAGCCGGAGGGAATATTTATCTAAAATTGTGTTTCATTGGGTAGGTTAGCTTCCCAAATCTAGTAAAGGTCATATTTTTGAGGATGCTAACATTGGTTCTATTTACATTTGAAGTCTTTGGCATTGACACTTCATTTTACAGCATTGGAAGAAAATTGGTTTTGGGCTTCTCCTTGGTAGAAAATCACCTACATTGTGTGTTTTCCATAGTGGGTATTTCCAAAAGCCTCAGAGGTCAGATTGAAGTTGGAAATAGATAATTGAAGTTTAGAAAGGCAACTAGATTCAGCACAAATCCATTCAAGTTAGACAAATGATCAAATGATGAATAATATAAGAAGGAAGTCTCATTAGTGGAGAAGCAGAAAATGGCTTCTCCACTACTTCATCAGATGGGTTTCAACCTGCAAAGTACAATTTCCACCAAATCATTAAAATAGAAGGGGATTGGAGAAGAACCTATCTCATATGTGACCCAAGGTATAAATAAAGCTGTTGAAATTAATACATATCATTTTAGCATCACAATAGGCTAAAATCTTCCCTTGGCAGATTTCTTAGAAAGGAGCACCCCCAAAGCATTTCTCTGCCCAAAGGAGAAGTGGAAAAGAAATTATCTGCTACCTCCAAAATTTACGGTTACAATTATCAAAATGAAAAGATGTTTCTTAACGGCTCGTAAAGGTAAAGTAATTAATTCAAATAAAGTTGTTTTACCTCTTAATCGTCTTTTTCATAAATGCTTACATTTATTCATTCATGTGGCACACAAAGTTAGCTATTAACGGTAATTATTTGAAAATTATAAATCCAATGAAGTGATACAGACAAGAACAATCATTTATTTGACAAACTCACTGAGTTTTAAATTCTTAACAGCAAGTTGTTCTCAGATCTTACATTCTCATGATAAATCCCTAGTTTCTATTTCAAATCAACTGAAACATGGCTACTAGATTTATGGGGTTCAATGGAATGAACAAAATCACCTTTGATTTGCACAACACTACAGATAATTCTCTAAAGTTCTTCAACTTGCAGAACTTCTAGGATAGATTAAAGGTAGACCCAATGCATCCCATTACTGAAAAATTGAGGGAGAGTGGACTAGTTGAAGCCGTCGACTTCCCTGTGGAAATTCAAGCTCTTGAGCTTGTTAGAGAATGTATAGATCACTATAATCTGGACACCAAGAAAATCCTATTTCCTAATTACACCATCCTACTCTCTATTGACATAGATTCCATTAAGAACTCCCTTCGCATTCCATAACAAAATGAATATTCAGAGATGAAATATAGTCGGGCAGTTACCGAGTATGGAGCAAAGAAGGCCATGTGCAAGAAGGGGATTATGAAGACATGGTTCCATGAGTCAAAGAGTGCCAAGGGAAATTTTCCCAACACTATATATAGCATGAACCTGAAGCTGAAGATCATGGATATCCTGGCATTGCTTCATAGGATCAGAGGTGAGAGCCATGCACTAAATTTTGTTGAGCATCATTTCTTCCTGGTCTAGGTGATTTTCTCTCAACACCATTTTATTGATTGGGCCCTCATTATAAGTGAAAATATCTCCAATGCCCTAAATAGAGCTAAAAATCAAAATGAGTTCTATATGTCATCAGTTCTATTATACATTTTGGCTGCTATTCAACTTTGGCTATGACTTCCTAGATTAGAAGAATTTACAGAAGATGTGAAGAGCCATGAGTTCTTCCCCTGTTTACAATTGCATAACAGTTATATTGAATATCTCAAGGTTAATGATGCATTTACAATGATATTGTGCGGGGAATTATAAGGTTTCCCAAAAAGGATATTTTCTTTAGAAGCGATGGCATTCATCAGCCAATTCAGAGCTTATTTTATTCAGTTTACCAATTTCTCATACATTCATCTTGCAGGATTTGACGATTTCCCTCTTAAGCTGCCCATATATCCATACGACATGATCATGGTGGTTGAGGTGATGAGGCAAGTGGTCTAGGTGAACCTAATCTGTACGGGTTCCCATAAGAAAGGTTACGACTTCCCAATGACCATTGGAGCCTACAGTTGTGCATCCCAGTTTGATGCAAATAATGTTCTAAAAACATTCTCAAAGAAGTTTCATTTAGAAACACATGATGTCCTACGGCCGTATTATGATCTATGGAATATGCTTGAGATTATCTATAGATGGGTCACTCAATCCATCACATTGATGATATTGAAGATAATTGGGCCAACTGCAAAGATGAATTAGAGAAAAGAGGAAGGTTCTACGCAAGGTTAACTATTAAACAAATTAAAAATTTCAAAGATAACATTGCTGTTGAAGGGCTAGAAGATGACGGCTAGCATATGTATGATTATACATACCTAGAGAAGATCAAGCCCCTCTTCATAAGATCAGATCCCATGTTAGGACAAGCTATTGATGACTTGGAAACCTTGATGGGTGGGATTTAGAAAAGGATGAAACAATGGGTTGAAAGGATGGTGGGAAAGAGAAAGAGGTCAGAAAGGAAGCCTTCATCTCGACAAACCCTAGCAAAAGAGACTGGGAGTACCCCCACATTATTTTCAACAACTACCCCAAATTTAGCTAAGGAGTCAGCTCAACCAGCTGGTGAAGGTGATGAGCCTCTTGAGAAGATGATTCCATTGAACAAGACATGCGGAGGTGGCTCAACCCCTATCATTGGCTCCATGGAAGAAGAAGTCTCTACAGAACCAGTCAAATCTATGACTGAGTCTTTTAAGAATACAAAAATAGAGGATCTAGCTCAAGTCAATACCGTGGGCATATAAGGTGATACCTCGACCCAAGATACTCCAAGGCGAGGATCTCCTGTAATAGTGGAAGTGGGCCAGGATAGTTCTAGCACAACGGCCACAAAATTGGTTGAAGAGTGTGGGAAGCAACAAAAATCTTCTCAAGTCATTAAATTATTCTCCTCCTCTCCCACTTTGGTGAACCCATTCACTTCCATACCCTAGGCTACCCCTCCGTTGATCAGGAAGTTGTTTAAAAAAGAACTGGTCTCTGCTTCCAAAGTTACTAGTGATGAATCTTGGATAGAGACCACTTTTGAATAAAAAAGGAAGAGAGTAGAAGAAGTGAATTCAAGAAAAGATACCCTTTTATGGGCCTTGCAACCCAATACCACTGTGATTAAAGTAAAGAGGGTAAAGACAATGTCTACACTAGGCCGAGATCCTGAAACTGGACATTTCGCTATTGAGGTAGCAAAGCCAACTAAGGAAGGAAGGTTTGAAGATTTGACTACTTCTGGTTTCAAGATACAGTGATTTGACATGAGACTAGCTCGTCATGACACTATGGTGGATCGTTGGAAGTCCACCAATGTGGAAATTTAAGAAGAACTTAAAGAGGTCAAAACTTCTAAAGTACAAATCAAGGTAGAAGTTAATGAGTTGACAAATTTCATCAGGTAGTTAATCACTCCAATCACAACTACCCCTAGTGCTTAGACTTCCTTTGATCCCAGTGCTACAGCGAATTAGGCCATCATAGAAATGTTGTAAGAGGACATACGTTTTGGCTAGATCAGAAAAAAATGGATCGAGAGGCTCAAATATTAGGGGCTAGTAGTTGTTGACCAACTGGCTAATGCTCTCCTAAGGCTGGAAACAAAGAGGAATAATATTGATAAGAATCTACAGACTCTCGCATCAGAGAGAGAAAGATGTCAAGAATGTATAGTAATGATGCACATGGTGGTTAAAATGAAGACCAAGAAAGCATTAAAGGCCAAGATCTTGCAGAAAGGAGATGAGACTTTGATTGAATAGCTTCAAATCCTAGAATTTAAGATCGAGATGATCATCCAAGCTAAAGTAGGGTTGCAGTAGACACATGTCCAAATTAAGGAGGAGGAGAACAAAGATTTTAAACTTCTTCAGGGTCTGCACACAAAATTACAGACAAGTGGTCAGGGAAAATAAATGATCAGATTGGCCAGTATGTAGAAATCATGTTTTGATTATGTGCATAAGATAGAAAAACAATCTTCCTGCCATTTGGACAAGGTGATAGAACTCCAACAGTTGAGTAGATGCATTTTTAAATCCATGGAAGAGATGAAAGATCAGACAAATATAATCAAGATCTTGGCCACAGAACATTCCAGATGGCTGATCAGATATACCAATGTCCATATCAATAAGCATGAAGAGCTCATCTCAATCATTACAACTGTCACTAATTATAGGGATAAATTAGAAAAGGAGAAGAAAATAGAAGCATAGATAGATTCCCCCTTGTAGTAAATTTTGATATTTATTGTAATGGATAAACTTTTGTTTATCATTTTTTATTAGATAAGTGGAACCGTTTCAGTTACCCTTTTGTAACTCTCCAACTCTGGAACTCTATATGTACTATTTTCCAAATAAATACAAAGGTCGGCTAAATTTTTGTGTGAAGAATGGAATTTTGTTGAGTCAAATTTGTGTATGTCTGAATACGATTGCTTTAACTATTCCATTGTATTGCATTTATCTTTCTATTGAGTCAAATGTTCCTTTGAAATTAGATTTATAGTTTATGATTGAATTGGAGTTCTATATTATGATTTGATACAATTAAGTAGAGGGGAATTAGGTGTTATTTTATGTTTGGGAGATGTTCCTATGAAATAGATCAACTCATTGTTAATTTTTCATTAATCCTTAGTTTTTCATTTGCATCTTCATTATTTGTCACTGCATTACAAATTTTTAGACCTTGTATGATTACTGAGATCTTCAGATTGGCTAGATTTAGTTGAAATTAATCTGCCTGAGCTAGTTCCTGCCTAGGCCTGGCTTGGTTTAACTATTATGTTCTCAGGTTAAGAACATAACCCTATTAGATTAGGAAAGATTCATATTCACTAAAAATCATTCATTCAAGGGAGCTATACATTCAAATTCAGAGGGAAATTAGTTATTCATTTACATTTCCCAACCATTGTATTCGATTGTTTCTTTCATATTTGGGTATCTTTGAGTTAAAGTGAAAAAGAATAATCTATTTACCAACAGATTTTTGGTGAATCTGCTAGGGAGATGAACAGTCATTATACTAGAAGCATACCATGAGGAAAGATGGCGCTTCCCCATCAAAACATAATTCCTATGCTCCAATTGAATCTTGGGTTCCATGACGATGAAGAGGATTTCATTTCCTCACTAAATACTTTTGTCTAGAGATACAAAAGAAACACTAAGCACTATAGAAACACTAGTCAAGTGCTAGAGAAGGAAGAAGCTAGAGTAGAAGGACTTGAAGAAGCCATCGAAAGGAGAAATGTGAGAAGGGTACGACATCAAGCATAGCGTGAAGCCAGACTAGAAGACTAGTTGGAACCCTAGAGCCCAAGAGGTTTCTTAGGAGTGAAAAGAAAGAAGGTGGTACGAATCCAATTTTTTAGAGACTTGTAAACCTTGATTTTTCTCTACTTGAAGTACCTCGTCAAAAGAACAGAAATACTAAAAGAAAAATCAAACCTCCTTCACCTCCCAAACAATCAAGTCTTTTTTCTACCACTTGTCAAGTGCTAACCTTGCACAAAGTAGTTTCTCCTCCTATTGCTAACCTACCACCCTATCTACCCCAAGTAGTTATGGAACTTCCTTGGGCTGTTGCAGTTGGACCACTGCAATTAGCAGCATATAATCCCCTTCCCTCAGGTTCAAGAAATAATTTCCCCAAATTCTTTCAAGATGGGAAAGTATCTACAAATGAACACATTGTTGCATTCTTTGCTTTAGTTAACATCTTAGCAGTGCGAGAAGAAGATGTGTCCATTAGGTTATTTTTTGAAACCCTGGTTGAAGGTGTTGTTGATTGGTTTAATCACTTGCCCAATTCTTCTATCATAGATTGGGCTTATATGAGAGCTACTTTTGAAAGAAGATTAAAAACTGCTGAAGACAAGAATGCCTTGTTGACACAATTAACTTCTATCAAGAAAGAGCCTTCTATCTATATGAGGGATTTTGTGGCTAAATTTAACAAGCCTGTAAATTATATCCCAACATCTAATAGGCCTACTACAGGGAATTTGAAAACACTTTTCATAAGTGCTATGCCTCCCGACATCAGTTATGATTTGAGAAGAACAAACTTAGCCACTTTGGACCTTTCCCAAAGGACTACAATGGAATTAGAAGACCACATGATCTTGACAGGAAAATGGAAAAGAGAAATACAATCTAGAACCGGTACTAGTAATACCACATCATCAGATGAGATGATTAAAAAATTATCTAATGAATTCATTTCCTTCAAGAGGTAGCTTCCCAGATTTAATAATCCCTATCAGTGAAAATTTGAAGAGAAGCTTGGAAGAAATAATGAAGGGAGGAATGGTGTGGGCAAAACATTACAATTAAGACCTCCACCACAGAGGCTAGCTATAGAAGCTCCTCCTAAAAAGAAGAACATGTATTCATTTCACCTAATGATAGATCATGATGTAGAAAATTGCCCCGATGTAGCTCGTGTTTGGTAGATGCATCAGACTGATGAGTGGAATGCTGGAGTGTCTGGATCTGAACAAGATTTGTACTCACATGGCAACTCTAAAAACTTATATTTAGAGTACAAATTAGATTCAAAATGAGAAGCAACATGTTATGCTACCATATATGGGACCTCCTACATAGTATTGACACATAGTCAAAAAGATAAAGGCCCTACTTCTACAGCTCCACCAAAAAATAATGAGGCATCTACATCCAATTCTAAGGAAGCCAGCCAAGGAGTGAGGATTCTATAACTAGGTAAGGAACATAACTCTTTTGACATTATTCCATTCTATAGAGATTCTAGAATTCAGATTTCCCCCATAGACTATCTTAAGTCTAATCCTATAGAACTAAAAAAACTAGTAGATTACTGTAAAGAAGGGAATTAGAATTTAGACCAAAATGTCATGAGTACCATAGAAAATGAGTCTATATTTATAGACCCAATTGAATAGGGAGAGTCATCTATCTTGGCTACCTTCCCAGGCCAAAAGCCTCATCCATTCTACGTGTCATTGTATATTAATGATTGCAAATTAAGAAATTGCATAATAGACTTAGGGGCATTAGATGGGTATATGTAGGATCATGGTATGCCAAAAAGTGGCGATGTGAAAAAGAAGTCTTGATTGGTAGACTGATTGAAAAATAGCTATAACTTTCAAACAATATATCATTTTTTGAATTTGAAACATGTGTCACATTCTATGCTTCGCCTACTACAAGAAAAAAGTAAAAAAAAATCAATTTGATGAAGTTTAGACTAACTTAAGGTGGTCAGACATGAGAATTTTTATATTCTAGAAAAGTTGTAGAAGAAAAATCATAATTAATTATTTCCTTGGAAAAATATTAGAAACAAATATGCGTCACATCTTAAAATTAATGTACTATTTATATCTAGAATCTACTAAAAAAAGATTATCATTTGATTGTGTTTAAGGTGGTCAGACATACACCTACTTCTTATGTTTTTAGTCCTCATTGATAGACTGATTAAAAAATAACTATAACTTTCAAACGACATAACATTTTTTAAATCCAAAACATGAGTCACATTCTATTCTTTTAAAACTACAATTAAAAACAAAAAAAATTCAATTTGATGAATTTTAGACTAAGTTAAGGTGGTCAGACACGGGATTCATTATATTCTGGAAAAGTTGTAGTAGAAATATCATAATTAATTATTTACTAGGAAAAACAAAATTGTGTCACATCTGAACATGAGTCTACTACTTATATCTAGAATCTTGTAAAAAAATATTATCATTTGATTGTGTTTAAGGTGGTCAGACATACACCTTCTTCTTATCATTTTCCTAAAATTTTCATACTACTGCATTGAACTTTGAAATTTCACAATATAGAATTTTTTTTTTTAAAGAAGGGATAGTAGCTTAGAAACTAGATTCTATTTTCTACAGATTCTCTTCTTACACATTTTTGATATAAGATTGATAACTTGTCCAAATTTTTATGTCAACTTTTCTAACCTTGATTTTCTGAATTTTCATTGCCACTTAAGGCCTAGTTTGGCATACCATGATCCTGCACATACCTAGATAATGTAATACCATCAATTGTAGCTAAAGCTTTAGGTCTTTCCCTCACTAAATCTCATGGCAGGTGTTACTCCATGGATTCCAAGCAAGTACCTATGGTTGGACAAATCAAGGATGCTCAAGTGGCTCTAACGACACACCTTGAGAAGAAAATATTGTTAACAATACTTGTTGTTGATATACCTACTAGTTATGGTTTGTTGCTAAGAAGGATTTTTTGTATAGATATAGGAGGGGAAATAAAGCTAGATTGGGCTCAAGGTTTAATCCCAGTGGTTAACAGAATGATAAAGCTAGTTCCCAAAGAAAAAGCTAAGTTCACAGTGCTAAAATATGATGACCCTAAGCCCAAATTTTGTATCAGGAATTAGAATTTGGAAACTATATGCTATTTAAAGATGGTCATGATAGGGAAAACAAAATTGAAGAAGAGGAAATGAAGTATTCCGCTAAAGAAATGTCCCCACGAATCTAGACTCTGGAATTTGATGTTAGCTGCGTGTCATCAGGATCTGGTGTAGGCATAGTCTTGGTATCGCCAGATGGAGTATGTGAACCCATGGCTTACAAATTAGAGTTTGGAAACACCAATAATATAGCTTAGTATGAATCCCTACTATTAGGAATTATTTCTACAAAGGAGAAAGGTGTGAAATTTTTGAGAGGTCGGGGTGATGCTGAGCTAATTGTGCACCAAGTTAAAAATCAATACTCTATGAAGAATCATAGGCTAAAAAAATACAGAAATAGGGTATGGGATGAAATCAAAGAATTGGATGCATTCTTTATTGAATATGTGCCAAGAGAGTTAAATTCCAAGGTGGAATCCTTAGTAGTATTAACCTCATTACTCCTCCCCCACCCAGAGTTCAAAGATAAGAAGTACCAAGGGGAGGTCGTGCATAGACCATCTATGCCTGATAATGTGGAAGAGTGGCAAGTGTTTGAAAATGACAATAACCTCATCCTCTTTTTGGAGAGAAATGGTGACTTCCATAAGGATGCTCCTAGTAATCATAAAAGAAATTTTCATTACAAGAAGAAGAAGGATAAATCAGATATCGTCCAGTTGCAAGGTAATATCATCCCTCCTCATTTGGTTGCACTTGAAAATATTTTCAATAGGCATGATACTTTTGTTAAAAAGAAGAGGATTGAGAGGGACCCTACCATTGGTGACTATGATGGAATTAATATTGGAAGTGAGAAAGATCCCAAGATGATCAACATTGGGATATGGTATATTGAAATTGAAAGGGAAGAGGCCAGGAAACTCTTCCTGGAATACCAAGATGTTTTCACCTAGAGTTATGAAGATCTGAAAAGTGTTATGAATGGGAAATTCAAACATCAAATTCCTTTAAAACTTGAGGACAGTCCATTAAAGCATAAACAAAGGAATTACAACCCCAAAGTTGTTGATGCCATATTTATGGAAGTTGATAAAATGTTTAAAGAAAGAATCATATATTGTATTCATCATTCCAATTGGTTGGGAAATATAGTGCCTGTGAGGAGAAGAATGGAGAAATTAGGATCTGTGTAGATTTTATAAATCTTAATCAGTCTTCTTTGAAGGAAAATTACACCCTTCCCAACATGGATAACCTAATGTAGACTATGGCTGGAGCTGAGATGATTTCTATGTTAGATGGCTTCTCAGGGTACAATCAGATAGAAGTGGAGAAAGTAGACCAGCACAAAACGAATTTCACTACCCCATGGGGCACTTTCACATATCACAAAATGCCATTCAGGTTAATCAACACTGAGACTACTTTCTAGATAGGCATGGATCTTTCTTTCAGTGATATGAAGACCAAAATAATTGGTATGTATCTCAATGATCTTACTGTGTTTTCTAGAAAAAGATTTTATCATATAAATGAATAAAGGAGAGTGTTACAAAGGTGCAGAGAGGATAGGATTTCATTGAATCCCAAGAAGTCAATTTTTTGTGTGATTGAAGGGAAATTACTGGGTCACATTGTTTCTCAAGAAGGCATAAGAATTGATCTAGAAAGAGTGAGTGTTATCCAGCAACTAAGCCTACCTATGAGAAAAGATGGAGTGAAATAATTTTTTGTTAGGTAAAATTTCTCAGGACGTTTGTCCCAGATTTCTCTGAAATTACCAAATGCATAGTGGACATGATGAAAGGAAATGTAAACTTCAAATGGAATGACCCAGGCAAACAAGATTTTAAAAGAATTAAGAGTGCCATAGCCAATGCCCTAATTTTATGTCACCCAGACAACAAAAAGGATTTCATAATCTATTTTTATTTCTCTTAACATACTCTATCAGTCATCCTCATGTAGGAGAACGAGGAAGGAGTTTAGGCTCCTATTGCTTTTATGAGCACACCTGTGAAAAATCATGAGTTGAAATACTCTCAGAATGAAAAGCTTTCTTTTGTAGTAGTAAAAGCTTTGAAGAACATCAGGTTCTATATTTTACACTCTCACTCCCTTGTGTATGTGCTTGACATTGCACTAAAGAGTATTTTGACTCAACAGGATGTGGGATGTAACAACAGAGGAGCATGGGTGGCTAAGACTTAGGAATATGACATAGATATCAAACCCACCAAGTTGGTGAGAGGAAATGTACTATGCAAAGAAATGGCAGAAAATCAAGTGGACAAAGATCCTGAAATGACACAACTGGTTTTAGCAGTGAGTATGCAAGACCCTTGGTTTTAAAATATTGTGTATTTTCTGGCATACAGTGAATGTCCCAAAGGATTTACTTTGAAACAAAGAAGAGATTTGAAACTAAAAGCTTCAAAATATGTTATTTGGGAGGAGAGATTTTATAAGAGATCCATAGATGGGACTTTCCTTTTGTGTGTTGACAAACAACAACAAGAGAAATTGTTAAAAGTATTTCATGATGAAGCTTGTAGGGGACACTTTTCCTCATCAGTTACTACATTCAAGATATTGAGAGAGTGCTATTATTGGCCTAGAATGTTTTGAGATGCATATCATTGGGTGGCCAGATGTGAGAAATGGAAAATGTTTACTCAGAAGCCATAGTTAGCAATGCTACCCCTTAGACCAGTAATAATTGAAGGGGCTTTTCAGCAGTGGGGTCTTGATTTTATCGGCCCTATAAATCCTACATCTACCTACATAATTACGGTGACAGAATACTTCATGAAATGGGTAGAGGTGAAAGCAACCAAGAAAACTAATTCAGAGGTAGTATGTGAGTTTGTCAAAGAAAATATCCTAGTAAGGTTTGGTGTGCCTATTAAGTAAGTCATGGATAATACCACATACTTTTCTTCTTAGGAAATTACTGAATTCATTTTTGAGTATGGAAATATGATTAGTCACTCATCTGACTATTTCCCTCACAGAAATGGTCAAGCTAAGTCCAGTAACAAAAACTTGGTAAATATCATGAAGAACCTCGTGGCAGATAACTAGAGAACTTGGCATAAGAAAATCTATGAAGCCCTTTGGGTAGATAGAGTGACTCTCAAAAGAGCCATTGGCATCTCTCCTTTTGAACTTGTCTATGGGATCAAAGCTAGTCTTTTATTGCCACTGGAGTTAGTAACTTGAATATTGAGAATAGTAGTAGAAGATGATGTATATGAAGATGGTTTAGAAAAGAGGATTCTTTACTTTAAAAAAATTGAAGAGGAGAGGGATAAAATGGTAGATCACATCACACAACATCAAATGTGTGTGAAGAACTTGTTTGATAAAAAAAGAAGACCCTAGAATTTTATGGAGGGAGATATGGTGTTGTTATGGAACAAGCGCAGGGCACCCAAAGGCATGCATGGAAAATTTGAAACACTGTGGAAAGGACCTTTCAAGATCCATCAGGAGTTTGAGAAGAATTATTTTAAATTGACCTATCCATATGGTGAGGTACTACCCCTAACATATAATGGTCAGGTCAATAGAAAGAGCCAGTTGTTGCCCCATTTTTGTTCTGCATACCTTTAGAAAAAAAATGGATGTCTAGTACTTGGTAGTAGTTTTGAAATCATCATGTAAGTCTCGAGTCTAAGTCTAGCTTTCCCCTTAGGCTAGGAGGCCTTTGTCAGATTTCCCCAAATTGACTTCTCCTTTGCAAGCCAGAGGGAATATTTATCTAAAATCATGTTTCATTGGGTAGGTTAGCTTCCCAAATCTAGTAAAGGTCATGTTTTAGAGGATGCTAACATTGGTTCTATTTACACTTGAAGTCTTTGGCCTTGACGCTTCATTTTACAACATTGGCAAAAAATTGGTTTCAGGATTCTCGTTGGCAGAAAATCACCTATAGAGTGTGTTTTCCATGGTGCATATTTCCAAAAGCCTTAGAGGTCAGATTGAAGTTGGAAATAGATAATTGAAGTTTAGAAAGGCAACTAGATTCAGCGCAAATCCATTCAAGTCAGACAGATGATCAAGTGATGAAGAATATAAGAAGGAAGTCTCAATGGCAGAAAAGTGGAAAATGGCTTCTCCACTACTTCATCAAGCGAGTTTCGACCTACGAAGTACATTTTCTTCCAAATCATTAAAATAGAAGGGGGTTGGAGAAGAATGTATCTCATAAGTGACCCAAGGTATAAAGAAAGATGATGAAATTAGTACATATCATTTTAGCACCTTAATAGGCTAAAATCTTCCCTTGGCAAATTTCTGAGAAAGGAGCACCCCAAAAGCATTTCTCCGCCCAAAGGAGAAGCAGAAAAAAAATTATCCAATACCTCCAAAAATTTACCATTACAATTATCAAAATGGAAAGATGTGTCTTAATGGCCGGTAAAGGTAAAGTAATTAATTCAAATAAAGTCATTTTACCTCTTAATGGGATTTTTCATAAATGCTTACATTTCATCATTCATGTGGCATGGGAAGTCGGCCATTAACGATAAGAATAAGAAAATTATAAATCCAATGAAGTGATACAGACAAGAACTACCATCTATTTGATGAATTTCCCGAGTTTCAAATTCTTGACATCAAGTTGATCTCTAATCTTACATTCTCGAGATACGTCCATAGTTCCTATTTCAAATCAACCAAAACATGGCTACCATATTTATGGGGTTCGATGGAATGATTGACATCACCTCAAATTGGCACAACATTACAGACACTTCTCTAAAGTTCTTCAACTTTCAAAACTTCCAGGACAGATTGAAGGCAGAACTAATGCATCCCATTACTAAAAAATTGGGGAGAGTGGACTAGTCGAAGCTGTCAGCTTCCATTTGGCAATTCAAGCTCCTTAGCTTGTTAGATAATGTATAGCTCACTATAATATGGACACCAAGAAAATCTTGTTGCCTAATGACACCGTGCTACTCTCTATTGACAGAGATTCCATTCAGAACTCCCTTTGCATTCAAGAACAAATAGAATATTCAGAGATGACATATAGTCGGGCGGTTACTGAGTATGGAGCAAAGTAGGTTGTGTGGAAGAAGGAGATTATGAAGACATGGTTCAAGGAGTCGAAGAGCGCCATGGGAAATTTGCCCAAAACTCTATATGGCATGAACCTAAAGTTGGAGATCGTGGATATCCTGGTATTGCTTCACATGATCAGAGTTGAGAGTGATGTGCTAAATTTTGTTGAGCATCATTTCTTCCTAGTCTAGGTGATTTTTCTCTCAACACCATTTTATTGATTTGGTCGTCATGGTAAGAAAAAATCTCTCCAATGCCATAAATAGAGCTAAACATCAAAATGATTTCTATATGTCATCGGTTATATTATACATTGTGGCTACTATTCAACTTTGGCTAGGAATTCCTAGATTAGAAGAATTTCTAGAAGATGTGAAAAGCTATGAGTTCTTCCCTTGTCTGAAATTGCATAACAGTTATACTAAATATCTCAAGGTTAATGATGCATTTACAATGTGATTATGAAAGGAATTACAAGGTTGCCCAAAAAGGTGATTTTCTCTAGAAGCCATGGCATTCATCAGCCAATTTGGAGCTTATTTTATTCAGTTTGCCAATTTCTCATACATTCATCTTGCAGGATTTGATGATTTCCCTTTGAAGCTGCCCAGATATCCATAAGAGATGATCATGCTAGTTGAGGTGATGATGCAAGCAGTCTAGGTGAGCCTAATCTATGTGGGTGCCTGGAAGAAAGGTTACAAATTCTTGATGACCATTGGATCCTACAGTTGTGCATCCCAGTCTGATGCAAATAATGTTCTAAAAACATTCTCAAATAAGTTTCATTTAGAAACATATGTTGTCCTGAGGCTGCAATATGACCCTATGGAATATGCTTGAGATTATCTACAGATGGGTCGCTCAATCAATCACATTGATGATATTGAAGATTATTGGGCCAACTACAAAGATGACTTAGAGAGAAGAGGAAGGTTCTACGCAAGGTTAACTATTGAACAAATCAAAAAGTTCAAAGTTAACATTGTAGTTGAAGGGCTAGAAGATGACAGCCACCATATGTATGATGATACATACCTAGAGAAGATCAAGCCTCTCCGCATAAGCTCATAACCCATGTTAGGCCAAGCTATTAATGAATTGTAAACCTTAATGGGTGGGATTTATAGAAGGATAGAACAATGGGTTGAATGGACGAAGGGCAGGAGAAAGTTGTAAGAAAGGAAGTCTCTATCTCAACAGAACCCATCAAAAGAGACTGGGAGTACCCCCACATCATCTTTGGAAGCTATCTCAACTGCGGCTAAGGATTCGGATCAACCAGTGAGTGGAGGTGATGAGCCTCCTGAGAAGATGATTCTGTTAGACAAGACATGCAGAGGTGGCTTAGCCCCTATCATTGGCTCCACGGAAGAAGCAGTCTCTATAGAACCAATTAAATCTGTGACTGAGTCTATTAAGAATATAGAAACATAGTACCCAGCTTAAGTCAGTACCATGGGCACACAAGGTGATACATCAACCCAAGATAATCCAAGGCGAGGATATCCTGTCATAGTGGAAATGGGCGAGGACAGTTCCAACACAACCGCCACATAATCAGATGAAGAGATTGGGAAGAAATAGAAAGTTTCTCAAGTCATTAAATTAGTCTCCTCTCCAACTTTGATGAACCCATTCACTTCCAGACCCAAAGCTACCCCTTCGATGAACAGGAAGTTTTTTATAGAAGAAATGGTCTCTACTTCCAAAGTTACTAGTGTTGAATCTTGGATAAAGAGCACTTTGGAATGCAAAAGGAAGAGAGTAGAAGAAGGGACTTAGAGAAAAGATACCCTTTTCGAGATCCTGAAACTAGACATTTCACTATAGAAGTAGCAAAGCCAACTAAGGAAGTTAGGTTTGAAGATTTGACTACTTCCGATTTCAAGCTATAGTCATTTGACATGGGACTAGCTCATCATGACACCAAGGAGGATTGGTGGAAGTCCACTAATGTGGTAATTGAAGAATAACTCGAAGAGCTCAAAACTACTAAAGTACAACTCAAGGCAGAAGTTAATGAGTTGAAAAATTTCATTAGGCAGTTAATCACTCCTATCACAAGTGCCCCTAGTTCTCAGACTTCCTTTGATCCTAGTGCTACAGAGAATTAGGCCATCATAGCCAAGTTGCAAGAGGACAAACATTTTGGGTAGATCGGCAAGAGATGGATCGAGAGGTTTGAATCTGAGGGGCTGGTAGTTGTTGAGAAACTGGGTAATTCTCTCCTAAGGCTAGAAATAAAGAAGAATAATATTTATTGGAATCTACAGACTCTCACATCAGAGAGAGTGAGGTGTCAAGAATGTATAGTAATGTTGCACGTGGTGGTTAAAATGAAGACCAATGAGGCATTAAAGGCCAAGATCTTGCAGAAAGGAGATGAGCCTTTGATTGAATGGCTTCAAAGCCTAGAATTTAAGACTGAGATGATCATCCAAGCTGAAGCAGGGTTGCAATAGATAGATGTCAAAATCAAGGAGGAGAAGAAAAAAGATTTTAAACTCCTTTAGGGTTTGCACATGGAATCACAGATAAGTGGTTATGGAAAAGAAATGATCAAATTGGCCAGTATATAGAAATAATAATCCAATTATGTGCATAAGATGGAAGAACAGTCTTCCTCCCATTTGGACAAGGTGCCAGAACTCCAACAGTTGAGCGGATGCATTTTAAAAGCCATGGAAGATCTGAAAGATGGGATAGATGCGATCAAAATCCTGGCCAAAGAACATTCCAGGTGGCTCATCAGATCTACCAATGTCCATATCAATAGGACGAAGAGCTCATCTCAATCATTACAGTTGTCACTACTTATAGGGCTAAATTAGACAAGGAGAAGAAAATGGAAGCATAGATAGATTCCCCCTTGTACTAAATTTTGATATTTATTATAACGGATGAACTTTTGTTTATCATTTCTCATTAGAGAAGCGAAATCATTTTGGTTACCCTTTTGTTACGGTCCAACTTTGGAACTCTATATGTACTATTTTCCAAATCAATACAAAGGTCGGCTAAATTTTGGTGTGAAGAATGACATTTTGATGAGTCAAATTTGTGTATGTCTGCATACCATTTCTTTAATTGTTACATTGCATTGCATTTATCTTTCTATTTATTTGAATGTTCCTTTGAAATTAGATTTATAGTTTATGATTGAACTAGAGTTCTGTATTATGATTTGATATAGTTAAATAGAGGGGAATCTGGTATTATTTGATGTTTGGGAGATGTTCCTATGAAATTGATTGACTCATTGTTACTTTCTCATTAATCCTTAGTTTGGCATTTGGATCTTCATTATCTATCATTGGATTACCAGTTTTTAGACCTCGTATGATTACTGAGATCTTCAGATTTGCTAGTTTTAGTTATAATTAATCTGCCTAAGCTAGTTCCTACCTAGGCCTAGCTTGGTTTACCTCTTCTATTCTAAGGTTAAGAACATACCCTTATTAGATTAGGAAAGATTCATATTCACTGAAAATCACTCATTCAAGGGATATATACCTTCAAATTCAAATGGAATTCTTTAATATTTGGGTATCTTGGAATTAAAGTGAAAAAGAACAATTTGTTTAGCAACAAGATGATTATCATAGTTATTATCCACTTAACACCATAATCACATGTTACAGCTGTAAATCAAGCTCTACACATTCTGGATAGTTCCTATCACAATTATTACAAAATAGTGTAAGTTAACATATGTGTATCTAGAACTTTTGAAAGACAAGGCTACATAAATTAGCAATACTTACCACTATGCCTTAGGAAATTAGTAAAAGTATAGTGATGGCGACTAACATTTTAACCTTCCCTAGAGGGAAATGATAGATGGCGTTCCAAGGACCCATCCTACCAGAAAGATGGAACAACATACTATTAGATATTCCAAATGAATGGAGAAGGGATTTGGAAAACATTTATGGGGAATTCCTATTTTATTATTGGTGCAGAGCACCCTAGGGTTTAGCTCAAAACCCTAGCCCCAACATTTTGATCAAGTTTTGAGACAGTTCTTTCAACGACCAAGTCATAGTTGGATTAGTCGCTCAGTCGCGCAGCAGCAGAGAGCAGTCAAAAGAATGCATCGCACACTCGCGAGCTAATTATGTTTTAAGTCTGATAGTGCGCGAGTGCGCGACGACGAGCTAGTCGCTCAGTCGCAGAAGGCTAATAAGCAAAGACAGTGCGCGACAGCGCGATGAGGAGCTCATCGCCCAGTCGCGAGTCATTTCGCAGTCCGAGGAAATGCGTAGCGAGTGCGCGATGGGTATTCAGTCGCTCAGTCGCGAAGACAAATAGATCAGTCCTGGTGAGCGAGTGAGCGACAACTGATGCATCGCCAACTCGCAAGATAAAGGTCAGCTTGGGGAAAAGCATGACGAGTGCAGGATGAGCAGGAATCGCTCAGTCGCTAGGCAAAGAGTAGCTTGGGAAGAGAAGGTGCGAGTACGCGACGATGAGCTAATCGCTCAGTCGCAAAGAGAATGATAGTTTGGGTCATAACACGGCGAGTGCTCGACTTGAGATCATCGCTCAGTCGCAGGGACATAGCCAGCTCGAGCAGAAACAGAGCGAGTGCGCGACTGAACGTATCGCTCAGTAGCCAATGAATTGCCAGCTCATGACGAAGTGCAGCGAGTGCGCGACTAAGGTGCGTCGCACACTCGCAGAGCAAGGAGCAGTTAATGAAGAAGCATTGCGAGTGCGTGACTAAGCTCATCGCTCAGTCACCAAGGAAAAGATAGATCGGGAAAATGCAAAGCGGGTGCGCGACTTGAGCTCATCGCTCAGTCGCGAGGTAAAAACCAAGTCGTGAAAAAGCAAAGAGAGTGCGCGACTTGAGCTCGTCGCTCAGTCGCGAGGTAAAAGACAAGTCATGCAAAGTCATAGTGAGAGCACGATGATCAGATCATCGCTCAGTCGCTGAGTGAAATATAAAAGGTCAGTTTAGCTCGCGACTACACGATGAAGAAACAGATCAGTCAGATGGTCAAATAGACTGACGTGTCAGCAGGAGAGGACCTTGAAAAGTAATAATGGCCAAACAAAAAAGAGAATGACACGAGGGAAAGAAAAGGTGACCAGAGTGTCGACCATGCAGAACAACTGATGACAGTTTACAGAGAGCATGAAGAACAGAGAACAGCTGGAAGGCTGGGGTTGACAGGTAACCACCAGGGTTACGAAATCAAGAAAGAAACAGAGATAAAACAGAGAAGAAGAATCTGAGGAAAGGTTGTTGTTGTGGTTCAGATAGTTCAGAAGTTCAGAGAAGATCAGAGTTAGTTAGTTGCAGAGAACAGACTAACAGAGGATTGTAACATTCTGTAAATCAATAAAGAGAAGCTTTGTCTGTACTCTGAGTGTTCTTTTATTCTGATCAGACTTCTGTGAAGTGTTATTTTGTTTCTATTAGATAAACATGGGTGCTTCTTGACTCTGATAATCTGGTCCATGGATTGTGACAGTCAAGAAGCATCCACCATGTATATTATACTTGTTTTTGTGTTTCTGTTAGTTGAGAAGCTAGTCGAGTTTGCAGGCAAGTCCTAGGCGAGCCTATGGTCCAGTTAGAGACTTGTAGGAAATATAGATAAGTAAGAAGGTGCATGACTTTAGTGATTCAGTCATGAAGAGTGAGAGACAGTAAGGAGTAAAACATTCAGTGGGTAGGGAACCTAGGATAGAGGGAACATAATAGTCCTTCTGCTTAGGGTCTGAGAGTAGCCCTAAGAGACTCAAGAGTGAGTCTAGAGAATCCTGAAGTGAAGAGGATTCCAAGTGAGATTCCTAGCATAGAGTGGGAATTTCAGAGAGATAGGTAACCTCCCCATCAATTATGAATACACAGTCTGGGTGAATGGCCATATTATATGACTCTTTATCTCTTTAGCTCTTGAGGCCGACATTCCAAAAGAGGGAATTCTTAACAAGAAAAGAAGAATATTTAAGGACAATATCCTTGTTGGGATAGAACACAATTTGTAGTATAGACTCAGAGAAGGCTATTCCATTCCTCAAAATCTACATGAGAACAACTGCTCACCGCATTCCCAGTGTTTCGACCTCTCAGAGATGTCTGATTCTTGTTTTCAAGGAAAAGGAAATCTTTGAGAATAATTGGCCAGATGTGATGAGAAATATGAACTTTCTCATAAGAGTCATGGAGGACACTCAACCTCCAACGAATTGGGTATTGGACTACTGGAAATTAGAGGGATATACTATTCTAGAAAACTACTACAAGGATGTTCAAAACATCTGCATAATCTCACCAAATGTCAAACAATACACTAGAAGCTTGCTTGAAGATGATGGGGAGGATGAAGCATTGATCATCATCAGGTGAGTGAAAGAAAAGACCAGGAAATGAATAAGAACAATCAAAAGCATAGAATAATCTAATTAGTAAGAACCATATAGTAGATATCGTACTTGAAACATGGTATACTTTATTATTTTTTGATAGTAAATAGTAACTATGACACTTAATATGAACTTCTTACTATGAAACTGATATTAAGTTTATTTTAAGTATAGCCTGATTTAAAAATCTGCAGTAGGATTAGACATTTCAATCCATTTATTCTATAAACAACAATCAAGCAATAGAAAGAGAATACAAACATAGATGTGTGACGATAAATAGATGTATCTTCAAACATAGGTAAATAGATAGGCAACAATGAATACTCATTATCCCTTACAATATTTCAAGTAATGTAACTTCCCAACACTAATTAGAAGACTCTATAAACAACCCTTTAATATTCCAAGATGGCCAATACCCATTAGGCAGATTTATTCCTAGTATGCGGAGTAAATAAGAACACCAAATTTAAACATGCACAATTACAATAAAAAAAACATGTCCAAATATCCCTTACTATTCCTCTTACCAACCTAAAACCAAGAGTCAGAATGGGTAGAAGTAGAAGTTGAATCATCTCCTCTATCAAGCTATAAGATACTCACCAACAATCCTCCATCTAGTGTGGATTTAGCATATTTTAATCTGATTATCTTGACACCTATCAAATGGAGAGGCTTAAAGACACAAGTGGCCTTTTATGGTGCTATAGATATAAACAGACTCAAGGATATTATGCTCAACACCAATGATTTAACCCTTAGAGTTGTTTATAGAATCTTAGGAATGCAATTCCTGATGAATGATGATCATTACAAAGTGAATTCTGATATCCCTTCTATGTTCATTGCATCATCAATTCAAGTTGACCCTTTGAAATCTGACATAGAAAGACTATGAACTAGACTTTTCAAAAAGAAATTCATAGGGGGCTTGGATGCTATAATCAGTAGTATTAAAGGTGATATGACTATAACAAGACCTAGTTTCTATCAATCCTCATTGATCAATGGAAATATAGCTCCTTCCCTCCCCATTTTAGACACTGATGACTTGCCATTATTGATATCTAGAACTCCCATCATAAGGAAAAACCTAAAATTTCTTTATTTCTTTCTTCATGTCCGGATACCTGAATCTGAGGACTGGTTTTATACATATTGGCATGAGGATGATGTAGGAAACACTGATAGAGAAGGGTTTAGTGAATCATAAGATGAAGATACGTTAGGAATATTTATGGTTGGATATGGTAGAAAGAGGAAAAATATTGAGGTCTCACATAAGACCCCCAAGGATTTGGAAGAAGCCTACTAAATTTATGCAGTAATGTTGGATTACAGAGTGCTAAAGAGACTAAATTGTTCAATACTTGTACTAGCTCTCTCCAATAGTAAGCCCTCTGAAGCTTTAGTATTATAATTTTCACTTATATGTTTACTCTTATCTAGGGATGGATAAGCTCTTTTCATCTGTATTAATTGGAAAGGAGGGCTAACAAAGTTTATAATTTTGGCTTTCAATGAGAAACATCTATAACTTTCAATATTCTAACAATACTATGTGAATTAGAAGTATATAAGTATATATATAGATGTATACACATATACATATATTTATACATATTTATATATTAACTTTCACAAACATCGCTCACATCTTTAGAATTTGAGGACGATGGAGATGCTAAGCCTGCATACCTAAATATAACCACACAGAACGGAAAACTACTCTTCTATATAATAAATCACTTCATTCAATAAGTGGAGCATTAGAAATAGATTCTACCTAGAAGATATAAAATAACACATTTGGAAGGAGCTAAATATGTAGTTTTGTTAAATATCACTACGAATAGTAAGGCCAAGAGTTGTTCTATGTATATGAGTTAAGTAAAGAATCTACCCTCGTAGTAGGTTAAAATAGCTACTCAGGTACAAGTCAGGCATTAGTATTGATGACACAGGTAATAAGACCAATGACAACACTAACAAGGAGGTATTTGGACACTTATTTAGGAATCTAACATCTAGAAAAAATTGCATGGACATTGCCAGACTATAAATAGATATGTTAACCTTGAACATATCAGGGGATAATAGGAAGATATTGTTCAAGATAAAGTCACCATGGTAATCTCTTATATTGAAGTCAATATGAAAGAACTGGTATTGACTCAAGATAATAAATTACTATTTTGAGTTCTTATCTCAGGTATTTCTTTCTCCATACTATATATAGACAGGGCTTCTGAAGATAGAGCATGACAACAGTAAGGTAATCAGGTGATTTAGTTGAATTTACTTCACAGTCTAATATAGATGAACTCATATATATATATA
>MU223335.1:1933113-1959203 GCA_018584345.1 Thuja plicata | reverse complement strand
GCTTTCAAGAATGGTTCTTCTGGCATAGGAGGGTCTGGTTCTGGTATGACATCCTCTTCTGCAATAGCTTTTCCTTTATTGGAGCTTTCTGCGTCTCCAGTCACTTTACCAGCAATATCCTCTAGTTTTTTCCTCATTACTTCTAGAGTTTCTTCAAGAAGTCTATTTCTCTCTTTTTGGTCATTCACTTCTTTAGCCAATTCTGCATTTGTCACCATGGCTAATTATTCTACTGATTCCTCAGTATAGTGAAACAATTACAGCTTTCAAACCCAAATCTTTAACTTAGCTCTGATACCAATCTGATGGGGAGGTCACCTAACTCTCTGAAATTCCCACTCTACGCTAGGAATCTCGCTTGGAATCCTCTTCACTTCAGGATTCTCTAGACTCACTCTTGAGTCTCTTAGGGCTACTCTCAGACCCTAACCAGAAGGACTATTTTGTTCCCTCTATCCTAGGTTCCCTACCCATCGAATGTTTTACTCCTTACTGTCTCTCACTCTTCATGACTGAATCACTACAGTCATGCACCTTCTTACTTATCTATCTTTCCTACAAGTCTCTAACCGGACCATAGGATCGCCTAGGACTTGCCTGCAAACTCGACTAGCTTCTCAACTAATAGAAACACAAAAACAAATATAATATACATGGTGGATGCTTCTTGACTATCACAATCCATGGACCAGATTATCAGAGTCAAGAAGCACCCATGTTTATCTAACAGAAACAAAATAACACTTCATAGAAAGTTACTCAGAACAAAAGAACACGTAAAGTACAGACAAAATTCTCTTTGTTGATTTACAGAATATTACAATCCTCTACTAGTCTATTCTCTGCAACTAACTAACTCTGATCTTCTCTGAACTGTCTGAACCGAACCCTTTCCAAAGATTCTTCTTCTCTGTTTATCCTTGGCTTTTTCTCGATTCTGTAAACCTGGTGGTTACCTGTCAATTCCAGTTCTCCATCTGTTCTCTGTTCTTCATTCTCATCTGCAACATGTCTTCACGTTTTCTGCATGGTCGACACTCTGGTCAACTTTCTTTCCTTCGTGTCATTCTCTTTTCTATTTGGCTATTCTGACTGTTCAATGTTCTCTCCTATCGACACGTCAGTCTATTTGACCATTTGACTGATCTGCTTCTTCATCGCGTAGTCGCGAGCTAAACTGACCTTTTATATTTTTCTCAGTGACTGAGCGATGATCTGATCATCACGCTCTCGTCATGACTTTTCATGTCTTGTCTTTTACCTCGCAACTGAGCGACAAGCTCAAGTCGCGCACCCGCTTTGCGTTTTCCCGATCCATCTTTTCCTTGGCGACTGAGTGATGAGCTCAGTCTCGCACTCGCTGCACTTCGTCATGAGCTGGAAATTCATTGGCGACTGAACGATACGTTCAGTCGTGCACTCGCTCTGTTTCTTCTCAAGCTGGCTATGTCCCTGCGACTGAGCGATGAGCTCAAGTCACGCACTCACCGCGTTATGATCCGAACTACCATTCTCTTCGCGAGTGAGCGATTAGCTCATCGTCGCGTACTCACACCTTCTCTTCCCGAGCTACTCTTTGCCTGGCGACTGAGCGATTCCTGCTCGTTGCACACTCATCATGCTTTTCCCCGAGCTGACCTTTTTCTTGCGATTTGGCGATGCATCAATTGTCGCTCACTCGCTCACCAGGACTGATCTGTTTGTCTTCGCGACTGAGCGACTGCACACCTATCACGCACTCGCTATGCATTTCCTCTGACTGTGAATTGACTCGCGACTGGGCGATGAGCTCCTTGTCGCGCTGTCGCGCACTGTTTCCTCTTGCTAGCCTTCTGTGACTGAGCGACTATCTCATCGTCGCGCACTCGCGCACTATCAGACTTAAAACATAATTATCTCGCGAGTGTGCGATGCATTATTTTGACTGCTCTCTGCTACTGCGCGACTGAGCGACTAATCAAAACATGACTTGCTCATTGAAAGAACTGTTTCAAAACTTGTTCAAAAATGTTGGGGCTAGGGTTTTGGCTAAACCCTAGGGTGCTCTGCACCATATACACACACACACATATATATATATATATATATATATATATATATATATATATATATTGCACATATTTTTCTAAGTCTAAATTATAGGTAGTAAACATTTGTGATATTTTTTAGACAAACATTAGTTTTAATTTATGAATCTGTAAGATTTTTAGATTCTAGAAAAATAGTTAATGTATTGTTAGGTGATAATGTAGGGTCATTTTCCTTAAAATAAGAAGGGATATAGTTGAGAAAATTAATATGACTACTTATAGGAACAATTGAATTGTTGTCTTTTAGTTATTAAGCATATACTAAGTAATCTGTGGTTTCTATCATAGACAGAATGCCTAAACTAGATATATGATCTATTTTTGAGTATTGATATGTAATCCAAGGCACACTCTAATAGGATAGAATGGGTAGGTGTCTTTAAAATACAGAATTTGGGTTTTTGTGTTTTATTAATGATTTACACTTCATAAAGGTGAATGAATATGCTTTTAGCGATAGTCATCTGTCCTAATTCTTACTACGATTTGACCTCTGATCTAGGAATATAAGATAGAGCATAGTTCTCTCTGTTTAAAAAACATGTGGTATTATGATCTAAACTACAATAAAATTAGAAATACAAATTTAACTTGTTTTTTAATATATGCTTGCATAATCACTAACCAAATCCATTAGAATTAGATATGGTTTCCTCAGTGACGTGATGACTAGGAATAGATTAATTAGAACAAGAAGCATTGATCTCAGAAGCCTAGATATGATGAATACTAATATTGAAATTCATAGTAGATAGGCAACCAAGAAATTGGTCCAATAGCAAGTCTTCCATCTTTGTATCGATGTAATGAAATAGTAAAAAGTCAACATTGGTAGGGACATATCCTCAAAATTGTAAAATTATAGTAAAGAAAGTAATGTCTTCATAAATCTCTATAAATTCAAGGGAATGCCCTCATAAATACCTATTTGTACCTTGATGATCTGGACCTCGGTCCCAGGCAAGATTGGAGGTTTTCTTCTCCATTATTTCCTACCAGTTCTCGCAATGAATGGAGACTATTAAATATTTTTTTAAAAAAAATTAATAAAATACATTGGCCTCAGCCTTTTACCGACCAAAAAAAAAAATAATATGCATCAGAATTTAATTTTAGGATGACCTAAAATATAATATTTGCTTACTGCTACGAAATAGTCTCTATGTATATCTACCGAAGGGGCACGCTGATGATCTGGAGTATTGGGTCCCTACAACAATGATAAAAATAATATTTAAAATACATACATGAATATCATTAAAAATTTCAAAACAAACTATTAAAATAAAAATTCTAATTAAGTAATGTCTTTCATACCTCAGTTAGTGTGTCAGAACTAGCTATAGCTGCAGCTACGCCATGATTCAAACTATCACAAACAAAAGGAGGAGTCTTTGCTGTCAGTAACTAAAAATGAAACAACAAAAGTATTATGTAGTTATGAAGAATAGCTATAATATTTACAACCCCACTAATTAATAAATGACACCTCTGTGAAGGTGTCACCGCATCCTTCAGTGTGCAGTGTCGATTTTGTAGCTCCAATATTAAACTAGTGCACATGTATGATAACTTATAAGACAACCATTAATATAACAACAAACCATTGGCTTGTTAATTATAATGCATTATTACATATATACATGTGGAATAAATTATGTCGTCACAAAGCCAGGTGAAGCAATGTGATCATTGCCATGACAAATTTGACTCTAGATTTTGATCATAATTTGTCTACTAATTTAGTTATTCATTCCTCTATTAATTAAATATTATCAATTAAATCAAATTAACATGCAAATAAACATACCTACATGAAATGTGAACAACGCCCTTCATTGTCTAATGTCAACTTCGATGGTCCAACAGTGAACTAATGTACATGCAAAATATGTTATGAGACAAGAATCCATATAATTATAGAATAATCAAATGTATACTTTAAAAAATGTTTTATTCGATACAAACTTGTGGAGTTGACGACATAGTGTATAATGGGTCTAGGGGATCATTTCCACTGCAACCAACACTCTTTCCCTAAATTTTCATCATAAACAATAGATACTAATTTTATTAAATTAATTCATTTAAAAATGAAATATGATCAAAAAAGTTCAATGAACTTGCAAATATTTACCTGTGTATCAATGTAAAATATTGCATTAAGATAATCATCAGTCAACAGTCCATCATCCTCTTCCTCTATGTTGGCAGTACCAAATGTGCTGATGGATCCAAAAGAATGACAAAAATGACCCCTCACTGACCGACCATGGTCACCCTCGACTAGAGGAGTGGCATACTGAATGAGAGTATGTGTCAGAGCACTAACCATGCCTAGTGTGTCCACCTGCACATGTTCCTTTACATTGGAAGGAATACAAACCTGATCCAGATGTGAGTTGTCATTGAGAAACCTTGGTGCATTAGGGTCATTACCTGCCATAGGTCTATCAAATGATGACCCCCCACCTCTACCCTGAGACTCTAGAAATTAAAAATAATTTGGCACCTCCTTAAGGACAAACTCACAATAGAGCTTCCTCAGGAAATATGTAGGAATATCATGAGTGTTATAGGGAGGGGAATCAAAGACCATCCACCATCTATCCCAAAAGTTTGTTTTTATATCTTCATTCAAGAACCCATGAATTGGGAACATATTTGTTGTAATTTTAAGAGTTTCAGTTTCCCCTGGATTTTTAAAGAGCTTGCAAATGTTGTATTTTGTGATATCTTTATTTTTTGTGCCCTCATATGATAATTTATTTGCATAATATTGTTCTTTTTATTCTCTTTTGGCATGCCATAAATTGAGTTGGCCACTAACTGAACCTACGTGGGTCACGATTAATTCTAATTATTTTGAAATTGTTTCCCTTCTAGGATTTGTATCAATAGAATCTTTTAACTTCCTAATTAAAGATTATATTTCTACATTCCCTCTCTCTATTTGGTTAATCATATTTTCATGTGTTTTCGGAGGAGGTTTCTTGATTGGTAGAAGCGGTTGGGGTTGATTTTCTTGGTTATTTTTTCAAAATGCATTTGTTCATGAGGAGAAGATGGAGGGTTTGGTTGAGGGTTTTCTGTGGGGAGATCATTCCTTCCTGGCAATTAAAATAAAATCTATTTTGGAATTCTAATTAAACATAAAATTTAAGACAAGAAACTTTAACAATCAAATTTAATTGAAAACTAAAAATTAAACCAAAATTTCAAATAAGATACATGGTGGTGCAAGAGCACCTAGGCTACAGGAGCAACTAGGCTAACCTCCATGTTTGTTCATTTTGGCTTGTACTTGACATTAGCCAAGTCAAGATAGGATAGTTGTATTTTGACCTTAGGAAGTCTTTTCTATCTAGGCTAAGTGAGTTATTCATTAGGACTAAGGTCACATTACTAGCCATTGTTTGTAGTTTTCAATTCTTAGGCTTAGTTGTTAGTTGATGGATTGGAGTCTTGAATGTGTCCTAATGTCATAAATGAGGGCATAGAGATGCTATAGGGTATTTAATGCTCTTGGATACTTGAAATAGAGAGGATAGAGGTCCTGAAATGTAGGGAGGAGGCATAATTGAAAATATGCCAAAAGTTGCTATTTTGTTGTCATGACAACATTTGCAATAATTACAAATGTTGCATGCAATATGGTTACATCAGATTCTCCTTGTTTCTATGACTGGGGATTTGACCAAAAAGGCCCTACAATGGTGGAAGAAGGAATCTAGTGTATGGGAGACTCAAATCATGCAAGAGAGAGGATTGATTGTAATTTTTTTTGTGAAGAGAAATAAAGTCTGCAATTTTGTGTTTTTAGAATTCCTGAGCATTTCCTTGTGACAGTCATACTTTATGGATTGAAAGCTTTAAAGTAATGATTATTTTGTGTTCTTAGGAGGATTAGTGACACTTTTTAATTTGTAAGTTAGTTGATTAGAGTTTTATTCAGTCGTAGGTAAATTGTTTTTTGTTTAAGTACTTCATTGGTCATGTCGTGACTAGTGAGTCTAATAGGGCTCCCCCATGAAATATAACCATGGGAAACCTCCAAGGATATATGGAAATGTTAGGGGAGTCAGTAGTGTACATATTTGTAGATTTAGGAGTCAGGGAAAGACAATTAGCTATTTTTAAGACCAAGCCCTAGGCAAGCATGCACTATTCAATTAGTGGTTTGATGGAGAAATAGCGAGTTTCCATGAGCAGGGGAAGATAAATCTGAACGGCCTAAGTACATGATAAGTTAGGGTTTTGTGTTACCTTGACATACTAACTTTTTTGAGTTCATACCAATCAGTGGAGACAAGTTTTGGACAAGTTTAGCATAGTGTTGCAGACTGTCCTAGTTTTTAGACCTATTAGCCCTATAAGACCTAGTTTGTAGGAACCCTGTGTGCGAAGGGATACTAAAATTAAAAACTTGAAAATGTATTGTAATGTGATAAAGGGTATCTAAATATGATTTTATATTTTCATTTTATTTTTTAAAGTTTGAAGTTAATTGGGAAAAACACCCTGGATAGGGCTACAAGGAATTAGGTCTCCTTAAGCCAAAAGTGTGAACTCGAATACAAACAGTGAAGAGATTCCTCAAGATGGATTCCAAACTAATAAAATGTGATGTCTACATGTTGATGGGCAGCCTTGTAAATGGATTAAGAATGTTATATTGAAAACTGACATTTAGAGTCTTCTAAGTGTGAGTAGGATAGGTGGAGAAGTGAAGTAATCATAGGGTGTTAGTCTTTCAAAGGGTGAAGCATAAGTGGAGACTCTTAGAGAAAAGTAAGATTAGGAATTAGTTAATTATCTAAGCCTAATAAGGACCTAGAGGAGATTAGAATCCTTGAAGAAGATAGAGAAGATCTTCTTAGTGGATTGTGCAAGCAAACCCATTAGAACACTCACATCACATGGTTGTAGAATCACTTACCTCTTCTGCTGGTTTGACCTTTATGATGTCGTGGAGCCATTTTTTGCTTCAATTTTATGGATAAAAACCTATAATGAATCACGTACATGCTATTTTCTCTAATTTCTTAGCTAGCCATGGGTTTGGGAAAACAAAATGAGCCACATATGTGGGTTCCCTAACTGTATATTAAACCAAATAGCACATGCACACTATAGAACTCACATGCTATGGTTTATATTTCTTAAGCCTAAGGCTTGGGAAATCCAAGCCATAGAACATGTGGGCTATAGCACATACGCGCTATAGCCCACATGAACCATGTGCGTATGGGGGACCAAAAATGTATTTGGCACCTTTTTGGTCCCCCATCTTGGTGCATATACATAGATGTGACCCTGTTAGGTGATTTATCTCATATCTATTAAGATCTTCACCTTTTTTGGAGTGTCCTTGTTAGAATTATTTAAACACTCTATTGGAATTTCACCCATTTCTAGGATTTACAAATAGGAATGTTAAATCCACTCGGTTAATAATTTTTTTCTAGTTACAAATGCTAATAATAAATAGTAAAAATTTGATCAGTACATGTAGAAAATGCCTTTTTTCTTGGGTCAGATCCTTTATGCTCACCTGAATACTAACATCTCATACTCCATCTATGCCTATTTCAGACTATAGATTCTTCTCTTTCTCTTTACTTCTCTTTCTTTAAACAAGTTATAGCCTCTTCATCTCCTTGGTTAGGTTTTCCATCATTTGCACTTAGTCCTTTGATCATCTTCTTCCCAAATCTTAGCTCGGTAAACCATTTAAATTTTACCTCATAACTTGAACTTTTATTGGAACTCTTCTAACCAGGTTTAACCACTTAATCTTTTCCTTAGATATTCTCATTGAATTTTCTCTCTTGTATATCTTCTAACAAAATTCCTTTAATTTTTTTCAACATCTAGATCATCATAGCTTCATATTAAATTTAATCTTATCATCATTTATAATCAATATCATGTACTAGGTAATATTTTGTTTGCCACTTGGTAACTAACTTCAATCACTTCTTAGTACCTAACTCATCCTTTCTGGTTGGTAACTGAAACCAACAAACACAAATCTATATTGACTGACTCAGTCTAGCTAGGTAAAGTAACTCTTTTCAGTCATAACTTAACTCTTTGCAATCTCTTACTTAATCAATCAAATGTACCAACTTGATAACATTAAATATATAGTAGCAAACAACTATTGTAAGTAATAACTAAGAGGGGGGGGGGGGGGAATNAACTATTGTAAGTAATAACTAAGAGGGGGGGGGGGGTGAATCAATGGCCTCAAAATATAATCCTTAAATCAACCCTTGAAAATTATAACCACAAATTATGCCTCTAGTTATCTTTTGTCCTACAAGATGAATGCCTTGAAATACATATATCAATTTTCTACTTGTCGAATTTCTTTGTAAACCTCTCTTCTATATGATTACTGATAAGCATTTAACTATTTACTGAAACACAGTAAATATGCAAAGTATACCAATCTATCCAGAATTACATATGTGAAATGTAAAATAGTAAAGTAATAAAATATTAACACATAACACATGGATTTTTAACGTGGAAACCTTGTTAGGGGAAAAACCACTGCGACCAGTACCCCAAATTTTCACTCTTTTGAAGTGAGCTCTATAAGGAGCCAACCTTGTTAAAGGTTACAAACACACTGTTAGGTGTGACCTTGTTACAGGATTTAAAGATAGTTTGTCACCTAATATCTGACATCTAATGCTACCATCCTTGATCAAACACTCACTTGGCCTGTCAATAGGGATTAGTCATATCCAATGCCACTTTCATCATCAAACCTTTTGATACTACTTGGAATGTATCTCAATTATAAAAGACTTTTAACTCCAGTTCAGTAAAGAGACTTTATGTTTCAAAGGTTAAACTGAAACACTAATGATTTGTTCATACATACAACTCAATTGTAGATTTTCAGATCTATTGTAAGTCCATTACCTCTCTGATCAATGAAATCAATTCTATACCTTGTTCCACACTGTTCTTCTTGGTGATGTTGTCTCACTGTTCGCTGGTGTCTGAAGAATCTAGCTCTTTCTCCACCTTGTTGATTAGGACTAAATGAAGACTTTCTTCTCCTTCATATTTTTAATTGCATCTTTCCTCTTCTCTAGTTCACCCACACCATTCATAATGAATTGGGTTTATCTCTTTATATACATGTTTTACCTTTTCTTGGCTTTCTTGATTCTTGGCATGATCCACCATTCTTTCCAATAAGATTTAAAGAAAACTCTAGTTTTAGCTCAAAGAGATCTTCTTGCCAACTGGAAAATGCATCTTTAAATTCATTACTTATCCTCAACTCTATCTAGTTGATTAAAATAATGATAAGAATCACTTAATTCTATTTATATCTCTTGACAACTAAGAATTTTGTCATTTTCTGAACTCTCTATTCTGTCGGTCAAAGCTTCATTTAGTCATCGGTGATAACTGACTGTTCTATCGATGTGACTTCAATTGTCATCAAGATCTTTGTCCTTGTCTTTTCCATTGGGAAACACTGAAACTCTCTCCGTCAGTTTACATTATGCTTTTCTCATCGCTCAACACTATAACTTTTCTCATCAGTAATGTTGTGTATTTTCTCATTGGGTAACACTGTGACTTTTCTTTTTAACTCAGACCGTCGATGTGCACTCCGTCGGTGTATACAGTCACTTAGTGAATACTTGACTTATATGCATTACTGATATCATAGCTTCTTACACTTTTGTTCTTTGAAGTCTTTCAAAGTATTTCAATGACCATACAAATTATATCAAGTTGACATCAATGAAAATACAATACATTAAGTAATTTAGTTATTTTCATGATCATCAACTTAATATCTTCAAACATTCAATCAATTACATGTCATCAATATCTCCATTTGGCATTCATGGCAACATACTATGTTATCATACTATACTGTTACTAATACAATATGAAATATATAGTTTCATCAAGCTTTCCTAATGTAACTATTACAAATGTCTAGATTTCGGTAAGCTTAGCTAGCTTAGATTTGTTTCTTTCATCTTTATTTTTGTCTTCAATCTCTTCACTGGATGGATGTAGAATGTTTCTTTCCCTGATGTGTTGTGTTCTCCTTCTATGTCAAACTCTCCTCTTTCACTGCTCTTCTTCCTTTGATGTCTTCTTGTCAGCAATTCTTTCCTACGTATGTACTCTCCCTTGTTATATCTCTCCTTCTAGATAATTTAGATGGATATAATTTCTCTTTTTATCAATATGATAATGAGATATCTCACTCCCTTTGACAACAATTCCAAAAAAATATATCTCTATCCCTTTTGAGTATAATACATCTTTTCAAACAAATATTTGACAGAAATGTCAAACAATTCATTTCTATGCATAATATACTCTTTGAATTTCCCAATCCATTGGTAATAACTTTGGTGCTCAGAGTAGATAAATACCTTGATGTGTATCTATTTATCTTTGAAGTTCTTCTCTCTAATTGCATCAACATGAATGATATTCTGATAATATGTAGGCCGATGCAGCCTTCTAGTCATTTTATTGACCAATAGACAAGGGTCTGACTCCTAGTCTTTTTTTCAAGTACTCAAATGCATCCTTGGGCAATGGCTTGGTGAAGATATCAGCCAGTTGTTCCCTTGATTGTACATACTCAAGTACCACCTCCTTTTCTTGAACTTGTTCTCTTAAATAATGAAACTTGATGGAAATATGCTTTGTTTTAGCATGAATGACTGGATTCTTCGAAATGTTTATTGCACTTGTATTATCACAATAGATAATTACTGGTTCAAGAATTTTCATATGCATAACTTCTAGTAACTATTTTCAATCCATGCAATATTTGAGCATTTTGTAGCAGTAGCAACATACTTTATTTTTGCAGTGGAATGAGAGATGCATCCTTGCTTCTTGCTGATCCATGTGACAAGTTTGTCACCCATAAAGAATGCTCCTCCAGTTGTGCTCTTTTGGTCATTAATGTTTCCATCCCAATCAGCGTCAGTAAAGACCTTAAGTTCAAATTTGTGTTCTCTTCTATACCATTGGCCATAGTCCTCGGTATTCTTTAGATATCTTAGGATTCTTTTCACAGTAGTCATATGTGATTCCCTAGGATTAGGAGAGAATCTTGCAACTATTCCTACTGCATGTCCAATATCTGGTCTAGTATGTACAACATACATGAGTTTTCCAATCATTGATCTGTAGAAAGTTTGATTTACCTCATGTGACTTGTCCTCCTTTTTTAGCTTACATCTAGTTTCCATCATTGTTCTAGCTGTCTTGGAGTCTTCCATCTTGGATATTTTCAGTACTTATTTGATGTACTTGGATTGTGTAATGAAAATACCTTCATCTTGTTGCATGATCTGAAGACCAAGAAAGAACTTGATCTCTCCAAACATAGACACCTTGAATTCTTTTCTCATTTAATTTGCAAATGATTTGCATAGCATATCATTGCCTCCAAATATGATTTCATCAACAAATATTTTAGCATTCAAAATGTTAGCATCAGTATCTTCCTCCAAATAAAGATTATAGTTTTCATTGGTCCTTACAAATCCAACAAACCCTTCTGGTTGTTCAATGCATGCCTCTTCACCAAGTATTCCATTTAGGAATGTAGACTTGACATCCTTTTGATATACCTTGAATCCTTTACATGTAGCATAAGCAAGTAGTATTCTCACTCCTTCTAGCCTAGAAATAGGTGCAAAGGTTTTTCCATAGTCAATTCATTGTTCTTGTGAATACCCCTTGCATACTAGTCTTGCTTTGTTTCTGGTGACTTCTCCATTCTCATTTAGTTTATTCCTGAATATAAATTTTGTACCGATGACATTCTTGTCATCTGATCTCAAGAAAGTGTCTATGTCCTTTTTTTCTCAATCTTCTCAATCTCCTCATTCATAGGACTAATCCATTCATCATTATAAAGTATGGAATTGACATATTTTCGCTCATAATCACAAATAGATTTAGAGAATTACTTTTGGTTCTCATACCAGCGTTCTTATCTCCAATGATCTAGTTCTTTGGATGGTTCTTTCTGACATATCTTCCAAGTAAAGGTTCAACTCTTTGACTATCAACTTGATTATCATTCTATCCTTCATTCTGTTCTTCATCACTTTGTGCATCATTTTGAGCAATATTATGATCTTTGGTATTTGTAGCCCGATGCTCGGGTGCAATGATTTGTTTCTTGTGATCTCTACATTGTTGGTCAAGTAGAGTGTTAGGTTCTTAATTTTAAGTAAACCTGTTGTAGTCCTCTGGTTCTTTAGTGCTTTCCTTTTCATTATTCTCTGCAAATTTATCTATCTTTACATTTACACTTTCAACAATTTTGTTAGAGGATTTATTTAGACATTTATAAGCCTTTCTCTTGGTAGAATGCACTAGGAAGATACCTTCATCACTCTTGGATTCAAGCTTTCCATTTATATCATCTTTTAAGATATAACATTGACTACCAAAATTTTTGAAATAACTCACATTGGGTGTATTTCCATACCATAGCTCATACGGTATCTTCTTTGTGTCTTTCTTTAATTGTACTTTGTTTAATGTGTAAACAATAGTGGTGAAAGCTTCCCTCCAGAATATTTGGGTGATTCCGTTCTCTATCATCAAGGTCCTTGCACAGTCAACTATGGATTTGTTTCTTCTTTCAGCAATCCCATTTTGTTGTGGTCTTCTCAGTGTAGAGACCCGTGTCTTGATTCCAAGCTTATTACAAAAGTTAGTGAATTCATCTGAAATAAAATCCCCTCCTCTATCTGATCTTAAGCATTTTAACTCTTTACCACTTTGTTTCTCAACCATTGCCTTGTACCATTTAAACATCTTGAATGCTTCATATTTATCTTTTAGAAACATTACTGTGATCATTCTAGAGTAATCATGAACAAAGAGAATAAAATATCTATCTCCATAATAAATCTTCTCCTCATAGGTCCACATAGGTCAGTATGGACTAATTCTAGAATGGCATCAGATGTATGGGTCTTTCTTTTGAAACTACACTTTGCCATCTTCCCTTTTTGACAATTCTTGCACATGATATTGTCGGGATTAACCATCATCCGTAAACCTCTTACCTTTCTCTTTTTGCTAATATTTATCATGTTTTCAAAGTTCACATGATGCAATATTTTGTGCCACAACCATATGTCTTCATTTGTAGAAATCAAACAAGTGGTGTCAGTATCATTCAGATAGAATAAGTTACCTTTTGTCTACTCACCGGTGCCATTCAAATTTCCTATTTTATTCAAGATCATTGCCTTCTTATTTTCAAATGCTACTCTATGACCTGAATTATTCAACAGAGAAACACTCAATAGATTATAATTCAATACATTTACCCAATAAGCATTTTCACATTTTATTTGGTTATTCAACATTATGGTTCCTCTAACTTCAACTGGACAAGGTGTGTCATTACCCATTCTTACTGAACCACCTTTATAGTATTCATAAGTCTCAAAATTTTCCTTTTCATTGGTCATATGGTGAGTGTAGCCACTATCTATGATCCAGACATCATTTTTACTAACTTTAGATATTATTGCAGTTTCTACAAGCCTTTCCTCAACATCATCTGAATCATCTTTTACTACAACAAACACCATCTTGATGTCTTGCTCAGATTCGATGTCTATGTCATCATCTTTGCATTTGGTTAGGTAACTGGCCTTCTTTCCTTTGTCCTTGTAGTCTCGAGTATCTCTTCTTTCTAATTTTTGGTAGCTTCTGCAATCACCTCTATCAGACTTCTTTTTAAATGATCTGTCATTATTTCTATCATCTTTTCTTCTGTTAGGATATCTTGCAGCAAAGTGTCCAATCCCTTTACAATTAAAACAAACAAGTGGTAATTTACCTTTATATTTACCTTTGCCTCTCTGCATTCTTCTAGCCATAGGTGCTTCAATTTCATCAAGATCTTCTTCTTCACTTTCACTATCACTATCACTATCTTTTCTCATAGTGTGTTTATGACTTGATTTACTTATTCTCATAGGAGACTTGAATGCAGACTCTATGTTTTGTAAGACACTATTATCAAAATTGTTCATCTCAAATGAAATCAGTCTTCCAATTAAACTATCTAGAGTAACATTGCTATTTGCTATTTCTCTCATTTCTTGAATGGCAGAAACTCTAATAGGATAAGTGGATAGTAAGGTTCTTAGAATTTTACGTACCACTGTATCTTCTTCTACTATATGTCCAACTCCTTGGATAGCATTGAATACCTCTTTGATTCTTATGCTGTACTATGTGATGTTTTCACCTTCTTTCATTTTGAGATCATCAAACTTTTGTCTAAGGCTTTCTACCTTGGCTCTCAAAACATTTTTGTCACCACCATGTACAAGCATCAATTTGTCCCATATTTTCTCTGCAGTCTTGTAGGTTTTCACATCTTCAAACTCAGAATTGGAGAGTGAGGATGAAAGATCTATCATCATGGAATTGTGCTCATGATTCTCTCTCATTTTTTCAACTATTGGTGCTGCTATGAGAAACACATATTCAGTATCTAAGTATTGAGTAACATCATTTCTAATACATGATAAGTGGAGTCTTATTCTGCTCTACCATGAAGACAAATTATATTTGTTCAACTTTGGCATATCTCATCTATTCATATTGTGATATTTTTCTTAGGTTAGGGAACCTTCCTTCTAAGCACACAAACACTGATACTCGAATTGTTAGTAATAATTGAGAGGTGGGGGGGGGGGGGGGGGGGAANGGGGTGAATCAGTGGCGTCAAAATATAATCCTTAAATCAACCCTTAAAACTTATAACCAAAAATTATGCCTCTAGTTATCTTCTTTCCTACAAGATGAATGCCTTGAAATACTTATATCAATTTTCTACTTGTCAGATTGCTTTGTAAACCTCTCTTCTATATGATTACTGATAACCAGTTAACTATTTACCAAAACATGTTAAATATGCATAGTATACTGATCTATCTAGAGTTGCATATGTGAAATGTAAAATAGTAAAGTAATAAAACATTAACACATAACACATGGATTTTTAATGCGAAAACCCTATTAGGGGAAAAACCACTGGGACCGGTACCCCAAATTTTCACTCTTCTAAAGTGATCCCTGATAGCAGCCAACCCTATTAAAGGTTACAAACAATATGTTAGGTGTGACCTTATTAGATGATTTAAAGATAGTTTGTCACCTAGTATTTGGCATCTAATGCTACCATCCTTGATCAAAAACTCACTTGGCTTGTCAATAGGTATCACCCATATCCAATGCTACCTTCATGATCAAACCTTTTGATACTCCTTAGGATGTGTCTCAATTTTTAAAGACTTTTAAGTCCTCATCGGTTAAGAGACTTTATGATTGAATCATTAAAATGAAACACTGATGATATGTTCATACATACAACTCAATTGCACATTTTTAGATCTATTGTAACTTCATTACCTCTCTTATCAATGTAACAATTCTATAGCTTTCTCCACACTGTTCTTCTCAGTGATGTTGTCTCACTATTCATTGGTGTCTATAGAATCTAGCTCTTTCTCCAGCTTGTTGATCAGTATAGAATGAAGAATTTCTTCTCCTTCAAATTTTCAATTTCATCTTTCCTCTTCTCTAGTTCACCCACACCATTCGTAATCAATTGGGTTTGTCTCTTTATAGACATGTTTTACCTTTTCTTGGCTTTCTTGATTCTTGGCGTGATCCACCATTCTTTCCAATAAGATTTAAAGGAAACTCTAGTTTTATCTCAAAGAGATCTTCTTGCCAACTGGAAAAAGCTTCTTTAAATCAATTACTTATCCTTGGCTTTATCTGGTTGATTAAAACAATGATAAGTATCACTTAAGTCTATTTTAAGCTCTTGACAGCTAAGCATTTTTTCATTTTCTAAACTCTCTGGTTTATCATTCAAAGCTTTAGTTAGTCATTAGTTATAATTGACTATTCAGTCAGTGTGACTTCAGTTGTCATCAGGATCTCCGTCCTTGTCTTTTCCATCGGGCAACACTGAATCTTTGTCTGTCAGTTTACACTGTGTTTTTTTCATCGGTCAACACTGTAAATTTGCTCATTGGTAATGTTGTGCATTTTCTCATCAGGTAACACTGTGACTTTTCTTTTTAACTATGACTGTCAATGCGCACTCCGTCAATGTATACATTCACTTAGTGAATACTTGACTTATATGCATTACTGAGAGCATAGCTTCTTACTCTTTGGTTCTTTGAAGTCTTTGGAAGTATTTCCATGACCATACCGATCATATCAAGTTGACATCAATGACAATACAATACATTAACTGATTTAATGCTTTGCATGATCATGAACTTAATATCTTAAAACATTCAATCAGTTACATGTAATCAATTATCATCATTACTTCATCATTGTCTGATATGTATTTTTCACCAATTTAACTTCTCTCTTAAGATATGGAGACTCAATAAAAATCAATAATAAATAGCTTGACATGAATGAAAAAACAACAACTGATCTAACCATTTCTACAACCATGTATACATGGTATCACTCAGTCTTCATTATCTCCATCAAATCTGAATATCTTCATTAGTTGATTAATACTACACAGTTCCCCACAACAACTTGTAAGACTATATGTGAGATATGAACAACATCCAATTTGGTCTTTAAAGTATCAATCCTATATGATAGAATTTCTAACAATACTTTGACTCCCAAAGTATTCTTTTATTCCTCTAATTTTTATAATCTATTAGCATAGTCATGTAGAACTTATGGCAAGACATGTTGTCAATTAGTGTCAAAACACTTAGTCATTCAACATCGCCCGAGTGATCAATATTTCCCAAGTCATTCAGTATTGCTTGAGTGATCAGTGTTACCCGAGTGATCAGCATTACCTGAGTATTAGTTTGTTGCCTGAGTAGACTTTTGGACTCTAGTGACAATTTTGGGGAGAATTTGTATATATTGTATAATATCATTATGTATAATGGAAGCTGACCTATGAAGCTATTTGCTTTTGGATAAGATATACATATAAGACATTATGTTTATCCCAAGTATGTATGTGAAATTTTTTTAATAGAAGTATATATGTGAATATGATATGGCATATTGATTAAAAAATTGAAAAAGTATAAAGAACAATAGAGACTCATCTATCATAGTGAGGTGATTAGTTATATTCAAAAGGAACTCATTCAGAAAATCAGAGTTGCCAAAGTAGATCATCTACTTGTTCATTCCAACAGGTGGATCAACAAAATCCTTCAACAAGGTGGACCTAATAGTCCTTTATAAATCTCTTAATAGAGTTGCATTACTTTTTGTATTGTATCAAATCCTTTAACAAGGTGGACTTAATAGTCTGTAAAGGTCTTAACAGGGTAGGCCATCAGGAGTAGTCAATGTTATCTCTAATAGGGTAAATTTATGTTGCAGTACTAAATCTTGTGGGTACCATCCCTAGCCAATTTTAACTTTCTATTTGGAAGGTTTCTGGGAAACCAAATATTGTGTTATGTGTTATGTATGACTCTTTCATTTAATTTCTATACATGCAAATTAGATTAGATAATCTAATTGTGAATAACAAAGATCAAGTTTTATTGGTTCCTGATTCACCCCACCCCCCTCTCAGTCACCTTGCATGTAATATATTTCCAACAATTGGTATCAGAGCTAAAGTTTCTCTCTACAATATTTTAACAACTTGAGCAAAGATCAGAGGAAATGGAATTATAAAGAATGGAGAAAGCCACTGAAAATGAAAACATAGATCTACAAATGGTCATAAATCATATCAAGAAACTCAAAGAGAAACTCTCTCTTTCCGTAAAGAAAAGAAAAGATTTAGCAGTACAAATAAATGACAAGAATTACATAGAAGAAAGAATTGAATACTTTGGAAAAGACAAAAGTTTTGAAGAAGCTGATGCAACCATTGAAGACTTGATTGCAAAGAATCTCAATCTACTTGAAGAAGTTAGATAGTTGAAAAGAGAACATGAAGCTCATTGAATCAGATTATGTGAAGTCATAGAACAAAAGAATCAAGTAGATGTTGACCCAAATTTGCCACAATAAGAAAAAAAATTTCAAAGTACAAGGTTAGAGAAAAAGAAAATGAAATCCATCATTTGTCACTCCAGTAAGAAGATTTGGAAAATGAACTCAATAGTGCAAATCAAGAAGTTATCAACCTGAGAAAAGAAAATGAAAGGATGTAGAATGATCTCAACAGTAAAAGGAAAACCAATGAAAGTATGATGAATTCACTAGGTAGTACAGATCAGTTAACAAAATTTAGACATCATGGATAGACTAGACTAGGTTATAATGAGGTTTCTTTCTTTGAGGTTTCACCTTGTTTAGTATAACCTAGATTTGTATAACCTAGTTTTTTGTAACTATCGAATTTCTTTCTTTCCTTCAAATTTTTGTAACTGAGGGTGGAAAGTTAGGGTATACATCAAATATATATTGGAGGAATGGAAAATAAAATTTTAATGGTAAATTATATAGTTACAAAAAACATGGAAAAAGAGAAATTGGATGCATAGAGAAACCTTAGTTTGAAGGAAAAATTCTCAAATGTAGCAAACAAGGTCATAGATCTTGCGAGTGCAGAACTAAGAAATGGAACCCTGCTGAACAATTGGCCAAAGAAATTTTGGTTGGGATTAAAAAAAATGGTACAAATGTTTTCACTATGGATAATATGGATACATTTGTGCAAATTGTATAAAGACTCACCTCTGAAAAGGAAATCCTATTAAGAGATGTTATGTGTGTAAACAACTTGGTCATCTAAGTAGAAATTTTATGAACAGAGAAAAAGTGGATACTGGTTTTGAAAAAGGATAATCCAAGGTTTGAGAAATTAGAACTTAGATGAGTAATAAATGGGTTAGGAAATCCTCTGAAGGATCAAATCAAAACAATGAAGGATCTAATGGCACGCAAGACAATGAGTTTAGTGGAGCTACTATCATAGAATAGAGATACAAGGAAATAACTGGAACTATGTACTTAAGCTCTCATATATTAGTTCCAGATATGCTAAATAGTCCAAATCCACATATTGATGCATTAGGATAGATTATAGTGTTAACTTAGTAAAGATTTCAGTTACACTTGAGGTACTCTAGCTTAACCGAGCTGAGTCGGGTCATATAAGAAATGGGAAGTCAATTTTATCCAATCTTCTTAGTAAGCCCAGGAGAACTACCCAATCTTTTCAAACTACTATGTATGGAGCATTTAATACAATACTCTAACGGTAATAAATCTTATCAATGATGAATTGGGAAGGTTATTGTTCACAAAGATTTTAGTTTGCAGAGCAATTAAGAGCCATTAGAAATTCAAAGTGAACTTGCATTTGAAAGCAAAGTTTGATCAAATTCTTCAAGAAATATGGTATCCACATCGAGTAGTAAGGTTAAGAAAGGATTAGAAATGTCGGTAAGAAATGTTGTGTGTAACCCTCCAGTGTTTAAGCTTTATTCGGCAGTTTTGAAAGAAGTAGACCCGTTTGGAGCTCATTCCCTAATTTCTCCTAGGGTATTACTGGTGAATGACATTGGAATCTTCTATAATTGCAACATCTATGAGCTTGGAACAATTGAGATGAATTCAATGTTTGATAAATTATGCATAGCCAAAAATATGAAGCCTGAGCACAAGAATCTAGAGGTTAAAGGTTTGACCCACATCCTACACATGTGGAAGAATTTCCAAATCAAGTGGATCACATTCTTTCTCAGCCGCATTCATGACATGCACCTATGGTTGGAACAAGCTATAAATATCAAAAAGACAATAATACACTAAGTAAGAGGATATCCCATGCTCAAAAAAGCTAAAGATACCAAAACTCTTACAAAAGATAAGCTAGCTGAGTTAACTCTTGCCGAGTGGGGTGAAGAAGGCATGAGACTGAACGAATTACTGACATGGAATTGAAATTCTAGATTCATGTGATAGCTTACAAGATATACCGTTCTAGGAGACCTAATAGTGTACCTTGTGAAGCTATAGACATAGCCTACAAGGTGGTGATAAACAATCTGGAATTTGACCTAGCTAAGTTGTAGCTCATTCAACTAAGAAAGAATATGGAAAGCATTCGGGCATCTAAAACCAATCCATGTGGTGCAAGAGCACCCTTGAGAATCCAGTCAGTTGGTCTTCTCATGTTGTTTTGGGTGTGAGAAAGTGTTAAAGACCCTCTTGAAGGGAACTATAATTATATAATGTCATGTGAACCAAGCGTGGTGTGAAGTAGTGTTTAATTTGTGCTTTCTGTTAGGTTAAAGTACTTCATTTTGGCTCATTAATGACATTGTACTTGATAATGTGGTCAAGTGCAAAGTTGATGTTTTTCATGTCTTTAGGGTCCTATGATACCCTAAGAGGTCTAACTAGGGTTAGTTAGGTCAGATTAGTGTTAAAACACTTGAAAATTGAAAATATGTAAAATATGTCAAAATGTTGCTATGCAACATTAGCAACTTTTAAAAGTTGCTGTCAACATTTTTTGTTGTCTTAAGGGTTTTGATATTTAAGTATATTTGGGTCCATCCAAGGAGTTAGGTACATGTGTTTAGGGGATATAAGGAAGGAAAAACCTAATTTGAAGGGTTGGAAGTCATTGTATAGATTTTGGGTTTTGGAGCCAAGGAGTTTTGAATGACAAAGTAGCAGAATTGAAGAAATTTGTTCTTTTCTTGTTGTGCATGGATTAGATTTAGTAATGTGATCATTTGATGCAATTTTTGGGCATGTTGTAAAGTGATTTTAATAGTTATTTTTCTCTATAATTACTTTTCTTTTGGTTTTTGTAATTTAGTTTATTTTAGACAGTTTGCTGTCCAGTTTTGATAGAGAGGCAAAGATGTGGACCTAACTCCATTTCCCAGTATTGATTTTGTACGGCCACTTGGGACTAGAGAATAGGTCCATTGAGCTTCAAGAATCTGTAAGGTGGAGCTTTGGAAGTATGTGCACCTATTTTTAAGGTCTTTCCCTAGGTAAGCTATGGTTGTAGCCTTGCTAGGAAGACCAAGAAGAAGTGTTTGGTAAATGTAGGAGGGATGTTTTCATGATCCAAGAAGGCCATGGATGCATTGATATATGTTGTGTAGGTAATAAAGAATGAGGAGGATTTCCCAGGAAACCAAGTCACCAATTTTTGAGACTAAAGACCAAGGACTGGTCTAAAAATCTTGAAAAAGCCCTATCTCCGAAACAGGATGTACGAATAGGGTTGAGACCTAAGACCACAAAAATCTTGAAGGTCTTGAGTGGTAGGTGTGAATTTCCAAAAGGAATTTGGGGGTGCTTTGAGGATTTTTCATAGAAAATGTGCATTCCTACTTTTTAGGAGGCCTAACTGGGGAAAAAGGCTACAAGGCCTAAAAGATAGGAATTTGGCAAGCGATGGAGAAATGGTCTAACTTGGAAACTTAAGACCCATGTTGGGATTTAAAATTGAATTTGAATAAAGCCCTAGCCCTCTTGTAATCCAAAACAATCATTAGGGCTTGGGAGGTATAGTTGAGAGGAGTTCTTGCAAAGAAGGGAGGATGGGGAACCTAATAAGATAGGAAGATTCTTAGGAGTGGGAAAGAATTCAATCTTTCCAAGATTTGGGCAGTGGATTGAGGAAGCCCTAAGGGTCCTAGGAGTGACCTAAGAAGAGTTCAAGACAGCTCATTGGGGTAACTAATTTTCTCCCTATCAGAGTGGTATTAGAGCTTAGGTTCAAGATTTGGGATAAGAACTATTGCAAATAGTGGATGTTGCAGACTGAAGAATAAAGTGGAGAGTCAAGTGTATATAGCAATATGGTGACCAATGCTAAATTGGAAAATAAAGTTGAAGAACAAGGAGAGGACAATAGACTTCTAAGAGAAATATTGAGCCAATTAGAGAAACTCTTAGGAGAGGTCCAAGACAAGGCAGATAGAGTGAAGGACAAGGTAGAATAGAAAGAAGAAAAGGAAGCTAAGGAGAAGGAGTTGGACTTAGAAGAAGAAGAACCTACTCCTGATCTGGTCTTACTAGAGGAACCCTTCTTTAAGGCACTCAAGGCCTAAAGTGGTAAAGCCTTGGAGCATGTGTCACTTTTTAGTGGACAAATGGATGCTGATCTAGTCATGGATTGGATAGATAGTCTTGACAATCACTTTGAATGTGATGGTGTGATAGATGCTTAGAAGTTGAAAGTGGCTAAGTCTAGGTTGAGGGGACCAGCACTTACCTAGTGGAAATATGTTTAGACTGAGAGAGAGAAAGAGGTCAAGAACCCTATTGTTACATGGAAGGGTATGTTATCCAAGTTGAAGAAGACTTACCTACAGGATGATTATGAAGTTAAAATGCATAGAAAGAGGCAAAACCTTAGGTAGAAAGACCTTGATGTCCAAGCATATACTGAGGAGTTACAAAATTTATGATTAAGATCCAAGATAGTGGAGGATCAGAGCATCAGATTAGCTAGATATCAGAATGGACTCAAGTGGTCTATACAAGAAGAGATGAGTCTTACTACCCCAACCAGTGTGAGACAATACTATCAGATGGCTTTAAAATTAGAAGAGAAAAGTAAGAGGAAACATTATCAAACCTCAAGAGGGAGAGGTAGAGGAAAAGAGTATAGAATAAATAGAGTTATCTTTGCTGGCAGAGGCAGTGATTATAGATCTCAAGGAGAATCCAAATTTACTGAAATAGTTAATGAGACTAGTGGAAGAGGAAACATGAGTAGACGAAGAGGATTCCAAGGTGGAGGAAGAGGCAGATTTGGAGGTTTAGGAAGAGCCTCACACTTTGCAAATATGAAATGTTTTCATTGTAATCAACTAGACCATCCAGCCTATAGATGCCCTAAGAAGGCTTCTAGTTCACATGGTGAAAAGAGGGTGAATTACCTAGCCCAAGAAGAGACCAACGATATTAAATCTCCTAAAATTAACCTTGATTCAGAGAGTGGCAAGAATCTAATGATTAGTAGAATTCTCATGAAGGAACCTTTCAAAGAAGAAGCTAAGAAAAGGAGGGCACTTTTCAAAGTGAAGTGTAAGATACTTGACAAAGTTTGTAGGATGATCATAGACTCAGGGTCTACTGATAACATCATCTTAGAGGAGGTAGTCAACAAGATAGGATTAACCAAGATATCTCACACAAACCCTTATAGAGTTACATGGTTGAATAAGGGACAATATTGTGTGATATACTCCCAATGGATGCATGCTTCCTACTCTTACGTAGGCCATGGCAGTTTGATAGGAAGATAGTTCATGATGGAGAGAAGAATTCCTATTCTTTCAAGAAAGATGGGGTCACCTACAAAATTCAGTCACTCTTTGATGATGACGGATCTACATCAGCAGGACCTAATGTCTTATTGTAAGGAAGTAAGCAGTACATGCAAGGTGTAAAGAATGGAGAAGGAACACACTATGCTATCATGCTTAAGCATAGTGAAGAGAAGAAGGTGAAACAAGCACCATTACCAAAGGAGGTGCAAGAGTTATTGAAGGAGTTTAAAGACATAGTGAGTGATGGGTCACCTGCAATGTTACCACCTCCTAGAACCATAAGTCATCAGATTGAATTCATACCAGGAGTATCTCAACCAAATAAAGCTACATACAAGGTGAATCCTGGTCAAAACAAGGAGATAGCTAGCCAAGTCCAAGAACTTTTGGACCAAGGTCTAATCAGACAAAGCATTAGCCCATGTGCAGTACCAGTGCTTCTAGCATCAAAAAAAGGAGGTAAGTGGAGGCTTTGTATAAATTCAAGGGCAATTAATAGGATCACTATAAGGTACATATTTCCCATTCCTAGGATTGAAGATCTTATGGATTGTTTGGGAGGAGCAAGGTACTACAATAAGTTGGATTTGAAGAGTGGGTACCATCAAATCAGAATTAAGGAGGGAGATCAATGGAAAACAACATTCAATACTATAGAAGGGCTCTATGAATGGTTGGTCATGCCCTTTGGGCTTATCAATGCCTCAAGCACCTTTATGAGGTTGATGAATGAAGTGTTGATGTTGGAATTGTATTGAGATGATGTACTGAGAGGGGAGTGGTGAATCAGTACCTCTAAAATTTTCCTTGGTTAGCCCATTAACCCTTAGTCATCAGTTTTTAAAATAACTTATCTATTTGTTCATATTTCTTTATGATGAAGGGTGCTCCCCTTAATGCCACAAACACATAACAGAAACAGAGAAACAACAACAATTTGCAAGAACGGAAAATGGGCTTCTTATTATCTCCACAAATGTGGAATTACAAACTTTTAGAATTACAATACGCAAAGCCACATGGGCATTCCCCTTACAATATTCTATAGGACAAAGCCTCAAATTATTACTCTGATCCACCCAGAACTGCCCTAGACAACACTACGAGCCTTCTTTATATAGGCAATTTCCACCGCCCGAGAAGGTTCCAGAAATCTAGCCATTAAGGCCTACTACCCTTAGCATTTAATTATTTTTCACTTTTATTACAAAAGGGTTGGCTTTAAATATTTACAAAATATGAGATTAGATAGCCCAACGTCCGGAAGCCATAACTTTTGAACCGTAGCTCCGTTTGGCTATTATAACCACTTTTCAAAAATGGGAGATCGCGATCTACAGTTTTTGACTAGAAAAATGCTAGTCAGCCGGGGGTTCGATCTTGATTCTGAGCCTCTAAGGCCCTGAAAATTGAGCTCAAAGATTTTGCACCCTAAAATCTCAACAATAAATCCTTAATAACTTCGCCAATACAGATGATCTGGCAATGAAATTCAATTGGCATTCTTATATGACTAAGATGAAACTTCACTTGGAAAATTAGAACATATTGAGTTCAAATGACCAACTTACTAAAAATATTAAGTTTCCAAAAATAGCAAATTTGTACAAAATAGCCCTTATTGAATAGAAAAACACATATTTTTGGGTGATGCAAAATTGCCCTTACACCCAGGATGCTCCTGCATCAGACACCCGGGGTAATTTGAGAAGTGACCCTGTCACGACTCAGGTGTGTAGAGGAAAACCAAGATGGTTAACCTCCTCCCTTGTTAGCCATTATGAATCTTCAACTGGTCGTCCTTTCCACTTGACCAGATATTCTTCATATGTCTTTTTCCTTGTGCTTCTACCAACATGACTGTCCAATATGTCTTCAATCTCCTTGGTATCTGAACTACTTGCTGAAATACTCCACTGTGCCATTGTGATCTCATCTTCAACACCTCCTTCATGATACTCTGTCAAATCTAAAATTTTAAACACTAGTGAAATATTTAGCTCACTAGGAAATTCTACCTCATGCATTTCCTAAATCATGCTTCTTCAATATCTTACATGGTCCAAACTTCTTCATTTTCGACTTGTTATATGTACCAACTGGAAATCACTCCTTCCACAAATGAACCATGACTTCATCCCTGACCTAAAATTCCTTATGTCTCCTTTTCTCATCTGCCTTAGCCTTATACTGTGCATTCATTTTGGTAATGTGTTTCCTCACTTCCTCATGGATGTTCTTCAAGTGTTCTGCAAAATCCTCAGCTTCAGCACTGCTTATTTCCCCTTTATCTATCTTTCTCAATTCAGATGCATTTCTTGGACTACTTCCATATACAATCTGGAATGGTGATTTATCAGTGCTCCTGTTGACAGAATTATTGTATGCAAATTCTGCCTATGGTAGAATCAAATCCCATCCTGTTGGCTTATCTCCAACCAAACATCTTAGCAAATTCCCCAAACTCCTATTCACCACCTCTGTCTGTCCATCAGTCTGTGGATGATGTGACGAACTGAACTTCAGATTTGTCTTCAACTTCTTCCACAATGTATGCCAAAAATATCCAACAAACTTAGTGTCTCGATCTGAAACTATGGTCTTTGGCAAACCATGTAGCCTCACCACTTCTCTGAAAAATAATTCTGCTACATGA
>MU223335.1:1878747-1906483 GCA_018584345.1 Thuja plicata | reverse complement strand
TATATATGTATATATATGTATATATATGTATAGATATGTGTATATATATGTGTGTGTGGGTATATATATTGTTTATCAAAAGTATGTATGTGAAGAGTTTTTAATAAAAGTATATATGTGAATATGATATGGAATATTGATTAGAAGATTGCAGAAGTATAAAGAACAATAGAGACTTATCTATAACAATCAGGTGTTCAGTTATATTCAAAAGGATCTCATTTAGCATATCAGAGTGGCCAAAGCAGATCATCTACTGGTTCATTCTAATAGGTGGATCAGAAAAATCCTTTAACAAGGTGGACCTAACAGTCATTTCTAAATCTCTTAATAAAGTTGTATTAATTTTTATATTGTATCAAATCCTTTAACAACGTGGACTTAACAGTCCTTATTTCTCTTAACAGGGCAGGCCATTAGAAGTGGAAAATGTAAGCTCTAACATGATAAATTTATACTACAGTACTAAATCTTTTGGGTACCATCCCCACCCCAGTTTTACTTTCTATTTGGAATGTTTCTGGGTAACCAAATATTATGTTGTGTTATGTATGACTCTTTCATTTTATTTATATGCATGCAAGTAAGATTAGATAATCTAATTGTGAATTAAGAAGATCAATTTTTACTAGTTCCTGATTCACCCCCCCCCCCCTCTCAGTCACCTTGCATGTAATATATTTCCAACAAGTTATTCCTTTTCTCATAAATTATAGCATGAACAAAAACAATATTAGAACTAGAAGGATCAAACTCGCCAATCGTCTCCACTGAAGAATCCACTATTTCGTGAGTAGAAGGAATATTAGCCAAATTTTTAGTCAACTCACCAATTTTTTCTTCAAGCTTAGTATTTAACATAAGATGCCCTTCATATTCTTTGGAGATTTTGATCAGAATGTTATATGTTTCTACAAGTCTTCTCTCCAGATCCTCACCTTTAGCTTGATTTTGAAAAGACACGTGAGTTACAAGATCAAAAATATCTACATTTTTCACATTTTGAATGTTCCAAATTAGCTTGTCACCCTACGTTTTATATTGTGTGTCAACAAGCCTTGTCTTCTATGTGGTAGGGGCAAGTGACCAGATAGCCAATTTTTTTTTCTTTGGGTGAAAACTAGATCCTTTGATAAACTCACCAACCTCAACATTAGATTTAAAGATTGGATCGGGTTGTCTCCTTATTTGATCAATGAAAAAAGAAGATAGCATATCCCACCCATGAATGAGAAGCATACCACTTCTTTTTACTAGTTCCCTTACTTGTACCAAAGGGAGTGCATTACTATCTGGATCATACTCTTGTAGCACCAGGACTAACTTCTCTTTATTCTCATCAATATCATCTTCTGGCCCCAAGTTAATATTTAACTCATTTTATTTTAATTTAAAAAAAAATTTCTTGAACTCACCGGTTTGGTTGAAATCATAATCCTACATGAACAAATTAGAGAGAAACATCTTATCATCTGTCTGAACAACTAGTGCTAAATTTTACTCCCTATTCTCACCTATCACACCTATGACCTTGTCGAGCTACAATTGACACAACTAGCTAAGAACTTACTATCGATCAAAAAAGCTAAAAGCTCATCATGTAAGTTTGGCTCTTTACTAGTTTGCATATTCTTCTATGTACAAAAGTCATTTCCTACAATGGGAAATATTGTTTGGAAGAAGGATAGACCTATTATTTTACAGATTAGTGAATGTATTCAACAATTAGGATATAATTTCAATAGTATTATGGGAAACTACTTTGTGGAATTAAAAAAGAGAATGAGGTTAAGGAATAGAATTCCTAGTTCACTTGTGGAAAATCACTATAAAGAGATATGTTTCCTAGTTGATACAGATTACACTTACATTCAAGCTGTGACACCTAGGGTATCATGGCTGGAGCCATTTCCCTATGAAGTTAACATTGATGAAACATCAACTGCTATCACAACACTCATAGCAAAGGAGATTGATACAAAAGAAAAGAGATTTGGAAATTATGATGAAGCTAAGGCAAAGATATCCATGAATCTTAAGGTAGGAACCATGGAGAGAAAGAGGAAAAAGATTGTGAAAAACCTGAAAAAGATGGTTGGATTTCCAAGTGATGAGGAGCTAGAGGATGCACCTCTAGACATATCTACTAGAAAAGGAGAAGATGTATCTGAAGAACAAGAAGTAGAAGTTAGTGAATCTGAAGAAGAGATTACTGTTAAGGCAAAAGGAAAGAAACTAGTAGTAGCCATGGTAACCAGGCCGAGTAAAGAAAAACCTAAAGTTAACCCTCCCATTGCAAATCATCCAAGGACAAGGGAATCTGCTACCACATCACCAGTAGAGAAAACAAAATTTTATGTAAAGAAGGTTGGATAGACTAGTTCTTGATCGAAGACAAAATTTTCAACAAAGGCTGTGCTGAGCCTACAAGTAAAGAGATCAAGAAGGAAATTGCATTTGGATCCAGAAAGTGATGAAGACAAGACTGCAACATATGAGCCCAATAACATACCAACAACACCATTCAAGAGACCCACTAATATTAATGAGGTATGTGAGAATTTGAGAAATTCTACAGGGTTATCTGGCTTTAGGTTTATCAAGTATGAAAAATTGAAGGTACAAGATAAGCATAAAGTTCAGGAAACTCTACTAGACATGATGTGCAACTTCAAGTTAACTCCTATAGAGATAGGAAATAATGTTCCGAGTGAGTTATATGAGTTTCTATAAATGGGATTTTGCACTCACTGCTGAGAGACAGATAAGAGGAGGCACATTAGCTCAAGTCATTCCAGAGCTGATTAAGAAATAGAGAGAAAAATTTGTTGAAGAGTATAAGCATAAATTCATACCTAAACAAAGAGGTTATGATATTTTGAAAAATGATATTGAAGGTATAGTACAACGTAGTACTAAGATTTGGAAGGAAATCTTTGGATTGATTGCTCAAAAAGAGAAGAAGATTGATGAACATCTGAGCCTTACAAGACTGGAGCAAAATCAAAATAACAAACAGAGATAGTAAAAACTATTGATCTAACAATTGACAGTCCAATTGATGACTCTAGAAATTTGGATGCTAAGGGTCAAGATGAGCTGAGAGACTCAACTATAATATCACCTATTAGGGTAACTAGGGCTGAAGGAGAGAAGAGTACAGAGGAAGATGAAGAGAGAACTTTAAAGTAACCTGGGGATAAAGATGCTAAAAAAGAAGTAGAAAAGGAGAAAACAAATGAACAAGAGGTAATTACACAACATTCACCTATTTTAGAGGTTGTGAAATCAGTTCTAGATAGTAGTGAGGAGATAAGGGATACTAACAATGAGCCTAAAGAACAAGAGGTAGTGCAAGTGTTGGTTGATCTGCCACACTCTGCATCATTAACTCCCACTGGACTTAAAGTAGGAGGCATGTCTGATCAACATGAAAGTTTGACTAAATTGAATGATGCAATGGTGACTACTATCGAAACAGGAAAAGGTATTGTAGAAAAAAAGCCGAGTAGTAGGTCACCTAAATTTAAGAGGAAAGTTATGAGGAAGAAATCTCCAATTCTTGATGTCACATTAGATGAAGTTATTGTGATTCCACCATGGGATCCCAATGTTTTGTCTTATGAACAAAATGAGACTCTTCAAGAACTACTCAAGAGGAAGAAAAGACAGGAGGAAATGAAAAGAGAGAAGAGGCAAAAGCAAGTGTTACATGACATCAAGGACATATTTGTAAAAGATTTTGACATGGAAGATGAAAATCCTTAAGCTCCTATTCTTGAATAGTTAGTTCATATTGTACAAAAGGAAACTTATGACAACATTGAAGCCAATGAAAAGATATTGCAATGGTCCGAGAGGAAATTTGAGAACAAAGTACTACGAAAAATCTTAGGAGAGATTGTGGTAAAGAAGGTTGAAATTTGTTCTCTTGTAGAAATTTTGGAGGAAGTTGCAACTAATGTTTATTCATTGTATAAGAAGTTTTATGATGTTGAATTCTTCACAAAGGATAATCTAGAGGCCTTAGAAAAATTGAAATTAGACTTAAAGTCAATTGGAAGTTCACTAAGTATGGATACTAGAACCAACTCCTTACATTTTAATATATTGACTTATGCGCAAAGGAGGATAGCCGAGCTCATGGCTGAAGATGGTCGGATTAGGACCAAACTAATTACTATCCAGACAAGCCTGATACCTCATCTGGATGTCATTCAAAAATAAATTTTATCTGCAAACGAATTGGTTAAGAGAGATTATCGTCTCTCCACTGCACAAAGTTTAGTAAGTCTAGTTGCCGAGCTAGATGTCAAAATAGAGATTATGAAGATTGTTAAGGACAGTTGGGACACTGCATTTGCATCTACCTTAAAACTTCATAAATAGTTTTTTGACAAGTATAACTTGACCCCACCTACAATTAGTGACAAAAACAAGGGGGAATTTGATAGGACTGACAAGGATACAGCATAAGGAGATCAGTACAGGTATCAATGTAAATTTTTTTTTTAAGGCATGTATACTCTATAAATTTTTGTATGTATTATGATGCACATTCCCAGGGGGAGTACATTGTGTACTTAGGAAACATTTTGGATGGAATGAATTGAAATGATAAGTGTTTTTTTTCCACTAATATAAAAGGGGGAGATTTTTAATCCCTAATTTTTGTTGATGATTAGTGACCAACACTTAGTCATTTACTTAGGCAGTTTTAGTTGGCTATCACTGTGGCTGAGCTAAACATTAAATGACGAGCAACATTGCTGAGTAGTTTTTAGGTTGCCTAGTTACATCATTCCGAGACGAGTAGAATATTAAGTGTTGAGTGACAGAGATGTTAAGTGCCAAGTAGAACAGTTTTTGCATATATGTTAGGATTGATTCAAACTTTGATGTAAAATGTTTAGGCTAAATTGTATAAGATTTGTGCTGACATTTGTACGCATTTACTATTTTTCTACTGAGTTAATTATGCAATTAATTGTTTTATACTATGCATGGCATGGAGCCAATTAGGAAATCAGAATGCATTGGAAGCATAAATAATAGATCATGATCATTGATCTAGATCTCACTGCTAGATCCATAAAGACATATAAGATTGCTTCTAACCCTAGAAAACAAGTGTGTGAGAGATATACAGTTTGGAAGAGAAGGGTTGTTGTTCTTGAGAGATGAACAGTAAGTCATTTTGAGAAGAAGCCTAGATCAAGAAGAATGATAGAGTAGTGAAAAGCAAAGTAAAGACATATTAGATTGTGAGATCACAGAAGGTATTGGAAAGAGAAGATCCATCATCAACATTTGAGTGCATCATGAAGGATCACTACTTGAAACATTCAAATAGGTGTATCAAGTGAAATATCTTAACAGAGTGGTTCTAGTAGACCGTTTTAAATCTCTTATCCAAGTGCTTAATTTACTGTAAGCTAAAATCCTTTAACAAGGTACATTGTAATGATCTTTAGTTCTTAACTGAACAGACCTTTAACCAGGTAGATTGCATCTTGCAATCAAATTCTTGTAGCCCTAATAGACACACTTTATTGCTACAGTAGTGAAGATTTTGTGGGTGTCATCCCCACCCCAGTTTTAACTATTTAGGTTTCTGGGTTACCAAAATTCTATGTTATGAGCTATACATTTCATGTTGTTGATGCTATCTGATGTTATGTTAAATTCATATATGTATGAATTTGGATCAATATGTTTTAAGTGGTTAAGTTTTAAGATTTGATTCACCCCCCTATCAACATCTTGGTTTCCCCATTATTGTAATTCCAACAAGTTAGGTGGGACTGAAAGATGGATCAAGTCAGATGGTGACGCATGGAATTGAATGGAAAAGGATAGTGAAAATCATATCAAGATCCAATGTTGATTCACTACCACATGAAGCAAAGATGTGAGAAAGATAAGCATTGTGTGGTGGCAAAAACATGACTCATCTAGGTTGGTAGTAAAAAGTGTGGGGCTTGTACGAGAAAAGAAAGATAGGTGGTTTTGAGGCCCAGTGGGATGTTTCCATGTAGATGTTAACAAAGTTTGACTAGGAAAAGATAAATAATATTTTTACTTGGTGCCAATATTACATAAAGATCATCAGTGGTCATGTTTTAAAGTTACAAAAAGATCTTAATCTCGGCCATTGATTATGTCTCATGGTGCACATCCCAAGGTTCAATTAGAAATGAAAAATGAGATGGATTTTCTCAGGAAAAATCATAGGCCTACTGGTGTTGAAGCAACTACAACATCACATGCCAAGGCATCCTCTTCTCAAGATGACAACCATTTTCCAAGGAGAAAAACTCATGCAGAAAGGTACACAAAATTCTCTTTCATTGATGCTGATGAAGGGTGCTCCCCTTAATACCACAAACACATAACAGAAACAGAGAAACAACAACAATTTTCAAGAACAGAAAATGGCTTCTTATTATCTCCACAAATGTGGAATTACAAACTTTCAGAATTACAATATGCAAAGCCACATGGGCATTTTACTTACAATCTTCTGTAGGACAAAGCCTCGAATTATTACTCCCCTCCACCCAGAACTTCCCTAGACAACACTACGGGCCTTCTTTATATAGGAAATTTCCACCGCCCGAGAAGGTTCCATAAATCTAGCCATTAAGGCCGACTACCCTTAACATTTAATTATTTTTCACTTTTATTACAAAAAGGGTCGGCTTTGAATATTTACAAATTATGAGATTAGGTAGCCCAACTTCCGAAAACCATAACTTTTGAACCGTAGCTCCGTTTGGCTATTATGACCACTTTTCGGAAATGGGAGATCGCGATCTACAGTGCCTGACTTGCGAAGCGCCAGTCAACTGGGGGTTCAACCTCGATCCGAAGCCTCTAATGTCCTGAAAATTGAGCTCAAAGATTTTGCACCCTAAAATCTCAACAGTAAATCCTTAATAACTTCGCCAATATAGATGATCTGGCAATGAAATTTAACTGGCATTCTTCTATGACTAAGATGAACCTTCACCTGAGAAATTAGAACATTCTGAGTTCAAATGACCAACTTACTAAAAATAGTAAGTTTCCAAATATAGCAACTTTGTACAAAATAGCCCTTATTGAATAGAAAAACACATATTTTTGGGTGATGCAAGATTGCCCTTACACCTAGGATGCTCCTGCATCAGATGCTCTTGGTTATCCAAATGTAGTTCAAAATGAAATCATAGCTAAAATTCTGAAGTTTGTTGGGAATAATGTTATTACTTGTGAAGAACATTTAAAAAGGTTTTTTGATATGATGGATGACAATGAGATCATGCATGAGGATGTAATAATGAATCTATTTGTGCAATCTGTAGTTGAATATGCTAGGGACTGGTTTACAAGTTTGTCTTTTGGTTCTATAGGATCTATGGATGAGTTAGAGAGTTGTTTTAAGGAACAATATCGTGATAATAAAAATGAAGGTTTTATGCTAAATGAGTTCAATAATATAAAGAAACATCAAAATGAGGATGTTGTTGAATTTAATAGAAGATTTCAGAAGGCCATGCATAAATTGTTTCATGTTTTAAGGCTTGATGATAAGGTTTGTCTTGCCACCTATTTGAATGCCTTTGATTAAAAAATGGGTTACCTCCTTAGAGATAATAATCTTAGAACTCTCAGAGATGCATATAAAACAATAGTGAATATTGAGACAAATAGGAGAGTGTCAGGAAAGTTGGGTAGAAAAGAAGATTGGAAGCCTGCTAGGAAAGAATCAGATAGGCCATTTGCTACTAAGCCTAAAGATGAAGTAAATATGAAATAGATTCTATGTGCCACTAAATATTTAAATCCTAAAAAAAAAAGACTCTTAGAGTTCAAAATAGTGATAGTAGGCCTATTACCAATCATTTTAATAGGTAGCCAAGAGTGCAAAATTTCCCCTATACTACCCAATGAAAAGATGGGTAGCCTATTGTCTTACAAAGAAATGATAAGCATAATGGTAACACTCCCGATCCTTAGCAAATAAATTTTATCAATACATGTGATGATGTCTTATGGTGCATGACTTTTTAATCCCCAAAAAAACTTGATTATTGTGTAATTGCTTTAAATATGTCTACAAGTGATGCACAACAAGAAAGAGAAGAAGATGGTGAACTATATGATGACAATGGTGTGCAATGACCTCTTCACTTTTGAGGAGTGAATAGGAATATGATGAGGAAAGTGGAGGTAGATACTTGTTTTCATCTTATGAATAAGAAGAAAGAATTAATGACATAAGATGCAATTCTACAAGGGGTAATGAACCTTTTGCAGTAAGAAGACCCTCAGATGAAGAAATTGCATAAATTACTGCAGAAATGGTTTCTCAAGCAAGGAGTAACTACAATTTGAGAAGAAAAATAGTGGGAAATGATGATGGTAGACCCTCTGGTATTTTGGTTAGATAGACAAGACGAAACACTGATCAAGAACTAGGAAAATAAAAGTATGTTGAAGGTATCAAGAAAAAAAAGGTCAGGAAAGGAGATAAGCATGATAATCCAATTGTTGTCTACAAGGTGAAAGTAAAGACACCAGAAATAAGTACTCCATCATCACATGAGGATAGCCGAAAGATTGAGCCAAGACATGCTACTCAAGTTGAAAATGGAGATGTTGTTACTTTGAAGCAGGGCATTTCTTATTTCAAATATACTCTAGCTGATATGGGGAAATTGTTTTCACAAATCATAGTCAAATTTCCACTCTTGGAGATTATGAGGATTGAGGAACACAAGGAAAAAAATTTAACATGGGTGAGCAAAATATCTTCCACAAGAATGCAATAGTAGGAAGAAGCTGAGAAAATGGTAAAATCAAAGGATAAATGAGAATACAAGTTACGAGAATCAGAGGTGATTGTCTAAAAGTTCCCTCAAGTTTTCTTAAGTACAAATCATGTGAGTACTCCTTTAGGAGTTGCAGATTTTTTTTTCTTGACTTTGGTCATAAATGGTAAGAGGCTAAAGAACTATATGATAGACTCTCAGCATCAAATACTATCATGCTAGGAAAAATCATGAAGTCATTAGGACTGTAGGTTGATTCTCCTCATGGGAGATGTCAAGGATTGGACTCTAGAGAAGTACCTGTCATAAGTACCATTAAGGTTATGCCTTATAGACTTGTTGCATGTCTTGAGAAGATGCTAACAATGACTATTTTAGTAGTGGACATCCCTTCTCAGTATGGAATGCTCTTAAAAAGGAAGTGGAGTGCCTCAATGCGAGGGATTATTCAATGTGATCTCTCATTTGCAACCTTTGATATCACTGGTCAAATTGTCAAGGTATCCAGAGAAGCAAGAACTCCTCAGATGATAGAGGAAATTAATGATCATAATATGAACTATTTCTTGAATACTAACATTAGATATTTGAAAGTCCAAGATGAGAAGGTTGCGGTAGAAAATCAACATGTGCTATTCACTGAAGAGAAGGATAATCTGGTAGACAATAATGACTTGCGGAGAATGTACTTTGATGGTGCAAGATCAAAGGAAGGACCAGGTGCAGGAGTTATGTTAATAACTCCTAGTGGTAAGACTTGCAAGTTCTCATTCACCTTGTTATTCACATGTACTAGTAATATTGTAAAGTATGAGTCCTTGTTAATTGGGCTAATATTGGCTTCAAGACACAATATAAGGAATCTCATGGTAATTGGAGATTATGAATTGGTGAACTCTCAAATAAGATCTAAATATTCTTAAAAAAATCAGAGACTAAGGCAGTATAGAAATGTTGTATGGGATGAAATAGAAAATTTTGATACTTTTAGTATTGAATGGATGGATAGGAATTAAAACAAAATGACCAACTTGTTGGCCAACATTTATTTATGGCTAGGAGATGTTACCTTTGCAGGAATTTATAAGATTGGGATTCAACATAGGCCTTCTATCCTAGATAATATTTAAATTTAGCATGTTTTTGAAGATGATTTAGATGTTTTGATATTTTGGCAATGTGAATCATATTTTGGAAACAAAGATATGGAATTTAGTGGGTATGTAGAGACTGTGGATGGTAAGGATATTGTTTTTGGCAAAGACGTCCTACAATTAAATTCAAATAGAGTTCCCAAAGGATTGCTTGTGCTTGAGAAATCTTTTGACAATAAGGACATGACCTATTCTATAGGGACTATTAACAAGCTACAGAACTTGGAGGAAGTAAATTTGGGGATAGATGAAGCTCCTAAGAATGTATACATTGGTAAAAAGATTTCCTCTAAACTTAGAGAGTTGTTGGTTAACCTTTTCAATAAATATAAACATGTCTTTGCATGGTCTTATGATGACTTAAAGGAATATAGAGAGGACCTTTTCCAACATGAGATTCCTTTAAACAAAGGCACAAAGCCTTTCTGACAGAAATAAAGACCTATCAATCCCACCATACCACCCAAGATGAAAGAAGAATTGAAGAAGATGAGGGATGCTAGAATAATTAAACCAATAAGACATTCAACATGGGTATCAAATTTGGTACCAGTAAGAAAGAAAAATGGTGATATTAGACTTTGTGTAGATTTATGAAATTTGAACATCAATTCATTAAATGATAACTATGGGTGGCCTAACATGGAAGCTATGTTACAGAGAGTCACTCGATCAAAGTTTATATCTATGTTGGATGGGTTTTTAGGGTACAATCAGGTCATGGTCAAGGAATCAGAGCAGTTCAAGTCTACATTCACCACAACATGGGGCACTTATGTGTATGTTAGAATGCCTTTTGGTTTTATAAATGCTTGAGAAACATTTCAAAGAGACATGGATGTAGCATTTTAGGATTTTTTAAATGATTCTCTAGGATTATACAAAGATTACCTTACTGCCTATTCAGCAAAAGAGGCACAACACTATGGTCATCTTGAGAAACTTTTTGTGAGAGCATTAGAATATGGAGTTTCTTTTAACCCTAAAAGGTATGCTTTTGGGGTAACATAGGGAAAGATTTTAGGATATATTATGTCTAGGGATGGAGTAATAATTAACCTTGAAAGGATGGATGCAATTGACAAGATCCCTCAGCCTAAGAATGTAAAGGGCATTCGATCTTTATTTGGATAGGTAAATTTCTTGAGGAGATTTATTACTAAATTTTCTAAAACTAGTATTCCAATCTCAAGGATGCTAAAGAAAGGAGCCAAGGTAGAGTGGAATCAAGAAGCATGCAAGAATTTTTCAGGTATCAAATAGGCTATCAAGGATGCTCCAGTCCTAAGAACATGAGATTATGGTAATCCTTTGAAAATCTTCTCCTTGCTTCATATAATACCATTGCTGTAGTGTTAGTGCAAAAGAATGCAGAGGGATTTGAGAAACCCATTTCCTTTTTCAGTAAGTCCTTGGAAGAAGAAAATTTTTATTATGACATCATGGAAAAACAAGCTTATACTTTAGTCAAAGTTGTCAAAGATTTTAGGTGTTATTTGGTAGGAGTAGTTGTGATTGCTTATATGCCTAGTGTTGTTGTGAAAGATATTTTAGTCCAAGAAGAAGTGTCAGGAAGTAGATGTAGATGGATAAAAAAAATCATGAATTTAACTTTGATATCCATATTAAAAAATTAGTTAGAGGTATGTGACTTGAAAAACGCATGGCTCAAAGCAATTTGGATGCAAATCACATAAATATATTGGAGTAGGATCAAAGGCCCTAAATTTGTGATATAGATTGTTGTGAGTGGTATAAGGATATTGTTGGATATCTATAGAAGATGGTGTTGCCTCTTGACATGGATTAAAATAGGAAAATAATAGTCAAGTTGTAGGTTGTTACGTATGCAATAATTTGAGGAGGGTTATGGTGGAGAAGCAATCATGGAGCATTGCTCAAGTATATTGATTTTGAAAAATCAAAAAGCTTGATGGAACAAATGCATAATGGTGCATGTGGAGGTTGTTACCTAGCTAAGACTACTACACACAAGATTATTAGATTGAGTTTTTGGTTCCCAACCATCTTCAAGGATGTCCACAGTTATGTTAAGAAATGTGATGCCTGCCAAAGATTTGCAGGTAAGCTCAAATTTGGGGGAAGCTTTGATTTGAAGCCTAATGTAGTGGAAGCACCTTTTTAAAAATGGGGAATGGACTTCATTGGTGAGATTGAAAATAGGTCAAGTGGAGGCCATTGATGGAATTCTAGTAGAAATTAATTATTTCTCCAAATGGGTTGAAGAAATCGCCACTATAAAATCTACTAGTAAAATTGTCATTGATCTCATGCTAAAAGTTGTCTTTATTAGATTTGAATGTCTAGAGAGTATTGTGGTGGATAATGTAATGTGTTTCAGATAAGAAGAGTTTAGTGCTTTCTTCTAGAAGTATGGGTTCCAAATAGCTTACTCATCCCCATATCATCTACAAGGGAATGACTAGGATGAATCCAATAATAGAATTTTGATCAAAATACTTAAGAGTATGTTGGATAAGAAAAAGAAATCTTGGGATTCAAAGTTGTAGTTAGCACTATGGGCTGACAGAGTAACAATTAAGAAATAAATTGGTTGTGCACCCTTTGACTTGGTATATGGTATTCATGCTAGGTTGCCTCTAAACAATCTACTGTAGATGTACAAGTTTTTTCAAGAAAACGATGAAAATATGGATGATGATATGAGAATTAGGATCGATGACTTGATACAACTAGATGAATCAAGAAGGGATGCACATGAAAAGAATATTTGTTTGCAGTTGCAGTATAATAATTTGTTTGACAAAAGAACAACTGTGTGAGGTTTTGAAGTTGATGACTTGGTCCTGATGTGGTATTCTAGACTTGAAGATAAAGGTAAACATGGTAAATTTGACCCTATTTGTCTTGGTCCATATATTATTGACAGTAAATAGGGTTCAAATTTTTATATTCTTAAGGACATTGTTGGAAATATTTTGGAATTGCATGTTCATGGAGAATTCTTGAAATGTTGCTTCTCTTGAAGTCTCAAATCCATGAACAGTAGACTGTAAATAGGTCTCTGATTTAGGGTGTGTGTTTTAGGTTAGGTTCCCATTCTATTTTCTGGGTGGTCTACTTATCCCTGAGATTTTGCAGCCTTTCTATGCACGTGAGAGACATAAATCCCCAATTAGAGCCACTATTAGAAATTTTAAAGAAATTAGGGCTTCCATGAAAAAATTTCAAATGTTCCAGAGAGTTTCCTGTCTATTTTTCATGTGAAAGTATTGCAAAGGGGTGTTATGGTAATGTTTTGTTCCCTTTTGGTCACCTGTATGGACTCAAATAAGTCAGATAGGTCTTTGTGTCTTTGCTAGTTTTTTATTTTATTTTAAGTGGCTCAGGTAATATATCCCACATTGGTTGTGTGGTGAAGTAACTTAATTCTTTTATACCCAAGCCCACAATAGGTTAAGTTTCGAAAGACACGTACCTCTTGGCTAACAATTTTTAAATTGTGGTGGTTAGTGGTGGCCAGTTGGCAGACAAGCTAGATAATTTTGTCAGCCCACGCTGAGATGACAAGTTCTATGAGGTGACAGGTGGTAGAAGGGCATGATGGTGCAATCCTAGTCATGGTAGGTCATGTCAGATTGTACAATAGTGAAGGTATGACATGTGGAAGGTGTTGGTTCTTTTTCTTGCTAATGTGAAAATATTCCTCAGAGGGTTCACTCTATTTATCCCTGACACTGACCAAGCACATAGTAGAACAACAGAAACAAGGTTTTGAAACCTTTTACACTTTGAGATCCACTAACTCGGGTGGGATTACCCTTTCAAACTTAGAATAATGAAATCACTGAATTATTCTAGTTTGTTAGGGATGGAATTACAAGAACTGGTCACTGTAACTTTTACTAAAATAAACCAGACTAAAATTAAAGATTAATATTAATAATGATAGTCATTTGATTAAATGAAAAATAGACTAGTGTTCAATCCTAGGGCATGGAGTCATTTATGAACAGTTTTAACCAGCATGATTACGGACAAAACTTAAGGCAAGTACAACATCTGACACAAACATAGACATACCTTGTACATCTACCTCAATACACTTAATCAAGTTAATCCATCAAATTCATTTTATACCTTGAATTTTATTGAAATATCTCTAAGGCATTTTCTTATTCTCTCCTTGAAAGAACCCTAGAAGTATTTCATAATCTGCCTGACAAATATATAAATTGAACATTCCTAAAACATTCAATTTAGACAAAATTAAACACACTAAAATGAAGATAGAATAAACATTAAATGCTTCAGAAACCATGAACTGGATTTTATTCAAAATTCATAATCACTTGCTACATTCAACAGATATTTCTCCAAAAGACCTAATATATTGGTTCTCAAAACCAAGGTTTACAAATATCTTGGTATCCTCTCAAAAATGAAATGGCTATCACTCTCCCAGTAGTCTTGGAATCCTTTTATAACATAAGGATGCAACAAGCTACCGACATACTGGGAAAGTTTACAAAACTTTTTGCAACAACGTTGCAACAAACTAGAAACAAAATATTGCAACCGAACACAGGTGACAACTTAGTTGTAAAGCCTGAACAAGGTTTGTTTTTATTGTTAACAATATCTCTTTCACCCTTTTAGCTTTTCCTCCCACCTATTTACTTCTTTGACGGTGGGCCAATCAAAAGCCTTTTCTTCTTCCAGCTTAGCAACTGCTTCCACCCACCTGGCATCCATGGCAGTTCTGGGCTCAGACACAAATTTGGCCATATCTCTTTCAACTTTGAAAAGGATATCGATTAGTTTATTGCAATATTTTTCATTCGTGTCCTTTTCTAAGTGTTGCTTTATGTCCCAATTTCCTAGTATAGCATCAAAACCAGATTCCCAATCTAATTGTGCTTTCAACACCCCTGTTTCCTCATAAATGTTTGGGATCAATGGTGGACATTGATCACCAAACAGTTGCAACTTATTGTTTATCAAATCAGATTTGCCATTAAAAAAGGCAAAAGTATCATTTAACTTACTGACCATATCAATAGTGTCTATTATTTTATCTGGGAAATCATCACTATACAACATAGACATTTTGAGTTTATCCAAAACTCTCTCCTTCCCTGACCAAAGTTTAAATGTGGGCTCTAGGAAAACCATAGCTTCCACAGCTATCTTTGAGGGCTCTTGTAAGGATCCATATAATGTATATACTATATCAATTTTTTGCTTCAAGGATTCAATTTTGTGCTGCAATATGAGTAAAATGACAGACATAGCACTCATTCCCTATTCCTGTGATACATCCTTTGACTATGTTTCTACCAATGTAGAGTCTTCCTTAGCTCCTTTGACAACATCAGTCACAACCTTGGCTACCTCTTCTTGGACTGGAATCTTCTCTCTTTTGCTTTCTTTTAATTCTTCTTTTAGTCTGCCAATCTCTTCTTCTAGTGTGTGGTTTTTGACCACCACTTCCTCATGTTTCTTTGCCAAGGCCATCATTCGGCTAAAATTTGTCTCATACCTCTTTGATAGGTCATCAAGTTTTTCCAAATTCATAAATGAAACCTGTGTCATTAACTGAGCTATCCTAGTATCTGAATTATTTTATAGATTCCATATCATCCTGTCAGCCCTTTTTTCCTCTCTGATGGTCATGACCAAGGGTTTCTATGTGGCTAGAGCTAATGACCATATTGCTAGGGTTTTGGATTTTGGGTTAAAGCCTCATCCTTTTAAGAATTCTTCCATTTCAAATTCTATTTTAAGAAAAGGATCTTCCTGCCTCCTAGACTGATTAATAATAAAGGTGGACTGTAAGTCCCAACCAGGCATCAACATTACACCACTATTCTATAACAACAATCTGGCTTGTCACATAGTAATTTGTTCAGTCTTAGGGTCATAATCTTGAAGTGTTTGTACAATTTGCTCATTTTTATTTATACTTTCCTCTTCTGTGGTTATCTCTTATCTCAAGTGTTTTTGTTTTAACTTAACCAAGAAATATTTGAACTCTTGAGACCTTATGAACTCATCATCCCTCATGAATTCATTTGCCATCATGACCCTCTCATCATCTTTTTCAAACAAAACCATCTGGTTGTCCCCTTGACCCTCAGCTTCTGGCTCCTTCTGCAGTTGCCTTCTCAATTTCCTAAAGTATTTACGATGCTTTGATATCATAGCTTTTTCCATGCTTATTCTATCTTGCAAAACTCATGGCTCAAAGCAATTTGGATGCAAATCACATAAATATATTGGAGTAGGATCAAATGCCCTAAATTTGTGATATAGATTGTTGTGAGTGGTATAAGGATATTGTTGGATATCTATAGAAGATGGTGTTGCCTCTTGACATGGATGAAAATAGGAAAATAATAGTCAAGTTATAGGTTGTTATGTATGCAATAATTCAAGGAGGGTTATGGTGGAGAAGCAATGATGGAGCATTGCTCAAGTGTATTGATTTTGACAAATAAAAAATCTTGATGGAACAAATGCATAATGGTGCATGTGGAGGTTGTTACCTAGCTAAGACTACTACACACAAGATTATTAGATTGAGTTTTTGGTTCCCAACCATATTCAAGGATGCCCATAGTTATGTTAAGAAATGTGATGCCTGCCAAAGATTTGCAGGTAAGCTCAAATTTGGGGGAAGCTTTGATTTGAAGCCTAATGTAGTGGAAGAACCTTTTCAGAAATGGGGAATGGACTTCATTGGTGAGATTGAAAACAAGTCAAGAGGAGGCCATTCATGGAATTCTAGTAGAAACTAATTATTTCTCTAAATGGGTTGCAGAAATCCCCACTGTAAAATCTACTAGTAAAACTATCATTGATCTCATGCTAAAAATTGTCTTTACTAGATTTGAATGTCCAGAGAGTATTGTGGTGGATAATGTAATGTGTTTCAGATCAGAAGAGTTTAGTGATTTCTTCTAGAAGTATGGGTTCCAAATATCTTACTCATCCCCATATCATCTACAAGGGAATGACCAGGATGAATCCAATAATAGAATTTTGATCAAAATACTTAAGAGTATGTTGGATAAGAAAAAGAAATCTTGGTATTCAAAGTTGTAGTTAGCACTATGGGCTGACAGAGTAACAATTAAGAAAGCAATTGGTTGTGCACCCTTTGATTTGGTATATGGTATTCATGCTAGGTTGCCTCTAAACAATCTACTGTAGATGTACAAGTTTTTTCAAGAACATGATGAAACGATGGATGATGATATGAGAATTAGGATGGATGACTTGATACAACTAGATGAATCAAGAAGGGATGCACATGAAAAGAATATTCATTTGTAGTTGTAGTATAATAATTTGTTTGACAAAAGAACAACTGTGTGAGGTTTTGAAGTTGATGACTTGGTCCTGATGTGGTATTATAGACTTGAAGATAAAGGTAAACATGGTAAATTTGACCCTATTTGTCTTGGTCCATATATTATTAATAGTAAATGGGGTTCAAATTTTTATATTCTTAAGGACATTGTTGGAAATGTTTTGGAATTGCATGTTCATGGAGAATTCTTGAAATGTTGCTTCTCTTGAAGTCTCAAATCCATGAACGGTAGATTGTAAATAGGTCTCTGATTTAGGGTGTGTGTTTTAGGTTAGGTTCCCATTCTATTTTTTTGGGTGGTCTACTTATCCCTGAGATTATGCAACCTTTCTATGCATGTGAGAGACATACATCCCCAATTAGAGCCACTATTAGAAATTTTAAAGAAATTAGGGCTTCCATGACAAAATTTCAAATGTTGCAGAGAGTTTCCTATCTATTTTTCATGTGAAAGTGTTGCAAAGGGGTGTTATGGTAATGTTTTGTTCCCTTTTGGTCACCTCTATGGAGTCAAATAAGTCAGATAGGTCTTTATGTCTTTGCTGGTTTTTTTTTTAAATTTTAAGTGCCTCAGGTAATATATCCCACATTGGTTGTGTGGTGAAGTAACTTAATGTTTTTATACCCAAGCCCACAATAGGTTAAGTTTCGAAAGGCATGTACCTCTTGGCTGACAATTTGTAAAATGTGGTGGTTAGTGATGGCCAGTTGGCAGACAAGCTGGATAATTTTGTCAGCCCACGCTGAGATGACAAGTTCTATGAGGTGACAGGTGGTAGGAGGGAATGATGGTGCAATCCTAGTCATGGTAGGTCCTGTCAGATTGCACAATAGTGAAGGTATGACATGTGGAAGGTGTTGGTTCTTTTTCTTTCTGATGTGAAAATATTCCTCAGAGGGTTCACTCTATTTATCCCTAACACTAATCAAGCATAGAGTAGAACAATAGAAGTAAGGCTTTGAAATCTCCTACACTTTGAGCTCCACTAACTCAGGCAGGATTACCCTTTAAAACTTAGAATAATGAAATCACTGAATTATTCAAGTTTGTTAGGGATGGAATTATAGGAACTGGTCACTGTAACTTTTACTAAAATAGACCAGACTGAAAGTAAAGATTAATTTTAATAATTATAGTCATTTGATTAAATGAAAAATAGAGTAGTGTTCAATCCTAGGGCATGGAGTCATTTATGAACAGTTTTAACCAGCATGATTAGGGACAAAACTTAAGACAAGTACAACATCTGACACAAACATAGACATACCTTGTACATCTACCTTAGTACACTTAATCAAGTTAATCCATCAAATTCATTTTATACCTTGAATTTTATTGAAATATCTCTAAGGCATTTTCTTATTCTCTCCTTGAAAGAACCATAGAAGTATTTCATAATCTGCCTGACAAATATATAAATTGAACATTCCAAAATAATTCAATTTAGAAAAAATTAAACACACTAAAATGAAGACAGAATAACAATTAAATGCTTCAGAAACTATGAACTAGATTTTATTCAAAAGTCATAATCACTTGCTACATTCAACTGATATTTCTCCAAAAGACCTAATATATTGGTTCTCAAAACCAAGGTTTACAACTATCTTGGTATCCTCTCAAAAATGAAATGGCTATCACTCTCCTAGTAGTCTTGCAATCCTTTTATAACATAAGGATGCAACAAGCTACCGACATACTGGGAAAGTTTACAAAAACATTTGCAACAACTTTGCAACAAACTAGAAAAAATTTTTTGCAACCGAACACAGGTGGCAGCTTATTTGTAAATCCTCAACAAGGTTTGTTTTTATTGTTAACAATATCTCTTTCACCCTTTTAGCTTCACCTCCCACCTATTTACTTCTTTGACGGTGGGCCAATCAAAAGCCTTTTCTTCTTCTAGCTTAGCAACAACTTCCACCCACCTGGCATCCATGGCAGTTCTGGCCTCAGACACAAATTTGGCCATATCTCTTTCATCTTTAAAAAGGCTATCGATCATTTTAGTGCAATATTTTGCATTTGTGTCCTTTTCTAAGTGTTTCTTTATGTCCTAATTTCCTAGTATAGCATCAAAACCAGATTCCCAATCTGATTGTGCTTTCAACACCCCTGTTTCCTCATAAATGTTTGGGATCAATGGTGGACATTGATCACCAAATAGTTGCAACTTATTATTTATCAAATCAGATTTGCAATTAAAAAAGGCAAAAGTATCATTTAACTTATTGGCCATATCAATAGTGTCTGTTATTTTGTCTGGGAAATCATCACTATACAACATAGACATTTTGAGTTTATCAAAAACTCTCTCCTTCCCTAACCAATGTTTAAATGTGGGCTCTAGGAAAACCATAGCTTTCACAGCTATCTTTGAGGCCTCTTGTAAGGATCCATATTATGTATATACTATATCAATTTTTTGCTTCAAGGCTTCAATTTTGTGCTGCAATATGAGTAAAATGACAGACATAGCACTCATGCCCTGTTCCTGTGATACATCCTTTGACTGTGTTTCTGCCAATGCAGAGTCTTCCTTAGCTCCTTTGACAACATCTATCACAACCTTGGCTACCTCTTCTTGGATTGGAGTCTTCTCTCTTTTTCTTTCTTTTAATTCTTCTTTTAGTCTGGCAATCTCTTCTTCTAGTGTGTGGTTTTTGACCACCACTTCCTCATGTTTCTTTGCCAAGGCCATCATTCGGCTAAAAGTTGTCTCATACCTCTTTGATAGGTCATCAAGTTTTTCCAAATTCATAAATGAATCCTGTGTCATTAACTGAGCTATCTCAGTATTTGAATTATTTTACAGATTCCATATCATCCTGTCAGCCCTTTTTTCCTCTCTGATGGTCATGACCAAGGGTTTCTGTGTGGCTGGAGCTAATGACCATATTGCTAGGGTTTTGGATTTTGGGTCAAATCCTCATCCTTTTAAGACTTCATCCATTTCAAATTCTATTTTAAGCAAAGGATCTTCCTACCTCCTAATCTGATCAATAATAAAGGTGGACTGTAAGTACCAACAATGCATCAACATTACACCACTGTTCTGTAACAACAATCTGGCTTGTTCCACAGTAATTTGTTCAGTCTCATGGTCATAATCTTGAAGTGTTTGTATAATTTTCTCATTTTATCTGCACTTTCCTCTTCTGTGGTTATCTCTTGTCTCATGTTTTTCTGTTTTAACTTAACCAAGAAAGATTTGAACTCTTGAGACCTTATGAACTCATCATCCCTCATGAAATCATTTTCCATCATGACCCTCTCATCATATTTTTTAAACAACACCATTTGGTTGTCCCCTTGACCCTCAGCTTCTGGCTCCTTCTGCAGTTTCCTTCTCAATTTCCCAAAGTATTTACCATGCTCTGATATCATAGCGTTTGCCATGCTTTTTCTATCTTGCACCATTTTATGCTCTTTTTTCTATTTCTTCCTTGGTGTCTCTTTAGATGAAGTGGCCTCTTCACCTACTTCTTCTTCTTCATGTTGTTCTTCTCTTTGTTCTTTTTCCTCTTGATGTTCCTCTTCTAGCTATTCCTCTTGGTGTTCTTTATCATGTAAGGCAATTTGAATAGGGGATCCTTTTGATTGTGCATCTTCAGCACTGAATTGAGGTACTTGTGACATCAAAGTTTCATAGGATTTTAGCATCTGCTCTATCCTCTGAAAATATGGGAGATAAGGGAAAAAACCAAAGAATGAGTTATCTGATTCCTTCCATTCGGATTCTTCTCTTAAGAGGTCATTCCACTTCCTTCTCCTATCCTGAACTTCCTGTTTGCTAAATTTTTTCCTCACAACATCCTCATCATGCAATGGCTCATGGTCTTTGATCTTTTGCAAAGGAGTCATCCTTTTTAGGGTTGTTTGTACAAAATTCTCTGGATCACAGAATCTGGTAATTGTTGTAGACATTCTATATTGCTTTAAGAAATCATTTATTGCATCAAACATTTTCTTCCCAATAGAGAAATAAAAACCCACCCATAATCTAGGGATAAAGGTTCCCTTCTTGTGCCCTTCTCGAAATTCCTTATCCAACCAAGTAATTTTCCAGACAAATTCTAAGAAAGAAATTATGGGAGGAACAAATCTAGGAAGACTGTGAGGAGGCTGAGTGAAACCATATACTCTGATGATAGTTATGTAATGAAAAAAGAAGAAATCAGCCCAATTGTGGGAGATGGGTCAATTTAAAATATACTCCCGTCGTCTCAAAAATTTTCTAACCTCATACGAAAGTCTGTTCCTGTCTGTTCCTAATAGATCAAAATTTGGATCCACAATCCAGTTGCAAAAACATACAAATGTTGAATTGATAGACGAACTATCCCACACTTGAGTCCATCTTTGGACTGGTGACTACACACCATATTCTGATACAAACACCTCAAGCTCTTTATCCATTAATGCTCTGTTATAATATAAAATCATGTACATTAGATGAGAGTAATATTTGAAAGAGGGTGTTGGGTTATCTGAGTGTATCTCTAATAATGTAGCATGGATAGCATCAACTATGTAGCCAACAAAGTTGTAATCAGTGTTGACTTCTAGGTGCTGGATGTTCATTGCCATCATAAGTATCTCTTGAGATACTGTAGAATCTCCATCAAAGCCTAGAACCCTACTCAAACTATAGACCGTGCATTTTAAATAATGATGAAACAGGGACAAGTCAAAAGGTGGCTTGAAATTGTCTAGAATCTTCACCAGGTGCCTATCTACTCTGGGCATAAACTTAGGCATTTCATACTTCTTAATCAAATGCTCTCTCTTGACATAATCAACCTTAATCTTTTTCAAATCAATATCAACGCATAATGCACCAGTGATTCCAAATACCTTAGCCACTGACCTTCTATCTATGGAGACTAGGGTTTGCTTATTCTTTTTCCTAATTACCCTAGCTACTGGGCAATAGTTTTTTGCTAACTCCCTAATAAGACCAATGTCAACATAGACGTCAAGCACAATCTACTTAGCCATATTCAAATCCCATGGATTGCAAATTGGGACTGGCTTGACCCTATTATTCCAAAAATAATGAAATAGAGTACTACTAGAGTAATCTGGGGTTACCAGATTTCTGCATTGAGACCATCTATCGCTCCATTCCTCCCAATTTGCATTGTTTGTATTCAGAGTTCTAGGCAGCAACTCAGAAAATTCTTCTGTATATTTCTTCAGTGTGACTTACTTCTTCTTTCCAGATCCTTATGAGGTAGTGGGAACAATATCTTGACTCATCTTTCTTCTTTGATTTTTGTTGTCTCAAATAAAATTCTCCAAACCAATAAGCTTTCTAATCTTCGCAGAAAAACTCAGAATGCAGAAATGTGAGCTGTACAAAATCAAACTCAATCATTTACACATATAGCCATTAAGGACTGCGTCTTGTCCACTTGAATGTCAAATTCTTACACTTGCACTGTCATGAAGATTTCATTCTGTCATTAATGCTACCATCAACTTGCACTACTTGATCCTAGCTGGAAGAAAGTGTACACTTTTATCCCCTCTGGCACTCATCATCCTGAAACTAGCCATTTGTCAATCGAACACCAACACACTGCACTTTACTCACATTTGGAAAGGTTCTTGTGAGTGAGCGATGTAACCCTTTTACTTTAACCAATCACATACTCGCCATATATCTTTACGTTTCCTTTCACCTTCTATGAGTGAGCAATGACCTAATCAACACTTCATCATTTGACAGTCACATACTCACTGTCTTTCTACATTTTTCTTTTGGGTTCATGTGAGTTAGCAATATTACCTTTACTTCAACCCGTCGCACACTCGCTGCTAAATATTTAACATCACTTGAATCTTGGTGACTAAGCGAGTATGCACCTTATCTTTTAGTTATTCCATAATCATACACTCACTGGCTTTCAAACTATTACTCTTGGATCTGAGCGAGTGAGCGACGTTGATTCTTTACCATATACTTTATCTGGTCGCTCACTCGCGCTATAGAACACTCCAACTTTCAATCACTTAGCGAGTGAGTGATGGCTCTTGTTCTTTTCTTAGTCATGAACTCGCAAGCTTGAAAATTTAACCTTATTACTGACTGTGAGTGCGTGACTGTCAACCTTCTTCTTTAGTCACACAATCGCTAACCATTTTCCTTCTATCTTTGTTGATGGGTGAGTGAGCGATTTATTTCTTCCTTTAGCTTATCGCACACTCGCGAGTTCATTTTTTATCACCTCAAAGCACCAGCGAGTGAGCGAGGTGATGAATGGTCCCATAGTCACTCAGTCGCACCTCTTTTGAGAATTTTGAAGAATGCCTCTGTGACTGAGCGGTGAACCTTCAAATTGGTACTTCATGCACTTACCATGTACTCGCACTGCAAAATACAAGTGAGTTAGAACCTAAGCGAGTGGGCAACCTCTAGAACATGACTTCATCACGTAGTCGCTGACTTGAAATATAAACATAAAACTTTATGCGGTTATGTGACCGCTTTATTTTTTAACAAGGCTCGTTCGGTCGTGAAGCATGATGTGGACAACATAACTTTAAAGCGACTGTGCGATGCACAAAATTTTAAGTCATCGTGGACTCGCTGGTCCAATATTTTATAAAGTTAATTCTTAGTGATTGAGTGACAAACTTAATCATTCTTATCCTGCTCAATCGCTAACTTACAACCTGACTTTTACAGGATGTCGCAATTGTGTGATTTACATTTTAAAACACCCAGCCCTCTCACTCGCATAGAAAATTAGGACCTAACATAAGCTCATCACGACTGCGTGATTTACAAAAAACTAATGACTCGTCGCCCACTCGCACAACTTAGAGACATGTTTAAAAGACTGAAATGACAAAGTGACAACATTTAAACTGAATGCAAAAAGGAGTTTTTGACCTCTTTTTGCACAGTAAGGCATAGGGTTTTAAACCAAGAAAGAGCGGGAAAAGTCAAAGCCAGAAATTCAAAGAAATTTCTTGATGCAGTGCTAACAATGGCTCTGACTGGGAAAAGATAAATGCAAAATTTTCATTAGAAGCCAAATCTCTGGGGAAAAAACCACAAACCTAAACAAAACTATACATGAGCACACAAAACCCACACAAAAATAGGGAAAACTAAACCAAAGTGCATGCAATAAGAAAATTATGAGAAGTAATGCTTCAAGAATTGTCCATACACTGGAAATTCTTGTATCTCACCATTAGGATCTTCCCAGAAATAAGAATCCTGACCATGAAATTCTTGGATTACAAATGGGCCCATCCATAGTGATTCAAATTTACCATGCTTGCCCTTTTCTTCTTTTCTGGAATTCCATTGTAACACCAGATCATTTATCTGAAATTTTCTTTCAATTGCTCTTTTATAAAACAAGTATTTAGATTGTTTCTGTAACTTTAGGTTTCTTTTGTGAGCTTCTTCTCTTATTTCTTCCAATTCCATCAATTGGTCCATTCTTTCCATCATAGGTTCTGGATTTTCCAAATCTTCTTCCAATAGAAATCTGTATACTGGTAATAGATTGTTCAGAGGCAACCTTGCCTGATTTCCATAAACCATTTCAAAAGGGCAAACCCCTATGGCCCTTTTTACCATCACTCTGTTAGCCCATAAGGCTAATTTCAATTTTGAATGCCAAGACTTCTTATTTTTATCCAAAATCCTTTTAATTATTTTCATGATACTTTTATTATTGGACTTACCCTGTCCATTTGATTGAGGATGATATGGCGATGAGTAAGATAAAATAATGCCATATTCTTCATAGAAATCCCTAAATTCCTTAGACCTAAAACACATGGCATTGTCCATAATTAGCTTAGTGGGCACACCAAATCTAGTCAGAATGTTATCCATTAAAAAATCCATTACTATCTTGCTAGTTGTCCTCTTTGTTGGAATTGCTTCTATCCATTTTGTGAAGTAGTTTGTAGCCACAAGAATCCAACTATGACCCCCACTAGATTTTTTTGCAAATTCACCAATAAAAACAAAACACCACTGGGTAAAAGGTGCTTCAATAGTCATAGGATTTAAAGGTAATGCTCTTGCAAATTTCATTTTAGCAGAAAATCTTTTGCATGGTTCACATTTTTGTATAAACATTTGAGTATCTCTGAAAAGACATGGCCAATAAAATCCAGCTTTGATTATTTTGTGAGCTATAGTTTTGGTAGAATAATGCCCACCGCATGCACCATTATGTAATTCATTTAAGACTTTTTCATACTGTGATTTATCCAAGCATAATAAAAAAATCCCATCTCTATTTTTCTAAAATAAATCACCTTGTATAAAGACATATTTCTGGGCTTGCAATCTCAAAGTCCTCTTTTGATTTTCTGGCATATGTTCTGGACACTTTGCATTTTTTAGGACAAACACAATATCAGTATACCAGGATTGCAATTCTATGCTAGTAAGATTCATGTTTACAATTTGTTCATCACCTACTTGGGCTGACTCCATATTTGTATGAGTCATTAATTTGGCCAAACCCAAACCTCTTACCAATTTAGTAACCTGAATTTCCAAATTGAATTCTTGGATCCTACTAATCCATCTGCACCTCTTGCCAATAACTTCATATTGATATAATATGTCTTTCACTGTGGCATGTGGCACATAGGAAATTATTTTTGGACAAACAAGATAAGGTCTAAAAATCTTGACAGCCTTAACCAATGCATATGCTTGTTTCTCCATTATCTTATAGTTGAGTTTAGCTGCTTGCAAATATTTACTAAAAAATGCTATAGGGTGTTCAAAACCTTCATCATATTTCTGCAGAAGGACTGCAACAATTGTATGAAATGAGGGAAAAGAGAATATGGAGAAAGGTTTTTCATAATTCAGAGATCTTAATACAGGAGCCTGTTGAATTGCCACTTTTATCTCATCAAAGGTTGATTGAGAATTTTCATCCCATTTAAACTTTGCATCTTTCTTTAACAATTTAACAATGGGTTTTACTATTTCAGCAAAATTTGTAATAAATCTCCTCACAAAATTTATCTTTCCGAGGAAAGAGTGAACTCCTTTAATATTATTTGGTGGAAATACCTTGTTAATGGCTCCACTCTTTTAGGATAAATTCTGACACCTTCCTTGGATACTATATGTCCCAATAATTTACCTTTAGTCACACCAAAGTGACATTTCTTTGGATTTAAAGAAATCCCATACTCCAAAGCTCTGGAAAAAATCTCTTGCAAATGTTTGCAATGATCATCATCCTTCTGGGAATATGCAGTTAGATCATCTTGATATACTACCATAATAATATTTATAAATTCCTTGAAAGCCACATCCATAGCTCTTTGGAAAGTAGCCCCTGCATTCCTCAGGCCAAATGGAATTCTCACATAAATGTATGTACCCCATGGGGTTGTGAAAGCTGTCTTGAATTGTTCAGATTCTTGAACCAGCACTTGGTTATATCCAAAAAAACCATCCATCATGGATAAGAGATCACAACCAGTTACCCTCTGCAACATAGCCTCCATATTTGGCAAAGAATAATTATCTTTTAATGAGGCCACGTTAAGATTTCTAAAATCAACGCAGAGCCTAATATCTCCATTTTTCTTTTTGACAGGGACTGGATTACACACCCAAGAAGAATGCCTAATTGGTTTTATGATTCTAGCTTCTCTGAGTTTTGTCAATTCTTGCTGCATTCTGGGGGCCAATAAAGGGTTGATTGGTCTCTGTTTCTGTCTGAAAGGCTTAATATCATCTTTTAATGGAATTTCATGTTGAAATAAATCTTCCATGTAAGCCTTAAGGTCTTCATAAGACCAAGAAAAAACATACTTCAATCTTTTAAGCAGACTAATCAAATTAGTCCTCACATGAGGAGCCAATTTCTTTCCAATGTACACAATCTTAGGGTTGCATTCTGATCCCAAATTTATCTCCTCAAAATCATCTAACTTGGCAAGGGATTTAGGGCACACATGACTATCATTATTAGTGAACAATCCTTCTAATTGAGTCAATCCCTTAGGGATTTCATTTTTTTGTAATTGCAGAATTTCATTACCAAAAATAGTTTCTTTCCCATCAATGATTTCTATCAGGTTATTAAAATCAATAACCAGACTATCATAGTTATCCACACACTGAATGAAGTTTAGAATGTTCTCATCACTCTCAAAAACTTTCCAATTATATATATTATCAGGGATTGTAGGCCTAGTCTTAGTTTCCACAATAGATATCCCTGTTAGTGTTAAATCATCATTTTTCAAAGCTATATTAGCAAGAAAATATGCCATGATATTCTTAGATCTCTCTATCCATTCAATGGAAAATGCATCAAAAAACTCAATACTATCCCATACAGCATGCTTGTATTGTTTCAACTTATCATTTTTGGCAGCATATTTTGCTCTAATT
>MU223335.1:1857122-1874245 GCA_018584345.1 Thuja plicata | reverse complement strand
GTTGAATAAATCTTGCATTCAAGTTGTAGAAAAGTATTTTTTTATTTTAGAGATATGAAGTACAATGATGAATATTATTCTAGTTAAACAAAAAAAATAAAAATTACTTGCATCTTATAGATATTTTGTCTTGTCCTCTCAGGTTTCGTGGCGGGGCATTATAGTAATACCTGAAGGAGAGACAAATAAAACACCAACCCCTGACCCCTCTTTTGAGCATGCTCCGTCAAAATACATCTGCTAGAGCCCTTGCTACTACAACTTCAATTCCTCTATGATGGGATCTATATTTTTCATTTGTGGCTGAATTTCTTCCACTTTGAAATTGTTTATATCGATGTCCACAAAAAAATTTAACATACTAGGCTGAACCTTTTCAACATAGACAGGAGATCTAGGTTCCCTTAGCAATTTGGCTTCTTTTCCATTAACAAAAATGGTAGCAAAAGATAAATCCAATTGCACATGTCCTCCAATTGCTGTAGTACATTGTCTTGATAAGAGCATACCATAATGGGGTGGTGAATCTACAACCACAACATCTATCTTAAATGTGACTTTAGGGTAAGCAGCAATTTTCACCTCCAATTCATGAAAAGTTCCTATTATAGGTACTTCCCTAAGTGGTATCCACATCCAAACCTAATTTCTTCATAACAGTGTAAGTCATCACATTAGCCACAACCCCTGAATCCATCATACAATTATTTAACAACATATTGTTTGTGAGAAATGTAACATAAAAAGGATCAATCTGATCTGGCTCTTGAATGACTATATTCCCTAAACAAATTGGGACCCTATCCTTTTCTTCATACTCACTTTTCAGTTCATCTTTCAAAACAACATTGTCAGGCACAACAAGTAAGTTAGAAAGTAATGAAAATGCTTCCTCCCAATGTTCCTTAATTTTAAACATTTCAATCAAAGGAATAGAAACTTTCATCTGAGATAAAGCTTGCTTCATATTAAAACTTGGGAGAGTTATGTTATCATGAAGAGGCACTTTACCTTTACTTTATTTCAACTGCCTTGTTTGGTAGTGATGAGTAGTGGTGACTTAATTTTCTTTAACCAACGTATCTTTCTTTTGTGTAATTTCTTCACTTATAACTTTTGTAATCACAGGTGAGACAAGTTGTTTCCCATCTTGATCAATTTTTATATTCCTAAGCTGGTATGAACTTCTTTCTTGTGTTACAGCAACAATGGTTAAAAATCTTATCTCTTCTTCACTAGGCATCCCAAATTGAAAATGGTCTACTTTAGTGCTAGTATTTTTCACTGCAATTGGGATCACTTCTTTTGATTCTTCTTCTGAACTACCATTATCATCTTCAATAGTGAGTGCACACATATTTAATATAGGTTTCTTCTTTCCTTGATGTTCTTGTGTTCCAATGTTTTCATGTTGATCCAACAAGCCCAGAGCTACTACACATTGATATGGGGAATGGGCCATATTGCAAGCTATACACCAAGGAGTGTTTTCCACATTATGGGCACTGTTGTTTTTTAATGGTTCAGGAATCTCTTTGTTCTTGGGATCATTATGTTCCTCTGACACAGGTTTCCCATCCTTCCATTGAGTCTTATAAGGGAAATCTTGAAGTCTATAAGGTTTATCCTACCTTTGGTACTGTGGCCTATTATTTTGAAATCCTTTCTCATTCTTGTCCACCTTGGCAATAAGATCTTTCACTACAGTTACCAATGCATCCATTTTATCTTCTTCCTTGGGGCTCTTATTAGGCTATGTTTTTGGTTCTTTCCAAATCCTATTGTCATCCCATTTACCAAGCTTGTCAGAAGCCCTTCTGTTGCTTTCTATGTTTATATCCAACTTATATGCTTCTCTCATAGTTTGAGGGTCTTTTTCCCTTAGCAGATAAGCTATTTTTCTATCCAGAGTATTACAATAGGTAGTAACACACACATTTTCATCCAGTCTTAATACTTGAAACAACTTGTACATAGCCTTCTGAAATCTTACATTAAATTTAGCAATGCCTTCATTAGTGAATTTTTTTAGGCTATTGAATTCATTCAACATAAAAGTAGAATTTATCTTATCACCATATTTCTCTTTGAAACTTCTAACAAATTCATCCCAAGAATAAATACTATGATCAGGAAAACCCCAGAGGCAATCTCTCGCATCCTCAGTCAAGGATTGCACAAATAATTTCATTACAGCATCTTCATCTCCAATCTCATTATCATTCATTATATCGAAGAATACTTTCAGATGTTCTTCACCAGTTATGGCATTATTCCCACTAAACTTAGGAATTTTATCCCTGACTTCATTAGGAATAAGGTTTGGTTGGCCAGGGATCCCATCAAAGACTAGCTATCTATATCTTTCTAGATGAATGGGTCTTCTTTGAAAATTTGAAACCATATTCTCGCCAACATTCTGTGTGATACTATTATTGTTCTGACTAATGCCCATATTGTGGAGGCTAATATTTCTACTAGGCCCACTCACTCCTGACTGTGATACAACCCCTTGGGTTGCACTATGTGTATAGATATTTGTATTGGAATTATTGGTATGAACACTAGCATTGAATATAGGGATGGTCTGGTTAGTAGTATTACTTGTCACATTGGGAATTGCCATGGAATTTAGGAAGGCAATCCTGTTCTTGATCACTGTAGCAGTAGCTTCCAACTCAGCTTTTTCCAGCTATTTTGCAATGTCATCTTTGGCCTTTCTTGCTCTTTCTAATTCCATATTAAGTGAAAATATATCTTGCGACACACCCTCTTCAATTTTAGGTTGAGAAAAGGTAACCCCAATGATCTCTTGTTTTCCTTTGTCAATATTTGTTTGTCTAACATTAGCTGTTGATACATTTTTTGTAACTATTTGAGGCTTGAGGGATTTCTGATGCTCAAAGTTAACAACTTGTCTCACTATAGGATCTGTATCCTTGGGTTCACCCTTCTTGAGAAAATGTTTTCTTTCATGGCATTCTTTTCTTAGGGTATCTATGTCTCCAAAAAGCTCCTTATTTAAACCATGAAATCCTTCTTTTGCACCCTGAGCTGCCAACTTCAACTGAGAAACTTGCTTTTTTAAGGTTTCCCTTTCATTAATAGCATTTATAACCTCTTCTTCTCTAGCTTCATCATTTATTTGCTTGATAAGTAATAGTTCATCCAATTCCCTCCTCAAAAGGTTATTATCTCTAAGGACTTCCTCAATATCAGAACTAGAAGAATCATATACATTCAATTGGTTTTCTGGCTTTTGCTCTTCAACCTTCTCATAGGGAACATCCTCAAAGTAGGAGGATGCTTCCCCCTTTTCTTGAAACATATTTTTTCGTCTAGGGTTGAATATGTCCTCAAAGTAACCAGTTGTGTCAGATTCAGTATACAAAGGTTTATTAATCTCTTTCTCAAGAATAGTATCTAATGATTGGCTTAGGCTTACTAACCTAGGTTTCTAGGAAGTATTATTAAAGGATTCCCCTTTTCTAAAGTGGTTTCTTCTGGAATTTTTGGAACTATTACTTTCTGATGTTGCCTGAGGTTGATTCTTTTTATTTTCTTTTGTATTCCTCATTATATTGCAAATGAATATTCACACACTTAATCTGCTAGTACTCCCCCTGGAAATACTATAACCAATAACTGGATTCGCCACCCAAATCTTTGGGAATCAAATAGGATTCACTCTGACAATGATATTTGAGGATATATAAAATGCAAATACACAACATGTGATCTCATAAATTGGACTTCAAAGTATCTATATTATGGAATGTTGTTATTAGACTAACCTTTCATGCATTCCATGATAAAAGTCCCCAGTAGGGTCGCCATTTTCTGTTGGTTCTTTTTCTTGCTGATGTGAAAATATTCCTTAGAGGGTTCACTCTATTTATCCCTGACACTGACCAAGGACAGAGTAGAACAATAGAAACAAGGTTTTGAAACCTCCTACACTTTGAGCTCCACTAACTCAGGCAAGATTACCCTTTAAAACTTAGAATAATGAAATCACTGAATTATTCTAGTTTGTTAGGGATGGAATTACAGGAACTGGTCACTGTAACTTTTACTAAAATAGACCAGACTGAAAGTAAAGATTAATTTTAATAATGATAGTCATTTGATTAAATGAAAAATAGACCAGTGCTCAATCCTAGGGCATGGAGTCATTTATGAACATTTTTAACCAGCATGATTAGGGACAAAACTTAAGGAAAGTACAACATCTAACACAAACATAGACATACATTGTACATCTACCTCAGTAAACTTAATCAAGTTAATCCATCAAATTCATTTTATACCTTTAATTTTATTGAAATATCTCTAAGGCATTTTCTTATTCTCTCCTTGAAAGAACCCTAGAAGAATTTCATAATCTCCCTGACAGATATATAAATTGAACATTCCTAAAACATTCAATTTAGACAAAATTCAACACACTAAAATGAAGACAGAATACCCATTAAATGCTTAAAAAACTATGAACTATATTTTATTCAAAAGTCATAATCACTTGCTACATTCAATAGATATTTCTCCAAAAGACCTAATTTATTGGTTCTCAAAACCAACGTTTACAATTATCTTGGTATCCTCTCAAAAATGAAATGGCTATCACTCTCCCATTAGTCTTGGAATCCTTTTATAACATAAGGATGCAACAAGCTAATGACATACTTGGAAAGTTTACAAAACTTTTTGCAACAACTTTGCAACAAACTAGAAACAAAATTTTGCAACCGAACACGGGTGGTAGCTTATTTCCAAAGCCTGAACAAGGTTTGCTTTTGTTGTTAACAATATCTCTTTCATCCTTTCAGCTTTACCTCCCACCTATTTACTTCTTTGATGGTGGACCAATCAAAAGCCTTTTCTTCTTCCATCTTAGCAACAGCTTCCACCCACTTGGCATCCATGGCAGTTCTGGCCTTAGACACAAATTTGGCCATATCTCTTTCAACTTTGAAAGGTTATCGATCAGTTTATTGCAAAATTCTACATTTTTGTCCTTTTCTAAGTGTTTCCTATGTCCTGATTTCCTAGTATAGCATGAAAACTAGATTCCCAATCTGATTGTGATTTCAACACCCCTGTTTCCTCATAATTTTTTGGGATCAATGGTGGAAATTGATCACCAAACAGTTGCAACTTATTGTTTATCAAATCAAATTTGCTATTAAAAAAGGCAAAAGTATCATTTAACTTACTAACCATATCAATAGTGTCTGTTATTTTATCTGGGAAGTCATAACTATACAACATAGCCGTTTTGAGTTTATCCAAAACTCTCTCCCTCCCTGACCAAAGTTTGAAGGCGGGCTCTAGGGAAACCATAGCTTCCGCAACTATCTTTCAGGCCTCTTGTAAGGATCCATATAATGTATATACTATATCAATTTTTTGCTTCAAGGCTTCAATTTTGTGCTGCAATATGAGTAAAATAATAGACATAGCACGCATGCCCTGTTCCTATGATACATTCTTTGACTATGTTTCTGCCAATGCAAAGTCTTCCTTAGCTCCTTTGACAACATTTGTCACAACCTTGGCTACCTCTTCTTGGACTGGAGTCTTCTCTCTTTTGCTTTCTTTGAATTCTTCTTTTAGTCTGGCAATCTCTTCTTCTAGTGTGTGGTTTTTTACCACCACTTCCTCATGTTTCTTTGCCAAGGCCATCATTTGGCTAAAATTTGTCTCATACCTCTTTGATAGGTCATCAACTTTTGCAAAATTCATAAATGAAACCTGTGTCATTAACTGAGCTATCTCAGTATCTCAAGTATTTTGTAGATTCCATATCATCCTGTCAGCACTTTTTTCCTCTCTAATGGTCATGACCAAGGGTTTCTATGTGGCTGGAGCAAATAACCATATTGCTAGGGTTTTGGCTTTTGGGTGAAATCCTGATCCTTTTAAGACTTCATCCATTTCAAATTCATTTTTAAGAAAAGGATCTTCCTATCTCCTAATCTGATCAATAATAAAGGTGGACTGTAAGTCCCAACCAACCATCAGCATTACACCACTATTATGTACCAGCAATCTGGCTTGTTCCATAGTAATTTTTTCAGTCTTCGGGTCATAATATTGAAGTGTTTGTACAATTTGCTCATTTTTATTTGCACTTTCCTCTTCTGTGGTTATCTCTTGTCTCAAGTTTTTCTATTTTAACTTAACGAAGAAAGATTTGAACTCTTGAGACCTTATGAACTCATCATCCCTCATGAATTCATTTTCCATCATGACCCTCTCATCATCTTTCTCAAACAACACCATTTGGTTTTCCCCTTGACCCTTAGCTTCTGGCTCCTTCTGTAGTTGCCTTCTCAATTTCCTAAAGTATTTACCATGCTCTGATATCATAGCTTTCGCCATGCTTTTTCTATCTTGCACCATTTTATGCTATTTCTTCTATTTCTTCCTTGGTGGCTCTTTAGCTGAAGTGGCCTCTTCACCTGCTTCTTCTTCTTCATGTTGTTCTTCTCTTTGTTCTTTTTCCTCTTGATGTTCCTCTTCTAGCTATTCCTCTTGGTGCTCTTTATCATGTAAGGCAATTTGAATAGGGGATCCTTTGGATTGTGCATCTTCAGCACTGAATTGAGGTACTTGTGACATCAAAGTTTCATAGGATTTTAGCATCTTCTCTATCCTCTAAAAATATGGGAGATCAGGGAAAAAACCAGAGAATGAGTTATCTGATTCCTTCCATTCAGATTCTGCTCTTAAGAGGTCATTCCACTTCCTTCTCCTATCCTGAACTTCCTGTCTACTCAATTTGTTCCTCACAACATCCTCATCATCCAATGGCTCATGGTCTCTGATCTTTTGCCAAGGAGTCATCCTTTTTAGGGCTATTTGTAAAAAATTCTCTGGATCACAGAATCTGGTAATTATTGTAGACATTCTATATTGCTTTAAGAAATTATTTATTGCATCAAAAATTTTCTTCCCACTAGAGAAATCAAAACCCACTCATAATCTAGGGATAAAGGTTCCCTTCTTGTGCCCTTCTAGAAATTCCTTATCCAACCAAGTAATTTCCTAGACAAATTCTAAGAAAGCAATTCTAGGAGGAACAAATCTAGGAAGAATGTGAGGAGGCTGAGTGCAACCATATACTTTGATGATAGTTATGTAATCAAAAAAGAAGAAATCAGCCCAATTGTGGGAGATGGGCCAATTTGGGACATACTCCCATGGTCTCAAAAATTTTCTAACCTCATACGGAAGTCTGTGCCTGTCTGTTCCTAACAGATCAAAAATTGGATCCACAATCCAGTTGCAAAAATGTACAAATGATGAATTGACAGACGAACTATCCCACACTTGAGTCCATGTTTGGACTGGTGCCTCCACACCATATTTTGATACAAACACCTCAAGCTCTTTATCCATTGATTCTCTGTTATAATATAAAATCATGTACATTAGATGAGAGTAATGTTTGAAAGAGGGTGTTGGGTTATCTCATTGTATCAATAATAATGCAACATGGATAGCATCAACTATGTAGCCAACATAGTCATAATCAATGTTAACTTCTGGGTGCTGGATTTTCATTGCCATCATAAGTATCTCCTGAGATACTGTAGAATCTCCATCAATGCCTAGAACCCTACTGAAACCATAGACCATGCATTTTACATAATGATGAAATAGGGACAAGTCAAAAGGTGGCTTGAAATTATCTAGAATGTTCACCAGGTGCCTATCTAGTCTGGGCGTAAACTTAGGCATTTCATACTTCTTAATCAAATTATCTATATTGACATAATCAGCCTTAATATTTTTCAAATAAATATCAGTGCATAACACACCAGTGATTCCAAATACCTTAGCCACTAACGTTCTATCTATGGAGACTAGGGTTTCCTTATTCTTTTTCCTAATTACCCTAGCTACTGGGAAATAGTTTTTTGATAACTCCCTAATAAGACCAATGTCAACATAGACATCAGGAAAAATCAATTTAGCCATATTCAAATCCCATGGATTTCAAATTGGGACTGGCTTGACCCTATTATTCCAAAAATAATTAAATAGAATACTACCAGAGTAATCTGGGGTTACTAGATTTCTGCATTGAGACCATGAATCGCTCCATTCCTCCCAATTCATGCTATTTGTATTCAAAGTTCCAAGTAGCAACTCAGAAAATTCTTCTATATATTTCTTCAGTGCGACTTCCTTCTTCTTTCCAGATCCTTGTGAGGTAGTGGGAACAATATCTTGACTCATCTTTCTTCTTTGAATTTTGCTGTCTCAAATAAAATTCTCCAAACCAATAAGATTTTTACTCTTCTCAGAAAAACTCAGAATGCAGAAATGAGAGCTGTACATAATCAAACTCAATCATTTACACATATAGCCATTAAGGATTGCATCTTGTCCACTTGAATGCCAAATTATTTCACTTGCACTGTCATGAAGATTTCATTCTGTCATTAATGCTGCCATCAACTTGCACTATTTGATCCTAGCTGGAAGAAAGTGTACACTTTTGTCCCCTCTAGCACTCGTTAGCCTGAAACTAGCCATTTTTCAATCAAAAGCCAACACACTACACTTTACTCACATTTGGAAAGGTTCTTGTGAGTGAGCAATGTAACCCTTTTACTTTAACCATTCACATACTCACCATCTATCTTTACCTTGCCTTTCACCTTCTGCGAGTGAGTGATGACCTAATCAACATTTCATCATTTGACAGTCGCATACTCGGTGTCTTTCTAAATTTTTCTTTTGGGTTCATGTGAGTTAGCAATATTACCTTTATTTCAACCCGTCGCATGCTCACTGCTCAATATTTAACATCACTTGAATCTTGGAAACTAAGCGAGTATGCACCTTATCTTTTAGTCATTCCATAATCGTACACTTGCTGGCTTTCAAACTATTACTTTTGGATTTGAGTGATTGAGAAACATTCATTCTTTACCATATACTTTATCTAGTCACTCACTCATGCTACAGAACACTCCAGCTTTCAATCACTTAGGGAGTGAGCGATGACTCTTGTTCTTTGCTCAGTCACAAACTCGCAACCTTGAAAATTTAACCTTATTACTAACTGCGAGTGCATGACTATCAACTTTCTTCTTTAGTCGCACAATCGCTAACCCTTTTCCTTCTATCTTTGTTGATGGTAGAGTGAGTGATTTCTTTCTTCCTTTAACTTATAGCACACTCGCGAGTTCATTTTTTATCACCTCAAAGCATCAGCGAGTGAGCGAGGTGATGAATGGTCCCACAGTTTCTCAATCACACCTCTTTTGAGAATTTTGAAGAATGCCTCTGTGACTGAGCGGTGAACCTTCAACTTGGTATTTCATGCACTTACCACGTACTCGCACTACAAAATACAAGTGAGTTAGAACCTAAGCGAGTGGGTGACCTCTAGAACATGACTTCTTCGCGTATTTGCTGACTTGAAAGACAAACATAAAACTTGATGTGGGTATGTGAATGCTTGATTTTTTAACAAGGCTCGCTCGGTCACGAAGCTTGATGTGGACAACATAACTTTAAAGCAACTGTGCGATGCAAAAAAATTTAAGTCATCGTAGAGTCGCTGGTCCAATATTTTATAAAGTTAATTCTTAGCGATTGAGCGACAAACTTAATCATTCTTGACCCGCTCAATCGCTGACTTACAACCTGACTTTCACAAGACGTCATGATTGCATGATTTACATTTTAAAACACCCAGCCTGCTCACTTGTATAGAAAATCAGGACCTGACATAAGCTCATCGCGACTGTGCGATTTATAAAAAATTGATGACTCATCGCCCACTCACACAACTTAGAGACATGTTTAAAAGACCAACGTGACAAAGCGAAAAAATTTAAACTGAATGGAAAAAAGAGTTTTTGACCTCTTTTTGTGTGGTAAGGCACATGGTTTTAAACCAAGAAAGTGCGGGAAAAATCAAAGCCATAAATTCAAAGAAATTTCTTTGTGCAGTGCTAACAGAAGGTTTGATAGGTGGCAGGCCAAGTTGGATAGACACGTGGCATAGATCACATCGAGTAAGGTGGTACCACATGGAATAGTCGAAAGGATGGTTAGATGGGACTAAAAGGTGGATCAATTGATATGGTGATGTGTGGCAGTGAATGGAAAAGGATCGTGAAAATCAGATTGAGATCCAACAATGATTTGCTACTGCATGAAGGAAAAATGTGAGGAAGATAAGCAGCACACGATGGAAAATATCTTGACGTGTCTAGGTTGGTATTAAAGAGTGTATGACCTATGGGGGAAAATAAAGATAGGTGGTTATGAGGCCTAGTAAGATGTTGCCACATTGATGTCAATGAAGTTTGACTGGGAACAGATAACTTTTATGTATACTTAGTGCCCATATTAGATAAAGTTCATCAACAGTCATGTTTTAAAGTTACAAAAAGATCTTAATATCAGTCGTTGATTTGTTTGGAACTAGAGAAGTTAGCCGTTGTATTGGTATTTTAAAAATTGAAATGTCTCTAAGCATTTTATCATGGTGGAATTTTCTCAGACTTGTAGGGGAGTGGCTCGAGGTCTTCTTGGCCCATGTTTTTCTTAATGATACCATTTATGTGTCTAGGGTTGTATTCTCTATGGCTTTGAAGGCTTTCAATGTAGCATGGTTGTTTATGGATTTCTGATCTCCCTTTATATTTTGGGATTTTTCTGCCATACTATGAGTGTTCTACATTGATGAGATTGGATCTTTTCTTCTAACTTGGCAAGTGGTTTTTCAGGACAGATCTTTTAGTGATCTTTTGGAGAAAGATCATCTTGCAAGATAGGATTGCATTGATTTCTTTGAAGGATAGTTATTTAGAACCCTCTCCTAGGTTTTTCTCCTTCTACTTAAGGCTTTCCTTTCTCTCTTTTAGGGGTTCCACAATTTTGACCCTAAGTGTTGGCTCAGAAGTTTGACTTCCATGGATATATCAGATTTGTATCGCACTGTAATTCATGATAAGATAGATACTTCTTAATATTTTACAAGTTATTGAATGGTGTATTTATTCAATCATAGTGTTACAACTTTGGACTCATTATACTTAATACATTTTATTAGTTTCAAGTCTCTCCTTGACTTTCATTGTATGATTTTTTGATTTTATAGTCCAATACATAGAGTTATTTTTGTGTTTGTTCCATTCCATAGTATTTATTTAGGATCAAATTAAACATGATTTGGGTGAAACATAGATTCATTTGATGTATATGCATAGGGATCTTATAAGAAAGTGTATGATCTAAGATACTTGTGTTTATGGTTGCGATCCCTTGCTAATAGGTTGTCTTCTATTTGAATACTTGGATTGAAGAAGTTTCCCAATGGATAAGGCACTGATAAAAAGCTTTTCTATTCTTTGTTGATACATGGTTGATATATTTTTGCTATATTTTGCAAATTTACATGAAGACCATTACTAAGTTCTTTCATATACTATGGTTGTTGGTTGTATGTCCTACATGGTAATAGAGAGTCAATGAATCCCTGGTTATTATTTATCACTATCTTACCATAATTTGTTGTTATAATCCAAAGTGATAAAGAGTTGTAAAGAGTTGTATGTTATCTGGACTAGGTGTACCTGCCTTGGTTTTGCAAAGCCAGAAGTGTAGAGGGTAGTCTTGTCCATATAGTTGGTCAAGTTTCCTTTCAAAGCTTATATAAATGGAGCTAATCAATCCTAACATCAATATCAAGGTATATTGTTTTCTTTGATAGCATAAACATTTTCAAACACCAACAATGTGCTTAACTAAGGAGTATGGTCAAGATTGGGACCAACTTATTGGACAGGAAGAGTATGCATATAATGACAATGTCACAAGAGCCATAGGGAGAAGTCCCTATGAAATAATTTATAGATTACACTCTAGAGGAATACAAAAAATCATTGAGTTGAAAGATGGAGGCAAATCAAGTGACTATGCAGAAAATTTTGCACAATCTATGAAGGAAGTGCATGACACAGTCAGGAAGGCTTTGACTGAGAATACAGACAAAATTAAGCACAAAGTGGATGAAATAAAAAGGTATGTCCAATTGCAAATAGGGTATCTATTAATGTTCCATTAGAACAACACAAGGTCACAGAAAAGAGTGCCTAATAAGCTACAGATGAGAAGGATTGGCCCATGTACCATTTTGGCCAAATATGGCACCAATGCATATAAGGTGGAACTTGTAGAGGACATTGATTTATCTCCTATGTTCAATGTAGCAGACTTGGTCTTATATAAAGGACCTATACCAAATCTAGATCATAGTTTAACTGACATAATACAGGAAGTGGAGGACTTGAACTTGCCCTCTACACCATCCAAGAAAGCAGAGTGAATACTGGATTCAAGAGTCTACAAATAGACTAGGAAGAAGGATTACAAAGAAAACATAGTGAAGTGGCATGTACATGCTGATGAAAAAGATACATGCATCAGGGAGACAAAGTTTATGAACCTGGGCATTTATTCTAACTCACTCAATCATAGGGTGGATTGAAATCTTTCCATTTGGGGAGGATGGTGTAGGAGCAGCTATGCTAAATCCTATTCCTAAGTATTTTGGTGTGGCTTGTAATAACCCTAGCCAACTCCATGGTTTTTATTTTTGACCTTAGATGGTCTTGCAAGTGTGCCACTAGGTGGATTTGACTGGGATAAATCCAACCTAGTAGGATTTTAGTTTATTTTTGTTTAGCGCTAGTTTTAGCAAAAATTGGGAAATTGGGTCTACAAATCCTTGTAGGCTTAGGAAAGGCTGAAAAAATGCCTAAAATAGCCTCTATGATGTTTTTACATCATTTAGTATGAGATAGAGATCATAAAAGTTAGTTTTCATCAATAATGCAAAAGTTGTCATAATGTTGTCATGACAACATTTGCAACTTTACAAAGTTGCATGACAACATTGACAACATTTGATTCCTTTGAAAGTTGAGGAGGGATATTAATGGTAGTGGCATAAAATGTAGAGAAGGCATATTTATACAAGTAGGATCCCAATTCCGAAGGTAATGGTGATGTAATATAAGTTTTTGAATATCAAAGAAGAACTCTTTTTTCTAGTTTTGAGTATACAGTCGACTATTTTTGTGTTTGAGCATTATTAGATGGATTGGATGGAATGAATTAGTGTTTGATTCATGTTATAAAGGTAGTTTTTAGCATCTTTTATTTACATTTTAATTTTTTGTGAGTTAATTTGTATAGGATTTTAATTTTTTTTGAAAAGTGTGTAGTTACTAGTTTTGATAGGGTAGTTGTGAGCAAAATCACTCCCCCATAGAATCTAATGTTACACTAGTCTTGCTATTCCCTAGCTTTGTCTAGGGGCTCCTAGGTCACTCCACTAACCTAATAGGTTTCTTTAGTTGACCCTTCTCTCCTTAGGATTCTCCTCACAAGATCCTACTCCTTTCAACTAGTGAACATCAACAAGGTAGAACAAAACTCACCATACTCCTTCCTAGGCTCCAAATGGATTTTCTTGCTCCATCTGCACAAACTATTCCAAATGGATCCAAAAATATTTTCTCTAGAGAAATGGTCTTCTAGGGTGTTAATTGGATCCACCCCAAGGTATCCAAAATGATTTTTCCAAGAAACTCTTAATGAGCTCCAAGGATCAATCCAAATTAATCCAAAATAGGGCTACAAGCAATTACGCCTATTTTGAGGGAAAACTGCAATAACTTGTAAAAATTGTCAACAAGTCAGAAAATAACACCATATCATGATACCCATTATCAAGAACCTAAGGATTTTCTATTTCTTGGCTTCTGGAGGTGTGCGTACAATACCTCCTATAAACATGCCTAAACATAATGGGTTTTAAGACCTTTTCACTGTCTTCTCAAGAAATTGATTTTCTTGGATAGAAAAACTTCACTCCTAAAATTCTCCTCCAAGTTAGCACTTCTTCACTCACCATAATATGTCTCCACAATCCCTTATTGTAGAAATTAATGATTTAAATCCTTCCAAACTGCTCTGCAATTTTTGTTGATCCCTAGCCATGCGTCACTATCTCGCATAGGGCATCTCCTTATAAATTGTTCACATGCTTTCCTGGGCCCCACCTTCACTGTACACAATGTACATGGAGTAAAATTCCATATTCGAAAGGCCCATGCAATTTCCATTGTGGAAAATGGATCTATGACTCAATTTGCACTAGGTGCCTGGTTCAGACCAATGACTAGGCAGAACACAAAAGAATTTACAAAAGAAACCAAAACTACAGAAAATAGAAAACTACCACCACAAAAAGTCTAATAAAAATATACATTAACATAAACAAGGATTATAGTAGATGATTCAATCCATTATAATTCCAAATGCTCACACATTACACAAATTGTAATTGGTGTTAAATTCTACAGTCTGTACACACTCTGACACAGTAATAGCAACCCTTACAATTGATTGAGGATAGCCGTAATTAGTTGACCAAGGCACTAAAAAACTAGTTTCAGATAATTAAGAAACCAAGTCCATCAAATTTGCATTCTTGCAACCAATGTGGTCAATGGTGTCAATGACAACATTGACAACTTTTGCAACTTTTTGGATATGCTATCCAAACTTGGCCAAAAGTTGTCCAAACTTGCCCAAATCACAAATTAAGGTGTAATAAAATGAAATAGGACCTCTATTCCCTTGCTTGGCCAATTTGGCACTAAAATTCTCAAAACACCCTATTTAACCTAGTTGGACTCAAAGGTCACTAAGTACCTATTAAGGCATCGTCACTTAACACACTACACACTAGGACCTACATGTCCCATTATTATCCTAGTGGTCTGGCTAGCTAGAACCACTACAAGCCAAAAAATTAAAGAATCCCTAGGGCATATTGCATATTTTAGCCCTACCTAGGCGCTCCTACACCATAATCCAACCATGAAAATCAGCATGGCCTAGATAAATATGGTAGGGGAGCCTCTTTATAGTGTAAATATGTAGTTAGGATTCTAAAGGAGAAAGTTTAGTATTTTTATGGTCATGCCCTAGGCGAGTACTATGTGTTCAGTTATAGGTTTGACAAAATTTAATAGTGTATAATTGCAGGAGAGTGATTAGAGGAGTGGTACCAAGGGTGGTTTCATAAGAACAAAGGTCGCACAGATACCTCTTTGTAATCTTAGGCAATGAACAATCAATTTAGAGACATTTTAAGGATAAGTCAGTAGTCACCACCAAATTAGACTAATTAGCACTATTATCCCTTAAATATAGGAACCTATTGTATTGTGGAATTAGAACCATAAAACCTACAAAATATTTGAGGTCTTGGAAAATGGTATGTGAATCTCCAAATTTTTTTTCGGGTTGGAAAATATTGAAAGGAGTTGGAAAACCTTGTTGATTAGGGCTAATTGAGCAATTAGACCTAGAAGATCAAATTCTCCTAAAGTCTTGAAATCATTTGAAAGAGTTTGGAAACCCATGTCAAATGGGATCATGAGGAAGAAAGAAAGTTTACTCAAGCATGAATTTTACTCCCTACAAGCAATAAATAGATTTTTGAGTTTAGAAAGGACTTGGAGACATCCAAGGATGAGTGAAGGAGTGAAGGCAAATTTAATGATACTTACCTCTTGGTGAAGTACAATAGATACCAACCCTTAGGGTGGTATTGGGGAAAGTCTTAGGTGATTATAGTAATAAATTGAAAGATTTTAAAAGAGGAGAGAGGGTCTTGTGAATATTAGAGTTAGTTAGAGGCCTAGTTGATATTGTGCAAGCACACAAAGTGTGTATCTATCAATCATGCTTCCTTACTCATCATTGATGAAAATAGAAGAAGATATGAAGGAGAGTAATTAATTGTAATCTCAGATCTATTGTAATTATATGGATGATATAGAGATTAGTCTAACATAGAAATTCCATATACGTCTGTCATCATAGACCAATATACATCCAACAAACATACTACAGGGTATTTTCATTAAGAAATAAATTGATCTGTACACATATAAAGAGCCTACACTTTAAGATCAAGGAGAACCTCTTGTAAATCTTTTCCTATCAAGAGAATAACACATCAATACTTAGATGGACATATCAGAATTAATAACCCATATTCAAGTCTGCATAACATATGGAATCCCTCTGAAATTAGAAATTAAATTCTGACATATCTATTATTACCATGATCCCAATTTCTAAAGTATTTTGAATATATACAATATATGGTCAATACTGGTGGCCAAAATAAATCTCTTTTGAAGGAATTTATACTATCTTAGCTTGTTCTATTAAATTAAGATAAGAAATTCATATCAGAATCATTGTTGACAATCAAAATACTACACATCATTCTTAAATAATATCAATACTATGCAACAACTGATTCTTCCATTGTCTATTTCTTTATAATAAGGATATTAATACAAGCCCTTTCTCACTCAACTAATGTGATGCATATGGGTTTTCCAATGTCCCAATTAATGAATATATTATCATTTATTTTTGGGACAAGATATACATGTTTGTGTAGGGATCTAAGCAAGAGGATACATCTTGTCAAGGGGATAAAAAGTTACATCAAAGAATAAAAAATGATAGGGTACAATTCAAACCTACAAGATAATATTTTTTGGGTTAGGAGAGCATCAAATTTGGAACTATATAATGACCTTTAGGAGTACAAAAGATAGTTAAAGGTAAACCTTTAGGGGTACAAGGTTGGAGGGGCCAAGAAGACCTAAAAAAGATAGAGGAAAAGAAGAAACAAAAATAGGGATATGTCTGTCCCATAAAGGGGACTAAACATACATTTTGAGTACTAATTTTTGTTCTAAGTTTCATGTAGGGTACATGGATAAGATGACACCAGTTGAAATGAAAGTTATAAATTTTTTAGAGAAGGTATATGCACAGGTGAAAAACATGCATATTTGACCAAGCAGTACTACTGGGAGATAGACCTCGTAAGAAATATACTTGTGATTATTTCCACAATAGTACATATGTTGCTAGGCAAGCTCCCAGTAGTACTTAGGACAATCTGCATGTTTATCACCTGTGCATATACCTTCTCTAATCAACTATTATATATAGGTGAAGGTTGTATATTTTGTATAGGTTGTGTGTGT